>CM052276.1:6326455-6868199 GCA_028455795.1 Lasioglossum marginatum
GTTATTGGGGTAATACCGGTATAATACCGTTATTTTGTATACCGGTACTATACCGGTATTATACCGGTATGAATCCCTGGTTTAAAATTCACAACACAGAATATTTAAAAATTCAGGGCTGGCAGTTGTTGTTTGCCACTAGCCGGGAGAGTCGGAGACGCACAATTGACTACCCCCACCCGACCGGCCAGCAAGAGGCCTGTCCGGACCTGTCCTACTACGTCATCGACTCGCAGTTTCGGCCGCGCGGTCCGTGTTTACACGTGCTGTCCTTTTCTACGTTCGGCGCAGTCGCCGATGTCACAAAAAGAAAAATAGTGGAACTGTTCTCGTGTAAGAAACAACACGAACCCGAAGCTTTACTCGGGATCGATCGGTTACGTTATCACTATCAATAACGTGCAGGGGAGGCCGGTACGGATAAAAGGTAGCGCGAACAATCTTGAAAACAAATCCTTGGGCGAAGCTCGAAACTCCTTCCGGAATTACTGGCTCGGATTTACCTCGGAAGAGCTTTCAGTCGAGCTTTCGGCGTTCTTCCGTTCGGAAAGTGCACGGGGGAAACTTCAACGAACGAGTGATTCGATATTAATGCCGTTACCAGTTCACGCCTTACTAACTCCCATATGGGACGCCCGTTTACGGATCCTACGCTGGGAAACGTTGGGAACGCTGGGAAACTTTGCATCTCGCCTGTTGGAAGTCTAATGCTCTACCTCGTAATTAATGGGTAACTATTCGAATTGCTTCGTTTCCGAATCACAATCCCGCTGGCATTTTCACGGGGTGCGAATTCGATGGCCGCGATTGGGTTAGAATAATGACGTCTATTTCGATTATCGCCGCACGATCGATCGCTACCATCGACCCACATTCAACTTTAAGATTCTCGTTCTGCTTCCCGGGGAGATTACGATTTCCGTGGCCCCTACTTTGAAGGTTAAATTTGTGTTCTTGGGGTCATTTCAAGAAAAAAACTGTATGTTATAGGTACCAAATCGGCCTGGTTTAGCCGGTAAAGTAGATTTCCTGTTTTTTATAAGCTTGAAAACTGTGAAACTAATTTTAGCAAACATAAAATCGTAAAGACATTAGAAGGAATGAATTCTATTATTTTCCTAAAATGATTATAAGAGGAAATATTTACATATTTACATATTACGCTGTCCATTAAATATGTTGCTTAAACTTGGTCTCTTAAGCTTAAACTTAAACTCTTCAATCTAAATGTATAAATAAGGAGCATTATCTATGGTTGATTGGCAAAGGCATTTGATCGCAGTCAACGACTGGAAATACAGTTAAAAGAGCCGCGTGCACGATAATAAGAGTTTAAAGAGCAACTAATTAGCTCTTGTTTCTCCCCGCGGTTGTCTAAAGGGCCAGATAACAAAGAAATTGATTAGTGAATTATTTCAGGCAATCGTACGCGCGGCGCTCCGTAATTTTATCATCGTAATCGCATGCGGTGAAAGAGAATTTTTCGCGGTCGAGCAGACAATTAATTATCCGCAGAGCTCTAGCGGGAAGGTTTCTTCTTTGACTGGTAGCATTAATTACTCGATATCTGGTTAAGACTACAGGGAATACCGACGGTCAACGATCGTCCCCGACAAACCCTTTCTGACCGACCCTTCTCTAATTCCAGGAGGATGTTAACTTTTTTCCCCTCTCTCCTTCCTCTTCTCCACCCTTTCATATTTCTACCTAGCGGTCGAGATTCAATTTGCAAAAGCTATTCCGCTAATTGCATAAGTACCGGACCGCAGTCACGTGTAGCTGTAATTCGAGCGTACTTTCTGAGCCTGGACCTTCTGGTATGCTAAGATCGAGTGAATGGAACGCGTTCAACTGACTGACTCAAGTGTTATACTTAATTTCTTTAATGGTATCGAGTTTAATTAAATTTCTCGTCACACTATCGACGATCGTTTTCTCCGCACTGGTGGACCAAATCACTGAGAAGGAGACACGTGCCAGATACGGTTCGGTATCGCAAAAATATCTTCCTATTATACATTCAAGACGAACAATTAGTCTACTTTACTGTTTAACTATGTGATAATTTTTTAATGAGGCAGTCGAAGCATTGCCACCGTCGACAGCATTTGCGAACGAGATGGCCCCTTCGCATGCACAAACGGTATTATAATTCGGTGGTGGATGGTCGGAGGAATGGATAGGCCGAGATCTAGGGTCGGTGAGAAGGACGACGAGGCACCAATGCAACTTTAGTGGTAAATTGGAGGTAATTTGCGCGAGAGAGGTGGTCGACCGAGCAGTTAGCAAGCCAACAACCGCCGTCAGAACAACAAACTCGCTCGTCCAATGTTCTGTAGTTACCTCAACGTTAGCCCCACAAAGGGTTAAAAGGAGCTTGCCGGACGACGAACACTGTTCCATTTTCATCGAAGCCGTCCTCTCAAACTTCACGCCTTGTTGGTCTCCTAATATCACCGGCGCAAAAGTGGAGATGCAATTGCGGACGTTGCGATAGTCTAATCCGCTCCGCGGGAACTGCAAGATCCAAGTCGATCCCCTGTTCGAATGTCAATTGCCGGAAGACTGGGCAATCCGCTAAACCTCTGCCACAGTTCCATTTCACTTCAACCATTTACAGCTGAAGACTCTTCTCACCTTATACATCTGAATGTCACCCAAGCTCACATTTAAATAAAGATGAAGGAGAATAATTATTTCTTACTTCATTTGCGACTGGTTTTTTGAGGTATTTATTTATCAGCTGCTGGATTGAAATGAGAGGTTTTGCGGCGATATTAAAATCGGGACGAACAGTGGGCATTGAAGATGCAGGATCGAGATATGCGACGAGACGGTAGATGGACTGCGGGCAAAGCCGTTCCCAATTATCTTGGAGGATCCTGGTGAAAAATCGCGTCACTCTGAAAGACGGGGCCAGGACGAGGCGAAGATGAGCAGGCTAGCAATGTAATACGAGCTTAGTTGAAAAGCTGAATCGTACTCCTGGGGCAACGCCTCGCTCGTTGGCCTCGGAACCCTCCTGACTTACGAGCAGATTAAGAAACTCCCAGCTTCTCGAAAACCAGCCTCCGAACTGCCTCGGGTCACTGCTCGTCCGTGAAACGATATCCCACCGGAGAGAGAGAGCCCCACCGAATTCACCGAGATATTATTTTCCCGACCTCCTCCGGCCGTGTTAATTACAGACAAGCTTCATGTTATTAACCCGCACCCGCCCGATCTCAGCGCCGCCATCAAATTTTACGTTTCAGAAAATCGGCGAGCCCGTTCCGACTCGATCACCACCTCCGCCTCGTAACTAATTTTCCAACGTTACATCCCCATCCCATCAGAACGAAAAAAATACTCCCAAAGCGAGTGACACCTACCAAATAATTTAAGAACAACATAACAAGTCTGAAAATGAAGTTCTTGTAAAACATTATCTATATGCATTCTAGTGGACGTATTTTTTTGTACGGTACGTAGAGACGTATTTTGTATTAATCCGTGAAACTGTTTCCTCATTAAGAACGCACAACGACCGACACAACCGTGCCGGGAAACAATAGGCAAATTAGGCTATAGGGTTACGACAGAGGGTGGTTTTATTTTTGTGCATCTGAGATTAAGATTTTAATTGTATAGTACAGTAATTGCGGAGCAAACTTCCATCGCGATTTTCCTTCTGTTAAGATCGCGATGGAGGCGTCTTTGTTCCCGACTTCCGCTTCCGCGGGACGTTGTCCGCGCATGGAAGCTTACGCGGTTTACGATTGGACGAGTTTCCATCGCAACAAAGGCAAATTCCTGTCGATGGAAGCGGCTGGGGCGAGTGCCATTCTTCTGGACAGAGTTGGAATAATATTTTTGCACGGGCGCACGGCTCGTCGGGAGCGAGAAAAGATCCGCCGGAGAAAAAACAACTGGGACTTCGCCACGAAGTTCTATTAAAATTTCGAAGTTCCGGGCGAACTCCTTAAATTAAGATCGGGACGAAGTCGTTGTTGGTCTGAATATAAAGACATTCGAGTGATTCTACCTCGAAAATAAATAGCGCATACTTTCATTGGCAATCCAGTAAAAATTCTGAAATGTTGACAATTTTTTAGAAAATGTTCTAGCTGCGGGAAAAATTGTATTTTTAATTAAGGAGCTTTTGAATCTATCTGGAATTTATTCATATAACACAGCACATTTGTTGCTCGGGTTGCTTCGGCATCTCTCTCATAAAGCAGAGATTACTCTCTTTACAATATCAACAGCTGGGGGTCAGTAGAATTGTTGTTGGAGTTTGTTTACAAGGTACTGACAGCATTCTCGGCTGTTTGTTTATCGCGATGAGTTGGAGATCGCGTATGAAAATAATGAGGCGAATAAAAGATTGCACAGTTTATCAGGCACGGGCTGGCGAGCATTTAATCTGGCGGATTAATTAAGACAGCATGAGCCGCGTCTTTCGTTGCGTTAAGGAGCATCAACAAACAACCGAGTTGGCCCCGGTGAGTTTCTAGTACTTTCGATGTGGCAAACTTGGTAAGCCTTAGGAGTTATGCGTACCCTGGCAAACTTGCTCTCAGCCTACGACGCATTACAACGGTCCTGTTAGGTGGTCCTACCATGTACAATACATAGGACAACTTGAATAATAGACATTGTTGTACGAATTAGGCGGAAGGGAAAGGTCCCATGCTAGCCACGAAATACCACGAAGAGAGGTCGGACCTCGCGCCCGGACTATCGACTTTAATTAACGGTGTCTGAACAGTCAGTCTGCTCCGAGGTATTATTAACTCGTCCCCTGTCGGTGAGAGAGACCCGTCCCGTTGGAAAACGTTCCGGGAATTCGACAAATCGTCGATCGTCCGAGGACTTTCGGGTCCCTTTTCAAACTTCTACAAGCCGTACTCCTCCCCTCAACCCTTTTTCTCGTCACCCTTTGTTTCGAATCGGGAAAGAAGAACGGGCCGGCTTGTAATATCGAGGATTTATTGATCCCCAGCTATATTATTAACGACGAGTCCCTCGCGAGTTACTGTCTTTTTATTCGAATGCCGAGGTATCGGATTCGTCGGCATTAATACTTGATACTATACTACTCCGTTTACCGTGATACCGCACGCACGTGCTCCGTCCCAAACCTAATGAGAAGACAATTGTTACTGTGCTCGGTCGAGCTAAACTCCGTGAAATTATCGCTTGTATTTTACATACTGTTTTCATCCGCGTATGGAAACGTTGACTAATCTTTTAACAACGGCACCTCAAAAATGAGGTCTTTACACAATGAATTTTTGTACGTGTACCCGATTGGTGGTGAAAGTAACACGAGGACGACGGAAGAAAGGTTTTTCAACTAGAATTACGATCAGGATCGACCATAAATAAGAAACCGAGCGTTTCATATAATTCACTGGATTTCCATGCGATGATAAAACGGATGCTTGGACCCGCGCGTCGATGATTTATAAGATCTCGACGCTGGCCCGAGTACCTTTTTCGGCTTCGAACGATTCCCTTCGAACTGTCGAGGATGTTCGCACGCGATAACGAAACACTGCCTTGCCGAAGCTTAAATCTGTCCCTCTGCACACCTCCTCTTACACTATCTTATCAACAAACGATCCGTGAAATCTTCACAGAATACTGCACAAATATGTTTGCTGCGATTGTAGAGATCTTAGAAGCGGTAAAATAAATGTACACATTTTTTAATGAATTTTTAAGTACGAAATTTTGAACGAGTGGTTTTATTAAGAACGTGGAACAATTCTGTTCTATCCTGTTTAATATTTAAACAGTAATTCCTTGATCACGGTAAAAACGATTTCCAGTGAGCTCGTAGCAAAAATCTCCCAATTTCACACCGTCGCGTCTCGCTGGCTCGAGTAATTCTACGCTAATTGAGTTTTGATCAAACAAACGGGATTATTACTTGATTTTTGGTGCGGTTAATTTAACCAACCAGCAAGTTTCTCGGTCGGAAAACTTAATATCGGCTTGAAGTACAACCCCGGAGCAACCGGCCGATGACCGGTTAATGTGCCGTAGATTGTTTCGAAGAGTTTCGTTCGGAATCTGAGAAATAAGAGAAGAGGGAGAAAGAGAGACGAGAGGGAGGAGGAACCGAGAGAGATAGAGAGAGAAGAGGTGGAAGTGGTGTTGCTACGAAATGAAATTATCTCCGCGTTTCTATCTCGGCCGTTCCTTCTTTATTACGTCGTTTCCAAGCGAAATTTATTCGATCCGCGGACACGGACCATTTATCAAGCTGCTTGGAAATATCTTAGCGGAACTAAAAGTGTCCACGCTCGCGCGTGTATCAGTCCTCTCCACGTGGCGTGGCCCTTTTCAAATAAAAAGTATCCTCTCATCAATCACTTTCCGAGGAATCGCGTCTTCTGTCAGGGATTCAAATACATTCCGCCTGGATATAAAAGATTAATACTCGAGATCAAATATCCTTACAAATTCCCCGCGCCACTCCTCCACCGACACTCAATTTTTTTCAGTTCCACCAACACATTTTAGACAGATTTTTATCCCTCCTACCGACCGTGACATGACAAATCGTCGTAAACATAATTACATGTACAAATATCAAACATGAGCCTGGTGTCATTTTAAAGCCTGTATGGCTCTGTTCAAATCGGAGTTAACGAGGGTGGTGAAGCAGAAATTTGGTAAAAATCTCTGGTGTTTTAATTGCAAGCAGACGGCGAAGGGATCGTTGGCGAACGGCGCGGTGGTGGAGACGACATAATGAGCAGGCCCGAGACGTTCGACTATCAATTCCGCCGGTTGCGGACGGGGATCCAGGGACCGGCGGATATGTCGAGACAATCGAAGCAATTAAAGTGAATAAATAGACCGATGGCGGCGGAGAGAAAGGGACGGATTAGTCGAGTCCCGGTTCCCATGAATCGAACGGGCTTCGAACAGCGGTTTCGAACCCGCTCCCAAAGTTTCCCCGTGCGCTGCTGCACGCCGGTGAAAAATTCAAAACGTTCAATTAAAAGTTCGAAGAACGACGGTCGACGGACGATGGTGTTTCGCAGGGGGGACGACTTTCCAGAGAACAACAAAGATTAAGAACGGTCAGAGCTCGGTGTCGTGCTCACGGAGATTCGCCAGGCATTTAACACGGCCGCACTTCTCCTCTCCGCCGCTTCAAGGTTTCCTATGAACAACTATATTCCTGAAAGTTTGGCGTCACGTCGATAACAATTATCGGCTGGATGCTTTAATTATCCTGTCGTTTCCCAGGCTGCGCCCGGCGAAGTTTCGGTAATCGAACAAACGAATGGACGAAGCACAGATCTGCCAGCAGGGCGCAGGAATGGCCGAAGACGTCGAAAGATATTCTGCTCCAATTTTCCCCGGCGGATCGATAATACGCTGGAAGTCGAACACTGGATGGAGTAGCTGCGATGTTAATTAATATCGAGCGGGCCAAGTTTCAAGATTCACCTGGGAACTTCGCCCTTTCCTACGACGCTCTCGGAAAATTCGATTGGGGCCCAAGAATTTTTGGATCTGCCCTCCTGGTAGCTAGTTATTCCGTAAATAAATTATACGAGCAATTAAATGGTAAGGCTGTTCAATTTCTCACATTGCGGTCGAGGATCAAATTGCTAAACCAATTCTTGGAAAAATTAGAATAATTTTTAATTTAGGGAGAATCGCAGGTGATTCTGGATAAAGTCGCTCGCAGTAGAAACGGACAGCCATGACCAGACGCGTCAACTCTCCTCGCGCGCTCTACGAATGTTCCGACTCGTTTTTCTCAAAAGCACTTCATTGCACATTTCCGACGCATATTTCCACAAACAATCGCCTCCTTATTTTTCAACTTTTTTCTATTTGCAAAGTAAAAGGGTATTTCGTATTAGAAATTGAGGAGCAGATTAATTCGAAGCGCGATAAGCGTGTCAGACCGTTCCACCGGAAGGGACGATCAGAAAGTTTCAGAGGTGCTTGACAAGTATTGCTGATGATAGGTACGGCCACCGTCGGAGGCGCGAATAAAAGGGAAAGAATGAAAGGGAAAGAAAAAGGAGGATAAAGCGGGGGGAATGGGCGAGGCTAGAGATCGTGATGTTAATTAATATCAGACGGGGGAAACGGCGGCCTGAGGGGGTTCTGACCGAAAACTTTTCACATTTTCCCGGCATCGTGAATCGCCGACGAGTTTTAAGTTCACGAAACTCTTTCCTCGTTAAACTCTTGGCTGCATCGTCAAATTAACGCGGTTTCATGATTACATCGGAGCTCGCCGCATTATTATTAGCTCCGAGGAGCTGTATGAACAAACAGCCTTGAAAAAAATCGATTGATACCTCGACCAATAATGCTCACTTTCCAGAATTCTCACAAATTTTCTAGACAGTTTGCTTTGGCTGATTCGTTACATTTGTCTTCGACAAATTTTCCTAGGCTTTCCCGCTAATTGTTGTCTGTGAATTCAATTGTGAAATAATTCTGTTAGGATTGTTATCGCTTGGGAATTTTTCTTTCAGGGAACCGACAGGGTCTCGTCGAAGTTCATTACAGCAGGAATTGGTTCGAGAATTTTTTCTGAAACGAATGGCGCCTCCGCTCGGTTCGCGAAGGTAAGACAGAGCTGTCTGCTTGTATCCATGTTTATTATACTTCGATAACAAGGCAGAAACGGGTCTGATACACGGAAACCTGGGAGACGCTGTTACGGTAACGAACCATCAAGGATTCCATCAGCCTGAATCCGCATCGCGCGTAAACAGATCCGCGCTGCGACACACAAATACTCGCTCGCGTGCTCTAGGCTCTATCCGCAGTCTATTTTACAGTTTATGTGCGGAATTGATGGGAAAAAGTGGACGCAGCTTCGTTAGCTGGCTCTACGTGTCGAGGCTAACAAAAAACCTCACGTATAAAAACGGAAATATGTCTTTCAACAATTGGACGCCGTAAGCATATCTGCACGCAATAGTATATATTTCTATACCTTTATTTCACAAAATCACAGGAGGATGTATCACCCATAAAAATTATTGTGAAAAATGTATCGTCGTCTAATTGTTCAGCTATGAGTGAATCCCGCGACAAATGAGTTCAAATATTTAATCCGCCGCGTAACATTGTACCGTGTCGCAAGAAACGTGTTGCGAGCTACCATATTGCAGCTCTTTAAAATAATATACACAATTCTACTCGGGCGAAACGAACAATTTCGCGCTGTTACATAATGTACGAAAATATATAGTTTCCCGTTTAATTAGAAAAAAGAGAAGTACATTTTTTAGTGAAACTCTGAAGACTCTTTAAAAATAGAATACTCTGCTCTCGTTTTACACGTGTTACTTCCATCGCGGGCTGGCGTTTAATTTGCAACAGAATTTAACAAAATAACCGTGCCAGTAAAGACTATTATTATAGCAATTAATGTGTGCGACTGTGCTAAGTAATTGATTACCAGGCTGTTTTATCAAAAGTGTTTAGAAACTGACAATTTCCTCTTTTTGTTCTTCTGTATGGTTGGACCGGTTCTCGAGCAGTTGGAAAAATAATATATATATTTTTGAAAAAAACAGGCCTCTGCATTCCCACTGGTATCGTGACGTGGAACCGTTTCCGACAAAACGCTTCCTTCTTCCGTTTACGGAAAACAATTTCAGAACCGTCAGATTTCTGACACGTTCCCCGTGGACATTTATTTTCTCCGCTAGTAATCGATGTCTTTCGTGCGAACTGTTGCATAGCAATTTTCTCGAATCTGTCGGAAGAGCCCGATGGGGGACGAACAAACGAAATCCTCGTGGCGTGCACACGCGCGCGTGAGAAGATCGGCAAAACGTTCGGCGAGCGTTTAATGTGCCCGCTTAAGAACCACGGAAGCGTCTGACACGCAGCTGTCGAAACAGACGAACGTCTTTCACCCGTTCTTCGGGCTCGCGACACACCTAACTATTTATACGCCATCTTCCTTTCGTTTCCCCGCCATCTGGGAACCGGACTGTCTTTTTCATTATTGCTCCATCGTGCTCCAAAAGAATCAGCAAACTGGAGTAAAATGGAAATTGATTTTCTTTCTTAAAATAGGCTGGAAATAATTCAACATGAGGTTTTCTTGTGTCGTTGTAAAGAGACTTCAATCTTCAAATTTGTGGTAAATTTGTTGAAGAAAAAAATTTTCAATGATTTCAGAGCCCCTACGAGAATCAGTCTCTCCGAGCATCTGTAGAGCATCGCAAACAGCGTGTGACTCCAGAGTGCCGTAAAACTGAAATTTGTTAATTGCCCCGGCTTGTTTATTCTCACAACAAGAACCATGAATACCTACTCTGCTCTTCCGCAACGTCGGATGACGAAACGCCGCGTCTGATCTTGAGAATTCGACGAAGAAGGTGTCTGTCACGGTGGAGGAGCTATCCTCCTGTCGTTTCTCGACTTCCTCTCGTCGTCCGGGTGTCTTGTTTGCGCACGTCGCGGCCGTGCGAAGAGTTATAAGAATATTTGTCGATGGCCGTCGGCCTGAAAAACGTATCAGCCCCCTCGCACGTATCGTTACATGTCGTAGGAGGGCTCATTCTTTTTCCGAACCAGGGAAGAGAGAAAAAAAGACGAGTCGGCGTAAGAAGGAACTGGCGACGTCGGCGGAAAGTCTGTTTGCTTAGGACACCGCCCAAAAACTAGGCGTTAAAAGCAGTTTCGACTTGTCGAAATACCCGGCCGCGATGTTTCGACCGACAACGTCGAGCGCCCGGAACACTCGGATAAAGCATCGTCGCCGAGGGTCAATATTTTTATTATTTCGTTTCGCCGGGGGAAACACCGAAAAATTTCGACTGACTTTTTTCTCCACGGACCTTTCCCCGCTGATAAACACCTTGCTGTTTTCTTAGCTCACGCCGCTTGAATATTTTTCTTCGCCGGACTTCAAAACTGGCATATTTTTCAAGATTTAGATTGTGATTATTTTGTAAAAAACAATTTCTCGAGAACGGGTGTTCAAATCTACTGAATACGAAAATGCTATAAAATTAGTGCTCCGGTGATTTTTAATATTCGTAATGCAAAGATAATGTATTTCATCCGAATGTAATTCATTTAGAACGATTCATTTCTGTTGTCAACAATAATGATTGTAATCTCCACGTCTGGTCCAATGGCAGAAAGTGCAATCGTATTAAAGGCACCGGGCATTTGATTCAATTACCAAACAGGGGAATATTACCGCGAACTGAAATCGGTTAAATAAACGCCACTTCTAAAGTAGATTACACAAATATTACTTCTAAGTCAATGAACAGTATAACAACGAGTTTGCGGTTCACAAACATCGAACGTATTAATTGCTGAAAGTTATTAAACGCGATACCCAGGCTGTGAAATTGCTCTTCAAAGCCTAGATGAAGGTAAATTGAAGCTGCCCTGGAAAAGAAACGGTCTTACTTGCGGATTTCTAGGCAAGATGCACCGACCAATGAATCATATTTAATACGGTTATCTTTAAGTGGCTGTACAAATCATTTCGTGGAACAGCTAACTCAGGCTACGGTACAGCCAGCTCGATCATCTTCGGTGGAGGTCTTCCATCTTCTGGCCCTCCAACATCCTCTTCCGGTCTAACGTCACTCATTACTTACTTCCAGATGCGTCTCTCTCGGACGCTATCATAACTTCCTGACCGAGCGGAATGTTTTATAACCCGTACTTCGAACTAAATCGTTTTCACTCGAAACTGAACCGCTAAATCACTCCCTGAAAAATTCGACAATTTTAACAGATTAACCAATATCTCTCATTCGAGCAATTTCGAACGAATATCTAGCCTGATCATTTTATTAAACAATTCGTTAGAAAAGACCTCCCATTTATTCTAGTTCCCGTAAAATGTTCACAAATGAAAATTTGTACCAATTGTAGGGCTTTTTATAAAAGTGGTTTATTACAATGTCGATTTGTTATACTGAAATTGACTTATTCTGGGAAATGAGAAGGAAAAGGAAAATATAAATCGGAGAAGGGATCGATATCCAGCAGTGAAATTTCGTTTGATCTCGTCAAACGGCGTTCGATGCTCACGATTTTGTCGCGTATAAGCAGCGATACTCGCTCCAGTACAAGTTCGCGCTCCGTTTTTCGAAGTTCCAAGCCCGATCCATCCTTGTACATCCTTGTCTACCGAGTTTCTATTTTCGCAAGTGACTGCTGCTCGATATTGCTCCGCGTGAGGAGAATAGATTGAAAAAGACCGACTCGATCCGTACTCGTTCCAAGATACCGGCTCGCTGCTTGACACATGCTCTCTTACGACTACCTTCGCAGGA
Organism: Lasioglossum marginatum; assembly: GCA_028455795.1. NCBI lineage: Eukaryota > Metazoa > Arthropoda > Insecta > Hymenoptera > Halictidae > Lasioglossum > Lasioglossum marginatum. Next base: position 6,338,749 of record CM052276.1, read on the forward strand.
CACGGACAAAGTTCCCTTTACTTTTCGCGTAAAAGTGATTTGCTGGGTGCAGAAAGGCTGTGGGAGCGTGTTTAAGGAGTAGACCAACGGATAGAGTCCCGTGAAACGTTGATTGATTTCGTTCCGTGGCCCCTTGGACTGTTTAAACGAATCCGCTTGAAAATGTATAAAAGTTATAGTGCAGTCCTTGCAAAGTTGCTTCAGAAAATGTTTTGAAAGATAATATATCGGTGCTGTTAAAGTTTCTTTGCGTCATCTTGGTCGCTTTTAAGAAAACGGTGTTCAGTGTCCGATAAAATTCAGTTAATAAAAATAAATTAAAGACCCGAGAAGAGAGACAGAGAGTTGAAGTAGTGTGAAAATGAAAAATCCTGTAGGTGATTACGAAGCAGTGCTTGTAGGTTTGATGGAAGTATGGGATTATATAATTAAATATTGATTGGTTAGAAGTGGTAAAAAGTGACAGGTTATTTAAATGGTTCGGCGGCCGTGGGCAAGGATGAGCGTTGATATTGAATAGGGGAGCGTTCCGCGGTAATTGCCCCTGCGAATTTTCATTTTCATTTGAATTATGCTGAGATCGTGAAACTCGCGTTCCGCTAACTCAGCTTGCGTGGTACGCATCTCTAATAATTGGGACTTGCACAGCTTGCAAACGCTTAGATGCACAGCAAAGTGGCTTGGCACGGAACGCCAGAGCGGTAGGCAGAGCAGCCTACATTACAAATTGGATTCTATACAATTACTTAGTGATTAAATTAGGTGCCGCCGAGCCTGTAACATCCAGACCGATAAGTTGCAACCACGCTGCCACTCGGCTTTCGAAAATACCGTCAACGAGTTTTTCAACAATTCCCCCGCGCGATTCGAACACTAATCGCACGACATTACCGCAACGTTGTGCGTAACGTTCTACAGATATGTACATACGCGTGTGTATACCTTGCCATGGAAAAGCAAATGTTATATGGAGGGCTGAAATTTATTTAAAATTTGTTTCGGCTTCCGCCCGTATTAAAGTTTACTCTGATATAAAAATATTATGTTGCTTCGCGTAAAGTGCAGCGTAAACACTTTGACAGGCCACACTTTTCGTGTAAAATTTTTCCGCTCGCTTTTATGCGCTCGGAATTGGTCGAACGTTGTTTAAAATGCGATGAAACGAACAATTTATCGGGAACACATCGGAAATACAGAACCTCTGACAGCTCCTGCCCGTTTACTCTAGTCTCGAACTGATTTGTTTTACATAAAAATCGGAGTGCCGTCCGAATTTGCCATTCTAAAAATTTTACGGGCATCCATACCTCCATTCGGAACCATTTCTGTCTCATCGGAACCATCAAATGTTTCCCCGTCTTCTTTTCATTCGTAAAATTGAATATTAAAATTCGAAACTCACCAAATTAGTTATAGTAGTATTCGTCACATTTTGAGAAAGATTGATGCTTGGGATGGACACTTGACATTCTCCGCTACGGATTAAACTGCAGCAGATTCGTCCGAACGTCCACAATTCGTCACAGATGTATTCTCGCTGTAATTGATGGCAGCACCGAAATATTTCAGAGATTTCGAAGATCGCCGGGAATCGTTCGTTCAAAGGCTCCAAGTTGGTATGGTTTTATTCGGCTGGTGCATTCACTCATTGAGGCCATTACAACGAGCCAACTGGGTGGCCGATTTCCAACGTACGTTGCCATTTTCATCCTTTTCGTGCACGCACACGCAGCTTTCGCAGTCCGAAAATAGTTGTGCTTGCGATACAGAACCGATATTTCTGTAGACACGCGTCCCTACAGCTGGCAATCCTCGGAGATGCTGGCATTTCCGTTAGGGACCGCCTCGGGGTGGTCTGTCACGTCGAAATTATCGCTATTGACAAATCTGCGCTGCCTCGCGGTGTATGGCACTCTGATGTCTGCCACTGATAGACTATTGAAGCACCGACCATGTGCAAATTAAACGCCAAACGTGATTTGACCGAATTTTCCCTAAAATCACTCGTTAAAGCGAATGAACACTTTATTTCAGTCAAATAGCGATTGGAAAAATGTTTTAGCAATTATTAGAATTTAAAAATCAACAGGATTTGTTAAATGATCTCGGATCCCCGATAGACCACCGTCGGTGAATAGCAGAAATGAATTCGCTATGCATTAAGCTTCAGAAAAAGGCAGCAAAGGATCCGCCGAAATAAGGCAGACTGCGTTCGTCAAAGGTGGAAAGCTTGAAAGTGTACAGACGTAGCCTTAATTAAAAGAATCTTCATTTACAGAACCTCCGAGTATCAATCGGCCTGTTTAATTACTTCCCGCCACTTTCTTTTTCATTTAAACTTCCCATTGGGACGAATCAGACACGGACTGCACTGCACGCGCCGCGTCCTCGTTAAGATTTAATCAACGTCAAACGTGGACAAGAAGACGGTGATTATACATGGTTACGGATTGATTAAAATTTGACCGAGTTTGTTTCGCCGGGCGACAAGAGCTTCCATTCATTACGCCCGCACCTTGTCCGTCACTGGCTTTGTCACGATTCTTATCGCCGACGCATTAATGCAATTTCAATCACCCCACTATAATTTTCTTACTTGCGCTTTTTCGTAAAAAATTTGACGGGGGACGAAATCTATTATGCATTCAGGTTTTTCATGTGAACGGGTTATGTTGGATATCACTGACTTAGGGGATCTTTCCTAGTGTCTAGTACAATTTTTTGAAATTAGCAGTACTCGACGCAGGAGGGGCATGAACGAGTAGAACAAGGTGGATGGTCTGACTAATGCTTCTTAAAGAAGAGCAGAGCGGCCTAGCCGCGGAATCCATTGAAACGCGATATTATTTCCGCGGGTCATACGAGAAGGATACGATTTCGAAGTGTGCAGAAACTGCGCCGGCAACCCCTTCAGGATGGAGGACACGTGTTCTCAAGTGTTTTTGCGCTCGGCTGGCTGCGGAAAGTGGAAAGAGGGGTCGCCGGTTCAGGTCGTTGGAATAATAAACTTGATCGTTTTCACCCTCGTCGGAACATCCGGTCACGCGGTTCCTAGCGGGCCACTTTGAACCGACGAGCCACGCCACGCCACGCTATGGCGAACCTTTCGATTATAAGCCGGTCACGTTTGGAAAAGAAAGCTCCGCGCAAACATCGTTTTGTTCTACGTGGAGGACAGATATACCGGCTGGTGTCAACGACGTGACGAGAGTCTTCTTACAAGTCTTCGAGTATTTGCCGAGGATCAAGATTGAATGCTGGCAAGCCGATATCCGTCCCGTTCCACCGAAAAATCCATGATTTTATCGCCTGTATACTGTTACCCAATGCCAAGCCAGCTATTTCCGCCTGCGAATTTGTTTGACGAGTTTATGCTCACGGGATTGTATCTCTCACATGATTCTGCACGGTGTAGTTCAATTTGTACAAAGTATTCGGTATCCAAGTTTCTACAGTTCACAATATTTTTATTCTTGCATTCCATTTTCGATAGATTATTTAATTTGGTCAATTTCATTATTCAATTTCATTAATTTAATTCATCGATTGAATATACTTTGTAATAAACTGACCGAATAATTAGGTGCATTTATTTGGTAACTTTTTAAAGAGCTGTTGCCAAGTGGAAACAGCCAGCACCGATCAGACACGTGAATGATTTCACGCACTGAAAGGATACCTAGATATAATTTGACCTTTTGCAAATGGTTTCCACTGGTGATTATTATAGGGAAAAAGTGGTGATGTAAACGGAAATCCATTAACTCGTATTTTGAGTTTCTTTTTACAGCGGTTGTAATAGTACAACCTGACTCTGGTTCAGTTCTCCAAACAGTAACTCGTATAGTCTGTATAGTCGGCAACTAGATGACGCAGATTAGCCCAGTGCAGCCTGTAGAAGCGGCTTACAACGTTGCGTTAAGACCGGCGATTCTAATCACTACCCAACTTGCGTGAAAAGCCCGGTTCTAAACAAAGTTTTCGGTAATCCGTGGTAACAAGTGATCCTGCAACTACCACTTTCGAATCGCTACAGGGAGGATTAATTTTTGCGCGGGTGAATGCCCGAAAGCTGAATTATCATTTAGTTCGTGTACACTAATAAAATGACATTGGTACAATAGAGAACACGTGTTTCCCTTGAAATCCGAAAATTCACTCTATACAGGATGATTCTAGCAACTGGGACAAGTTACTGCTCTTTTTTACGGAAAAATAAAATAAAAGGGATCGATTGGTTTAACAAAAAAATTGGGTGGCATTAAAGTGCATCGGTGCATCCGCATAAAAAATACGGTCATAGGTAGCTAGCTCTATCATTTTTTTTTTTATTTTTACCTAGAAAATTACCTAGAAAAGAGCAGTAACTTGTCCCAGTTCCCAGAATCACCCTGTATAGAGTGATATTGTAAGTCAATGTGTGATGATATCGGCGCACAGGTTCGATCAGTGATAAACAAAAAACAAGCAATTTTGCAAATTAATTAAGAACTCAACGTTTCGATCCTGATGTGGATCATTCTCAAGAGTAAATTTTGCGTTTGCTATATCTGATATTGTAAGTGCTGTTACAATTTCTAGTCTTTCATAAGGATTATGGGACACCTGGTGGTAGGAGGTACTAAAGAGTACATTATTAACGTTATCGAAGATAAAGTAATCCATGTTCATGCACATTCAAGCTCAATGAGACGAACCAGCAGCCCGTGTATGGGCTAGGTTGAGTCACGAGTCGAACCAGGAAACGGGAGGTAAAAGCAAAATTTTTGTAGATGTACGTGCAGCTTTCCGACAGTTTCTGGTTCCAACTAGGGGGTGGGAGGCTGTGCTGTTATTACCGGTCCATTGCCTTTTACGACAACGATCGATCGAAAATATATCTATATACATATATATATGTATACACGTTCGAAACGTAACGCTGATTGGCATTTTAAATTTTTCAGTCCATTTGGTATCTAGATCCAACCGGAAGCCGATGGTTTACAACACGGTAACGTATTTGCACGTTCATGCTCGTACCTTCCCTATGGGCGGGTTATTCTGTACGATACTAGCGTTCCTTCTTTCCAGATTAGGCTTACCAACATGGTCTAATATTTACTCTGCTTCGCGAAATCGAATGGAACTTGAATGTCAAGTGTTTGTTTCTTGGGAACTTGTTCCCATCATTTTTTATCTATTATAAGGAGAAAAGGAACTGGAGGAAGAACTGGAGTAGGATCTGGGAAAGGGATCAGAGAAGGGATAAGGGAAGGGATCGAGGGAGGGAAAGAACTAGGGGAGGCGCCAGAGATTAGACTAAAGAAGGGATAACGTGAGGCAGAGGATTCGGAGACGTGATTTGGATAGAGGACGATCCAAGGAAGTACAGGATCCAAGAGTGGAAACAGTGCTTCACCGACTGGTATAACAATTCCATTAATTAATATCGGCAATGGTAATTCACGGTGCAGTCCGGGTTTCCTCCGCACACGTTCAATATTTGCCTCGATCCGCGTACACGGAGCAGTTCGCGATGCTTCTCGGAACATCGTCGCGCGACTCCGTAAAAATTGGAATAGTGATGGAGCTGGTCGCGATAAAATACGGGGATGGTTGTGCAGCTGGGCGCGCGTTAACGTTCCCCGCGACTCCGTTGATGTCATTAATATTCCGTTTCCCGGCGGCTGGTCTCAATAGCCGGCGTTTCGAAGCCGAGTAGCGAGAAAGAGAGAGAGAGATATAGGGTGAGAGAGAACGAGAAGCGACTTCCGTTTGGATCCGGAATCCTCGTCAGCCTCGGAAACTGCACCGCGCGCCGGTGCGATGCCGCGGCGAGACGCGCCGCTAAAAGCGTCGTTTTCAAGATTGAAATTTCACAGAGACGCATCCGCGCGAGGATTACGCCGCGACCCGTGTTTACCTTTCACCGGAAGTATCGGCGCGCGAATAACGAGCGAGCTTCCGTCGTCGCCGGCAACGGTTCAACCGTCTCGATTCCCGTGGTCGACGATTCGGTAAAAAAGCGTTCGTCCCGGCTGCATTTCCTTTTTCCAGACCAGAGTTTCCGCGTACGGAACGTTTCCTCGCGGCCGCAAAAAGCTAACCGGCCCCTCCCACACGGCCCACTCCCCCGCATCCATGTTGTCTTTGTACACGGGGGCCGTTGGTATTTACTCGGAGTCAAAAGTAACTGCGTGTTTCGAGCTGCGGCCCGATCTACTTCCGCTTCCCAGTTTCTAACATCCTGCGCCGCCAATGATTTTATTTTATTCACCGAACCGCTACCGAACTGCCTCTGGGACATCCAATATTAATATGTAAAGTCGCGATCTAAAAATCGCCGTTAAATAATATTAAAGTAAGACAAGCAGTTAATTAATCTGGAGCGTAGGCATCTCGGTGGCGCGCGTTGACATCCCACGCGTTCACAGTCGGCTAACAGGGGGCTATTCCAGGGAGCAGATGAGTAACCGATATATTACCATCATTCAATTTGTCAGTTCGCGCTGTTCGGCGCGACTCGGCGCGGCGGCGATCTCAAAGCGTCGAGTGCGCGGCCGCAAAATCGACGCGCGATATAGTATTCCCAATCATGCAAATTCCCGGCCCCCGATAATTCGAATTCACGCTAGAGAGGCGTAAAATGCGAATACACCGGCGCGGCCGGTGGAGTAGCCCCGGCGAATAAATAACACGTCAAACGCGGACAAGATTTTTTATCGTAACACCAATCTCACAATGGCATCGGCACTCGATCATCGGCGCGCATAGTCGCCACGCGCGCACGATGCGAACGCGGTGCAACGCGGTGCAATGCGATGCAACGGGAATTTTCGCAAGCGTCCGCGTGTCCGATGGAAACCGGCGGAATCGAGTTTGCGGGGTGGCGTCCGCCATCATCGGCGTCGTCGCAACGAAAGGTTGCCCTCTCTCTCTCTCTCTCTCTTTCTCTCTCGTTCTCTCTCTCTCGCTCTCTCTCTCGCTCTCTCTCTCTCGCTCTCTCTCTCGCTCTCTCTCTCGCTCTCTCTCTCTCGCTCTCTCGTTTGCTGCCTGTTTCCGATGCTTGTCTCTCATTGAACGCCGCTCCGACCATTCGGTTACATGCCCGCCACTGTATTTACATGTTACACACAGAGACAGCAAACAAACATGGCGCTGATTTAAATAATGTATCGTCAAATAGCATCGCGACTCAGGTGCCGTACCCGGACTCTTTCATCGCTTCCCTAACCTCAGGGCAGCCTGGAGCACCCGGAATTAATTCTAATGTACTCTGCATCCTAGCAAAGTGCATCTCGAAAATGATATTTTCAAGCGATTTTTGAACCTGCGTTTTAAGAATTGTAGAAGGGATACTCGATTTTCTTAGATCGTGTATTTACTGTATATCAGTCCGGGAAAATGAGTCCGTAAAAAATACTCGATTTGATACATTATTAGGACAGACTTGAAATAGTTAATATGAAAGTACGGAATAATTTCCTGAAACGTAACCAGCGCGGAAGAGAAAGAAAAATAATTGGCCAGGTAAACGGAAGATGAAAACAGGCGGCAACAATGTGGTTTCCTGAGGGTGGTTGGGGGAGGGTCCGAGACAAAACATTGTAGAGAGGTCTGACGCTGAAAAGAATAAGGGGACAGCATCGGCAGGGAAATTAATATGAAGTAGCGTCATTGTCTGGCATTTCGCGTCCGCCTGGACTTGGGAATTTCGAGAAATCGCGGATGAATTCAGGAGGAAGGAAACTTGAAGAGCCCCCGCAGATAACCGTGGATAATGACTTTTTGATTACGAAACTCGTCGTCCGACGAGCGCCGCGTCGGCGAGTCGACGAGTAGAATCGATATGCTGGATCGTTTTAAAGCACGTTTTAGAGAACGTAAGTCACAATTTACTGCATCCGGTTAATCGAAAAAATGTCCGCGCGTTTAACAAACTTATGTCCCCGTTATCTGTCGTCGAATCGCACGATTCTTTACCGGCTTCTCGTTTTAAACAATTTTCATTTTATCGATCAATAGAAAAATTTCTCGTTGACTATGGCAGTATTGAAAAGTTGTAAAAAATGGGAATTATGATTCGATGAAAACTTGATGGTAGGTACATATTGTTTCCATTGAACGTTCACTGGCCACGTCCGCAAGAGGATTTTCTATTCATCTCTAAAACAGAATGTCGTTGTGGTCACTCACAGTTTGCTGGCCGAGAAGAATTATGGATACAATGCAAACGATGTGTACGTACCTGTAACATATACGAAAAGGATGTTAGAATCAATACAAACCTCTCGTTTGCGTTTTGGAAACAAGGGGGAAAAATAAATAACCGTGAGATTCGTGTTTGTCACCGTGGACAAATAAGTTCGTACGATTCGGAACACTTTCCGACAAAAATATTCGAGTGTTTGTCAAACGTCGAATCGCGGGACGTGTTTTATAATCATGGTGTTGGGAACGTTTTGGGGAGAAAAAATGGTAGCAGAAGTCGTGTGTCTCGAGGGGAAGGGGTCCCGGGAATCGTATCTCTCGTGCATGGTAATAAATAACCTAGGACAATGCGATACGTCGTGTGATATCGACTTCAAAGCTATGGTGGACACGTACACAACCCATAAAGCGGGATGATCTGCTTTCTCCTCTGCTTTCCTTAAAGTAAGCTCCTTGGAAAGTTATGTTCTATTCGGCGACGCGAAAGTTATATATGATTCGAAGAAAATACTCCCCGATGAAATACTGCGACTCGAATATTGGATTCTGTTTACTATATAATGTTTAGTTTCCATCCGATGAATCTACCTACCATGGAAATAAAATAAAGAATCCCATGTTGCGAAGCCCCGGCCTTCGATTCGCTCGAAAAAGTAAATTATTCAGCCATGATCACATTGTCGGTGCTCTCACAATTTTATGGAATTGTGCAAACCAAGGAAGTGAAATACAGAATTTTATTTTCGAAAGACGAGCCTTTGGTTTCCCGTGGAAAAATCAATTATTCGTTGCGGATCGCGTTGTCCATCATTTGGCAATTTAAGAATTGAATAGAGAAATGTTTTTTAAGAATAGGCCTCCCGATAAATAATTCATTCGTTCACGATGGCGTTGTCGACATCACGGAGTAATTTAGGCGTCGATTAATCAAGATTCGGCAGTAAAAAGCAAATTAATGGGCCGGTTATTAAAATGTGGATTTTTATATGGAAAGGTAGGTGTGAAAATTTCCAGGGGTGGTTTTTTAAGAAAAATAATTGCCGGCAACAGATCATAAGGACCAGGAGACGGCGTGCAGAAGGCATTTGACCACGGCGGACGTAATAAAGTTTCGTTTCGCCGCCGCAGACCTCAGATCTAATATAAAATGGAAATAAATCAAAGCTTCTCTCATCAGACCAGCCATTAACCTTTCTTTCTTTGTGTCGCCCCCGCAGTAAGGAAATTATTAATGGTAGAAAAACAATTTGCCCTATCGTCTGTCGCCGAATCCTTTCCCGTGGCTCGTTATCGACTGCTTTCATCCGCAAAGGTATGTTAATGAAAATTCAATGACTCAATTAAAATTATGTCGTGCGGACGAAATTGTTCTTGATGGGATGTCCGGCGGCGATGGTAACGCCACCCGATCATTCACGAAATTGGTTTGCCAATTCTGGAAAAAAGAATGCTAAAATACTTGCAGGAATACACAATACATTTACAAGAAAAAAAATAACGATGACCTTGAGAACTCCTGAAAAAATGACCTTGAGAAAAAAATAACATTTTCTACATTGCATTAAAAACATTTGTTATGTCATCGCAAATACAGGAGATATTTAGGTGGACCACCCTGTATAGCTGGTCGGAAAAAAGGAAAAATTAAAATGGAAAAATGTTGTCCAGCGCGCGTAGCATATTCGAAACTGGTTAAAATGGAATTGATGGAACTGCGAGACGATGTAAATTGAGATCAGCGAAATTTCTCGACGGTTCCGAAGGGAAGTTGCCATCGGAGAAACATCATGGAGAAATTCGACCGGGTCACGTGTATTATAAATCACGCATTACATTCGGTTCTTCCGTATTCACTCGCGGTACACGCGAAAAGCGTAAAACAAAAATCCTGGTCCGAGCAGAGAGCGTTCCTGCACGCCGCGATCGTGTATAATAAGCTCGAACGAAATATCCCAATCCCGGCTGCAGCTGCAGATACGCCCGCGCATTTATAGAAGTACAATGCCCGATGTATCCGGCCGATTGTCGACTATAAATATCGAGATTTATCTCGATTAACGTGCCGCCACGCGCACCACCGCGGCACGGCGCGTCGTCTGCACAAAAATCAGCCGTTTCTCTGCCTTTCTTTCCGATCGAACCTCGCCGCGAATAATTATTTTGCATACACGCCCCGATGTTCAATCAAAATACTCGCGTTCTACGTCATACGGTGATCACGTTTCGCTGATTAATTAATGCGAGCTTATTTATTGCGGCACGAAATTCAAAATTAACGCGGACGAGTCTTAAGAACGTCCCTTTCCAACGAATTCCATTTTGCAAAATTGGGTGCGACACGATGTTTTAAATTGTTTGAAAAGATCGTTCTTGAAAATGAGATACACAGTGAAGTCTTAATCTAAGAGATACCCTCGGCACACAAAAACACTCCGATTTATGTTTGCGGTTAAGAACAGGTGTAATGAGATTGATAATGAGATTAATACCCGCGAGTAGTGTTTTCAGCAATAGGGAAATTAATTCGGGAATCAGGGCCCCCCATGTCGCTTTATTATCGCACAATTTAGCGAGCACAAGTGCCTCTCGGTGTTCCAGTTTCCACGTTCAATCGCGATTGACGTATCATAAACCTCAAGACGCAACGTAGCTCTTAGGCGCGTGACCTCCTTAGGATTTGGTCCTTTGCAGACTCCATCGCTGACTTAACCATAAAGCATGATGCACTACATAGTCGCTGCCAGCTTCGTAAATCACTATACACCTCCCTGTTCGTTCTCATCACGCTTAAAAATGTTTAACACCCCTTCAAAGCTTCAGTGAACCGAATGAACAGATAACACAATTTTATGCAAACCGTCCAATGAGAAATAATTTATTAAAAGCCACGTGCTCTTTGAATTGTGAAGAAAATATGACAGAAATATCTGTAAAAAAATTGTTTCCTCTTGGTTGAAATATTTTTATTTTTGAAAAATTTGAGCCTCTAATTTTTTAATGAGATATATGCTTCACTGATTGTAATCTTAATTTGCTCAGTGTGCTTGTTTCATTCAAGTACGAAAAATAATCGCATTACGAACAGCTCAAATATATTTTGCTAGATCGGGTTCAGAATCTCCAGCGCTTTTAAATTTTCTCCTCGCGCCGATCAAAATTTGATTTTCCGTGAAGCAACAACCGATAAGCAGTTTAAGCGAACCGATCAATCCGCAAAAAAAAGAGCATAACGATGAGTCGTTATCGTGCCGGAACAATGATTTTTAGTGTGATAAAAATGAAGTAAAAAATTACGTTTTATCCATGCGAACGCGGATTTGTATTCGATTTAGCTCGTTTGCCGCCACTGAATGGTGGATTGCCATTGAAAAGCGACATTTCGTAGTTACGAGAGATTTCCGGGCCAGAAATACGTGAGCGTTCAATTTATATATATATGTATGTATATATATAAATAGTATATATGTATATATATATATATATACACATTTTTTTGTGTTTTTCGGATCGGCCTCGCTGCGCCGACGCGCGACACCTAAAGTCTGGACACGTCGCGCAGCGTAGAAATTTTCGGTAAATTGAATTTTCTTTTCAGTCGGGCTTGCTCGAGCCTAAATCGAGTCAATCGTTTCTGTCGATGATTAGTTGATAACCCTACAATGGAATATTCCCCGCAGAATAATTGACTTTACGGTGGTGACTTTACCGCGGTGTTGCTTTCTCCGATACGCGTGCGCGTACAGAAACCGAGATAAATAAAATAAATACTTCGCGAATTTCCATCCTCGGCTGTCTGACACTGATTTCCGAAAAAAGATGGCGACTACTTCCTTCCCATGGACAAAGAAATTAATGAATCCAAAACTACGAAGTCCACAAGCCTGAAATCCCATCAGAAATAAATAAAATAAGTGGTTCAGTGGTTAATCAAATTTGGGCCTCGTCTAGTGCGATGGCGGCGATTTTATATTTCGAGTAAACAAAATGAAATTAATTTAATACGCGTTGTATAAAATTATGACCCGCGGCGGGATATTTGAGGAATTCACGATTTTTCCGTGGCGATATTTTCGTTGATATCGCACGAGAGTGCACGTAGCATTTGATAGAATTTTATAGTCTACGATGATGTGTATTATTGATGCGTTTTAATTAACGTTATTGCGGGCTGAATCATTGAGCGTGTCTAGTATCAAACCAGCGCCCGAAGAATTATTATAGTTGATTTGATCGGCGATAATTCCGGCCGGTGATTATATAGTGCGGTGCATTTGAAATGGAAAGTCGAATCGGAGCATTTAATTATAATACACGATTAGCAGAAGTGTAGCTCTCGTGGTTTTTGCCGAAAGCGTGCTCGCCGGGGCCAATATATCTTCCTTTTGCGGAGTCACCTCTTTTGCAAATGTAATGTGTGAGCTGCGCATGCAAAGAGGAAGCGAATGACTCGGGTTAGCAGTGGCTGCGGCATACTCACCCATTCATGAAACAACGAACGTCCTATAAATCATGCACTGTCCTCGCTTATGTATACAGCTTACGGAATAATCTGTCGCGGGACTGAAAATATCGGAGTCAAATACGCCGATAAATAATTCAGGCTCTTTCTTTTCCAGGATTTCGCGGAGCTCAACGAACGTTCGTCAACCGCAGCATTCTCTCGTGTCGATGACCAAGACGTTGTTCAACAAGCCTCGACTCATCGATGACTCAACCTAACTATCGTTCGTCGTCTCGTCGAACTGGAAACTTTCAGTCTCCAGACCCACATGACTAGACTGCAGATGTTTATACAATTTGCAATTTTTGTACACGAATTTTAAGAAACTCGAATCAAATGAAATCTTATTTTCTGTAATAGTAGCCTTTTTAGATCTAAAATGAACTAAAATTGTACTAAATTCTGTCATATTTTATATCCTAGCATTTTTTGCAAATTTTCAGAATCGATTATTCTTATTTATGTTATATTTCACTTAAAGAAGCACGATAAAAATTCGCGAATGTTTCAGCGATGTTGCACGGTTCGGTTGAAACACCATACAAAGAGAATGATTATGCCATTGGCAATTTTTTCGTGGCGCGCATTGTGCGGACAAGTAGAACGATAAATAGCGCTGGCTGTAGTTCAATTATTGTCTCCCGAACATCCTGTTTTAGGTCGTTTCTTGTACCAGAGACACGGTTCGAGGAATTTCGAGAATCTGTTTCGAGTCAAAGCGATACCGCGACGACGACTTCTTCGCCAGCATCCTCTCGCACTAACAATCGCTATTGTTCTGCCGGTGAACGCCCTGCGAGGAGGAAGAAGAAGAAGGCATGTGCGCGCATAAAGATTCGAGGGTTTTCGCTTGGCCGAGAACAGGTCAACAAACGGATATGCTATCCTAATTAGTAATTAATCTTCTCAGCCGTGCCACTTGTTCTGCGAGGAACTAGACAATGGTGGCGAAATCATTTTTTCCTGTATCTTCCAACCCCATACCATTACATATACCTGACCGTGTCTCCCATTTATAAACCAATTCAACATTCTCATTAACAACCTGTTAACGTAATAGTTTCATTGACCTTCAAAATGTTTTTGAAAAAAACAGGATTTCTGACGAATTTACTTCAGTCCTAAAGTAATGAATTTCCTTAATGACGGTTTCCTCGAGTCTTCAGAGCCCAGATACAGGATTTAACGTCGGAGGATCCTTTAAGGACCGCAAGCTGCCTGAAAGTTCGAAACGACAGGTACTCAAGAGGAACGATCCAGGGGAGATTCTTAAATATTGAAGTTAGGCATCGTAACTCAACGGAGAGGAGAGTCGCGGTGAGCTACCGATGTCATAAACAACTCAAGAAAGTTCGATTGTGAAACTTCTTTGGAAATAAGGTGGTGAGATGGGCCACCGAAGAATCTCAATATGCGTTGCGTCGCGTGCACCCCCATTGGAAAACAAATGTCACATGGCTATTAAAAGTTCCAGATCCCTCGGTGGATCGGGAACATAAATAATTTTCCGCTCGGTTGAGCTGTGATTTATCCGCAAGTTTGATATCCTTCGTCGCGTGGCGTACTCTTACAGGGGCTTCTTAAAAAAAGAAACCAATAACTTTTTAACCCCAGTGCGGTTACAAGCCTTGAATAATAATTTCAATGCCTCGAACAAATAAAATTGCTACTTCTCCAATTCGACGGAAAGACACCGTTCAATTTTTATTATGTAGTTCGTTGAGCCTGAATACTTCGTGGATTATCCCTTATGTCAATACTAAAAATTTTCTGCAATATTCAATAACGTTGCGATTCATAGTTTCAATTTCCAAATTTGTACATCTTCGGGAGCGATATAATGGCGGTTTACACTGCGAAGATTTAATTTGAACTAGCTTGAATAAAAAGAGAAAAGAATAAGTGGCTTTTGCTCTTGATTCCCGTTGCATTTTCGCTGCACGTTACAGCAAAGGAAGCACGATGCATCGAGACACAGGCAGTCTCTCGACTCTAATGCACTAATCCTGGCGAGTTACCTGGCGGAAGTGTAACTTCTTAGCGCGTCTTCCCTCCCGGAACATCGAAAATTACCTCGAAAGAACAGTCGCTCCGGGAGATATTTTTCCGTGAGGCATCGCGAGAGGTAGAACGTGGGTGTGTCGGCATTGCATCTCGGATGCAACGGGGAACGCAGATTGCAGGTGTCAGCGGGCTTGGTGGTCCAACGGCGAACTTTCAGGCAGTATTTCATAGGAGTCTCGTGGACTACAACCAGCCACTCGAGCCACGACCACGTTCCGTACAGTTACACCATGTCGGTGTAACAGCTAGTTTATTCAAATTTGATGTAATGCCTTCCACCTGGACGGGATGCAGACTGCGATCCGATGCACTGCTGCTTCGCAGAAAAATCTTGAATGTCACCGTGCGTCTCTCTTATCGGAACTTGCCTTTTTCGACATTGTTTGCACGTTATCGTACGTGACATTGCAAGCAACAGGCTTTATTCGATCGGACGTCAGACGACTTTTTAATTGGTTCAGCTGTTTCATATTTTTGCAGGAATTCGATATCCCAAAAATAATTTTATTCTTTTACAAAGAACTAAAAATGTTTAGTTTTTGTGGTACTAGAAATTTATAAAAACGTTGAAATCTCGTGATTTCCCGATGCAGTTGCAAGATCCGAAAAAAGCGAGCTATTTGCCGAAGACAGTGGCCGAGGACGATTCGAGGAGGCGGAAGAATGTCATCTCGAATCCGAGGACGTCGGATTCTCTCTATCTCTCCTTTCCCATCTACGTCCACATGCTTCGCTAGTAGCATCAGGACTAGGATGAAACATAGTTGTAAACTATGCAGGGTTGCAGCGCGCTCCGCCTTGGAAAACCTCGATGTAAGAAGAGCCGAACATTCGAATACGTATTTCAATGTTGACGAGATTTCACATGTTGCCCGGAAGATCCGTGATCCCTTTATTATTTCCTTCCTTTTTTCCCTTTTTCTCCTCTTACGCTTTTTTCCCCTCTACTTTTGGAGTTGAAGCTTCAAGGAAATCCGATGTTTGGAAAAATATGAGATTTATGCCGGGAGAGGAACGGCGCATCGTATTATTCGATGAACACGGAGACTTAGCTCGTTATGTAAACGGAAAGGAACGTGTGCGGGGGATATCGATGCGTCTTGCGCAAACGTTTGCGGACTTTGTTCTTGCCTCGCGTTTTATTTTGCATTCTCGAGAACCGTTCGAAACCGATGGACCATTATTTAAAACTATTCAGGGAAAATCCTATCACGCTAATGCCATGGCTAATAATATTCAGAAAATTTTCTGGAAAATTCTTATAATTATAATCCCTAGCAGTGTTTGAATTGCTGCCAGCCCCGACTAGTTTCGAGATTTTTATCGATGGTCTAGCGCGGTAGTCGCTGATCCAATTACCACGAGCAACTCGAATCGTTCTGAGCCGTAAAGAGGTCTTTCATTATCATGGATTGTAAAATTTTTCATAGCTTTTCTTCAAGCTCAATTTCGTCTGATTTCCCTCGGAACCGCCGCGAAAGCGAGTGGGGTCGTTCGGTAATTCATCGGGAAAGGGACTCGTGATAGTAAAATTTGAGACGGTGACGGTAGTTTACCTGATCCATGGAGCGAACGAATTTTTGCCAGTGGAAAAAATTCACCGATTCAACGAAACTTTTGCCGAAGCATGGCTTTCTCGATGGAGATCTGTTCGAGCGATCGAGTATTTGACGTTTCCCTTCGTCTGTTTCAACGTAAAATATTCTAATAAGGGAAGGACAAGCAACGTGGGAGGCGTTCTCTTGCAGGAGGCTAGTCAGCATGAAGAATACCTTCGTCGGGAAGGAACAATCGGATGCCGGGGATCGACGGAGCACTGCCTCTTAGCATAGACGATCATCGATCCGAATTTTGAAGCCGCTTGAACGCGGTCTTGTGCATTTCCTTGGCCAAACTCGCGATGCAAATCGACCCTTTAACGTCCAAACTGTGCCTCAGGATTATTATTCGAGCATAGATTACAAGATTTATTCAAATTACAGAACTACACGAACTAAGAAACAATGTATTTCTGACCTGTTCAACTGCGAAACCTTGCAAAAAGAATTATCTTGGAAAAATGTATTTGCTGAATTTTAATGAGATTTTTTGTGAAGCTTTTCGTCAATCGGGTCACAAAGTTCTTGTTCGACAGTAGACATTAGTGTACATTCAATTTGAACCGGACGTCGTGAATAAATTCACGATAAGAAGAGTCGTTAATTAATTTGACCGGTGACTAAATTTAAATCGAAATGATCGGCCTTGCTGTTTGCAGTGACGTTTCGTTTCGAGCGACAAGAATGTTTTAATTATGCGGCACGCTGACAGCGTAAAGGCTGAGTCCAGGTTAATGCGGTAATTCACATGCACTTTGACTGCATTCGGCAAACATCGGGAACAAACTCGACAAGCTAGCTTCGATGTCACAGACCACCCTCCGCGCCACCCTTCCTCATTCGTTCGCCTCTATATCGTTTTACTACGCTGCGAAACGTTCGATACAGACGACGGATGTACGCGGATTTTGTTTGAACGACCATATAATGGACGGCATCTCATAATTAAGGACGCGAACAACGTAATCTCGTTCGGGAACGTTCATTCGAAATAATGAGCGCAATTTACAATTGTGCCCATAATTATGAAAGTGGTCTAAGTCAAAATTTAAAAAAGAATGAGTTTATCAGTTGTCTCACATCATATTATTTCAAACTAAATTAATTCAATATAATTTTTACGGTATCGTCAATGTAGAATTGTACAATTCTAATTAAAAATATTACCAAAATTTTTGGAGGGTGCGAAAATGATTCCAGACCAGCGAGGGTGAAGAACATAAATTTTCCAAGCCGAAGTGTTGCAGACCTAAATTTTTCAATGGCCGGAAGTAACGTAGGGGCCCTAACAATTCGACAATGGTTTGTCCGCGTTCCGGAGAACAATTGCTAAGTACCCCGAGAATGAAAAGGTGATTCAGTGAGTCTTGGTCATGTGGACTGTGTAAAAACACCTCTTGGGGAGGCACATTGCTGCGGAATACAATGACGGAGACGTACAATTCGAGGAGGAACAACGTACGTGCAGATGGAAATGTCGCTTGTAGTCGTGGTACCGCAGAGTCGAATGAGTCAAAGGTATTGTCGTATAAACAGGTCGCGTGTAAAAACCGCCTGGTAGTCACTGAACAGACTCAATCTTTCCACCTAACTCTATCGGTCGTTTCCCTGCTCTCTCTCTTCTTCTTCTTTCCACTGTCTCCCTTTATAATCTCTTCGCTCATTGTCTCGCGCTGCGCTTGCCCCGCGTTTTCTCTTTCTACCTCGGCTTTGTGCGGTGCTTTAAGGGTTTTCTGCACCTGTTACATTATATATTCACCCTTGGATTGCACAGGGATTGCGGAAACATCCTTTGCAATTTTCTATTTGCGCTTGATCATAAATTGAACATTTTCTTTCCTCGGCTCTGCTTTGCTGCGCCATTGTTTCAGTCTTTGATGATGCCGACCGTATTTTGGTGACTAAAACAGAGCGAAATTTATGGGGATCGCATCTATAATTCATTGGGAAAATTTCCTTTATGCGGCCATGATCTACCTCGCTTGAAAAATAAATAATTTTCAGATTTATCATATTCTATTTCCATGTTTATGGAATGTATGATTAAATTTAGCACGAGGGAAAATTGTAGAGTGCCTTCTCTAATGAGATTTGCTCGGTCTATTAGCAATATTTTGTCAACACGTTAAATTGTTTATGAAAGTAATAGTCCGATTACTGCAGAGGCAGCGAGGGAAACGGTCAAACAAAACTTGGCTTTTGTTTGACACTTAATATTCGTTTCGAAAATAAAGGGGCACTTTGCATTATTTCGGTAAGAAGTTCTTGTTTGCCGTAACGCCATTCTTGGTTTCAGTTTCCAAAGTAGTAAAGTAAGTAGAGCGACGGGGAAAACTGAGAGAGAGAGAGCTCGACTAATATTGGGTCAATTCTACTTTGTACACTTTTCTTTGGAAAGTTTGAATATCTCCGCGTAGTCACGGGCTAAAAGTGAGTTAATTTTTCACCGGGACCCCATCGCGAACTCCTCGAGAGCTTTATCAATTAGTCGCCTCGCTTAAATCTCAGTCCTTCTTGGCAGGTGTCAAATAATATATCAAACAAATCTACCAACCCATTTTCCTTGCAATGAAATTTCCTCGGGCAACTAGGTCACTGAAAAATTAAATATCCAAATTACTCGAGCCATTTTCACAATGATTAAAACTTTCAAAGCAGAGATTAAAACTTCAACACCTTAAAGACACGAAATTCTTGGAACGAGATTCTCTTCGTCGGATTAACTCAATATAAAAATTAGATATCTAATACACTGTAATCTTTTTGCAGAGTCAAAATTTCGGCACAAGCTTGTTCTCAGAGAACCTCTTGAGACGGGCCCACTAAAAAATTAACTATGAAACTTTCTTATGAAACCCGAAGAATTTGGAGTTTCAAGTTTTTTGACTGTGGGCCAGTAAAAATCGGAGGAAACGCTTTCGAGTCACGGTTGCTATTCGAGGGCTATAAACACCGAGTGTATGGGCGATCGTGAAAGAGTTGCGTGTGTTGGAGAGCCAAGGTCGCCGGTGGTAGAACCGATCGGGACCGGGTGAAATCGGCGGAAAGAAATCCGCTCGTAAAGTTTGAACAGTTCCCGCGCGTCGCGACGCGGCTCTCGGCGTTCTTCGGTTTGAAATAATATGATCGTGCATTTCTGAAAAGTGGCTTTCGTCGATCTTCCGGCCGTGAATCCGTCGAGGGCAGAGCTTTAACGAACGCTGCTGGGCGAGGGAACTTTGAATCGTAAAACGTCGACCGGCCATGAGAAAGCAGAAGGAACGAGCTGCGCGTGGTAAAGCCGGGGCCCTGGTTCCCGGTTCGAGGCCGTTTTAAAACGGAGTAAATCTCAGCTACAAGTCGATTGTGTCGAAGAGCAGATCGCAATAACGTAAAAGTTGTGTGACACGGAGGCCTGGCCCGAAGCCGCGCACCTGCGCCGAATGGCCGACGCTATATAACAAACCGGAGTGTTACCTTCTTCGTCCTCTCTTCATCTTTTTCGTTCCTCTTCGTCGTCGTGGTTCGCTTCCTCCACGGTATTGGAGAGAACGCTGTTGCGCCCCGAGGATCCCCGAATCAATTTATTTCGCGGAGGAACCGATTCCGATCCCAGCCTCGGATATCAATTTCCCTCCGAATCAGTCCCCGCCGGAATTGATGCGCGACGACCGCCCACGCTCCACTTTTACTCCGCGAATAACTTCCGAAGGCCTGCCAATATGCCAAACTAACGCCTAGGATCGAGCAAAGATCATCCACATCCGAGGAGAACACTTTCCCAGATGACTCAATCAGAGAAACTTATCGACACCAACGAATTTTTCTTCTCTTTCGAATTCTGAACGAACATTCATTTATATAAAAATTTGGTGTACCTGTAGCAGTTGTGTGAAAAATTCTTTCTTTCTTCAATAACTTTGGTAAGACGTTTCTAAAATATTGAATCACTCTCTTCTTATAGTTGCAATTTTATATATGTTTTCAAATCGTGAAACCATGACTGAAACACAAAATGCAATTAATGGGATGAAAGGAAATTTTCTTCTCTTTCGAATTTAATGCAAAATAAAGATTCTCTCAAGATATATATTTTTGCAAAATGAGGAATCATGAAATTGCAATTAATGGGATGAGAGCACATCAAAAATGCATTAACGACCAGTGATAGAACCGAATGGATAGAAATAGAATTGCACTGCGAATAATGGAAGCATTTCGATTGTCTGATAAGAAATTACTATGAATTCCGATAGAATATTCATTCTATAGAATATTTACGAGAAAAGGTGACGATAATGAGCACGTTTTGACGAGAATTACAATGAACTCCCGTCTGACGGCCTATTAGCAAGTTCGATGGTGTGGCCGAGGTACTAGTTAAAAATAGATAGAACCTTCGGTGTTCCCTGGAACAAATATCGGAATGCAAATGCAGCGCGCGAGGTGAGGCGAGGCGAGACGAGGCGAGACGAGGCGAGGTCTAGTCAGAGAGACTGACAAAGCGATGCAATCACGATCCATGGCGGGTAATTAGTTAGCAGTGCGTACGGACGTTTGATCGCTTTCGATTTTTCTCCGGTATACCACGCGTTAATTACCGGCCGCGATCGATAGTCGCGCGCTGCCCTCGAGATCAGCTGGCAGATTAATTTTTTTTAAGCAGGCTACACCTACACAATTAATATTAATAATGCCCCGTCTTCCCCTAGGAATAAAAAAACACAAATTAAAAAAATATTCTTCGGAAGTCTTTCCTTATGTACAACATATTCAATTTTTGTAAATATGTCTTTTTCATTTTCAATTAGAAAAGATTTCTTAAACGTACCCAAATAATTTTATAGCGATCACTAGACTGTGGATGTCTACGCAATTTACAAATTTTATGAAAGTGGTATGGAATAAAATTATACCTTTCATGGGAACAATCTTTGTAGATCCCAAACAAATTAAAATCGTACTAAATTCTATCGAATTTTATATTACAGCATTTTTTGAAAATTTTCATAAGCCATAAATGCTTAAAGATCCGCAGTCTAGTGATCACTGGCTAGAGTCCTGAACTATGCAGGAGATACACCTGAATGCACAACAGCACTGTAGCACCGCGTTTATTCTCTTTTCGGTTAATGAAGTCATGGGAAAGAAACCCAGGAATATCTCCCTCGAACAGGATAGGACAAAAGGTTTGCGGGGGTGGTGTAGAGGCGAAGCTGTAGGGAGGTAATGGAAAGGGAATGCATTTTTTAGCGTTGCCAGTCGATTCTGGTTGCCGGATTAACGAGGAAAGTGGATAATCCGGGCGTGAAGGGCCGGCATAGGTGAAGCTAGCCGAAAAGGGGGTGGTAGGTAGAGAGGGTGGACTACGGTGCTGCCAATAAAACCCGGGGTGTCAGTATATCACGTGGCTCTGGCTGCTCGTGTCCAACGATACAGTCCAATATATTACCCAGATAGCCATGCTAATTCAGCTCTAGCTCTCGCCGATTCCCCGCTTGGTTGCCTTTGGCTCGCATGCTCGTCCGTTTACGCTCCTCTCTATCCCCGTCGAGCTTTCCAGCCCTGTTCCTCTCCGTCTCTGTCCATCGACCAGGACTTCCGGTCGCCGTGCTTCTTGCTAGTGGCCCGAATACGGTAATGCCTCAATGGAAATACGAGGAAGACCACACTCGTTTGATTAAAACGAAAACAGGTGGACTGCGCATAAATTAGCTCAAATGTGGCCCAAATCTGAATTTATTTCTTTCGATACATATTATTAAATAAATATTTGTGTATTGCATGAGTAAATTGCATCAGTTTAATAATGCATCAAATGAAAATATTCTAGGTTAGAAGAAATTTTTAGTTTTTGTGTTAAAATACTTCCGAATGCAAACGGTTAAAGAACTAATTACTCTGATCGATTTTAATGTTCCAGCTTCGGTTTCCTGAATTAATTTGAAATTGTGGGTTTTCGGGGGGATGTTTTTTGGCAGTGAAGCAAGTTGTTCTGTTTTAAAGGGTGCCGGATGAATCGTGGGAATTAGTGTACATCGAGAGATAGTGTTGTACAGCCAACCGCGCGCGCAGTGCACCGATGCACTATATGCAGCAGAACCCTGCACCAGGCCACCGAGACATGTTTCGTCATTCCCGCGAATCCAACGATCCTCCGCAGAGCCGGCCTACGTGGCAGGGATTTCGGATGACATTGCATCCTCGTTACCAGGCATTACACGATCCATTCTGATAAGGGAAGATTACCCACAGTCACCCCCTCTGGCGCCGGATCTTTGCTCGAACCGGAAGCCCCGATTTACGTCCTGCCGATCGACCGACGTGTTTATTGTTTGTTTATGATCGGACACGACCAATCGCGGATACCTGTGGCCTGGCGCTGGTTCCGGATCCTAGAGAAGTTATAGAGCACCGTAATTTCGCCGTGGAAATTGCCGCGTTGTCATGGATTGGATATTTCTGTTTTCTGATAAAGATAGGCTTGAAATTTATTTTTTTAATTTTTCAAGCACTTTAAACCCTTCCGGGTTTATTTCGCTTTACAAGAATAACTACAAGTGAATACAATAACAATGTCTGTTAACACTAAATATGCAGATTACAATGTTTGAAAAAAGATTTGTAGAGTTATTGGATTTTTAATAGACATAGAAAGATTACAATGTTTGAAAAAAGATTTGTAAAGTTATTGGACTTTTAGTAGACACGGAAAGATATTTTTCCAACAAAAGATTAATTAAGGAGGAGGAGTGGTATGAAATTTTCCATTCGTTGCACGAAATCTTCCGGCGACGTGTAACGAGAAAATAAAAAGTTTGTCGCGATCATATATCACGATTTTAGCTCGCGAGTATTGAAACGAACACCGAAACGGAATAAGAAATATTAAATCCAATATGACACGAAATTCAATATCACATTCTTCAAAAGAAATCGAAACTTCAGCCTTTGATACCCTCGATAGTCCACGTATACAATGTCCTTTTACCTGCGCCTGCACATGTATTCCTCGAGTAAGTGCATTCAAATGTTTGCAATTAGTTTCCCGTTCGATCTACGCAAATATTACATCCTGTCAATAGTATACTTGTCGTGGAGAAAATGATATCAACAACGAATTAATTGAAATCATTCGTGAGAGAGTGTGGAGACGTTTAATCGTGAAAAGTTAGGCACTCGATTTTCACAATTTTTATCATTTGAACAGTGTTCCAACAGTAAAAAACTCACGGATTACCTCGGGTTGAATAACACAATTATTTCCCTCAGGATCGCAGTGTAAAAGAATGATTAGGCTCTTTTATCATTGAAGGGGCTGCCGATAAGCTCTCGGCGACAGAAAATACGCTGTCTAAGCTTGTGTTCCCGGGGGCAGGGGAGTTTAGAGCGAGTCCTCGTTACAAAAGCGTCGTCATTAGTCATTCCCGGTTCATTATAATTAGGAGCAGCGTCGGAGTTTCCGTCTGGAACGCAAAAATTCGAGTAGCGCGGCCTCAAGAGGAACAAATTGCGTCGGCTTCGCGAGAAATAATCAGCCGGAACTGAGAGGAGAGCGAGAGAGAGAGAAAGAGAGGGACGGGGCAGAGACGGGAGAATAAGCAATGTGACGAATGATTTGCTAGTTACGTTTTTCCTTTTCTTTTGCTCTCTCTCTCCCCGCTGCGTCGACATCTCCCACACCCCCGCGTTTAAGATAATTAGCACTCGTAAAGCAATGAAACGGCGCCGCGTGACACCTGTCGCAGTGCCGTAAACTGGTTCCGGCGGAGAGATACGGTCGCATTTTGCAACAGACTCAATTAGCCCGACTTCACAGTTCGTTAGACCTTTTAAAACCGGTTTCGCCGGACTAAATGTTTTCAGCGAAGTCAGCGGGCGCGCGCTCGCATAACCGAACACCTCCGGAACGGGTGGCAACAGACAGCGGGGGGTGGTTTCGAGAAACATTAACAACTCGATGACACGGAGTCACCGAGATTCTTCGAGGGATCCTAATCCGGACGAGACTGTAGAAACAACCCGCACCCTACATCGCTGCAATGTTTATTTTAATAAAAAAATATCTTCATATAATGTTTTAGCACAATCACAATCGACCCCACTTCTGAAGATCGAAAAATCCAGAAAGAATGTCCGCATAAAAAGTTAACGAATTATCACCCGAGAGCTTCAACCCCCGCGAAACCCGATTAACATAGTTACAGACGTTAGCGTCGCGACCAGGCTTAATGATTAAACAGATTACGCGATTCTTTTGCTTTATACGATCGAGCCAGCTTCGCGATTCCATCGCAGGATGCCGGAGGGCTATGGCAAGGGGGTAGGTCCGGCGTTTTTAGTCAGTAATTCCAGGGAAAGGATAAATCTCCCGCGTGGTGCTGCGTGCTCGAAGACTACGTCGGGCGTGCATTATTTCATTAACCGTACTTTTCCTTCGTCCTCCCTCGAATCTCTCATCGTTTTTCCTTCCGCCATCGTCGTTACCGCCGATTGGCGGAGGCGCGGGGATGGAGTGAACCAGCCAAAGCTTTGGCCGACGTCGACGCCACTGCCGCGCGCTATTCTAACCGGCTTTTATATTAATTAATTTGCTCAAGAGTTTTAACGACTTATTGCACTTCAATTAACTCGTTCTAAATTGCATAGTCCGTCGATGCGGCCACCGCGGGGGTGGAAATTCATTCGGTAATAAACCCTCGGCTCGGACGGCCCATTGTTCCGCGAACTTGTACCGACGCAAATCCCGCTGATATTCCTCGCGATCATTTTTCTACAACTAATTTCGTTCATTTTATCCAAGAGAGACCAGAATTTTCCCTCGGTACTTACTGCTTCATTCTTTACCCTTTATTTACCGGAAGCTTGTTAACAGGATTTTGAATAATTGTGCGCCACCAAACAGAAGCTTAATAATCATCATTTTATACAGTTTAACGACTTAATGTTCAATGAATCGTTCGAACTTGATATTCCGTGTTCGAATAAATATGCCGCAAGCCTCGAGCACGGTTTTTAATCGTATAATGGAATAATCTGCGTCGACGATAACGATGCGCTCGCGGAGAAGTTTGTTCGACAGCCGCGATCGATCGGTTTTATTTATTTCCAGATACTTAGCGATACGAATCTCCATCGGCTAATTCCTGCGACAAATTGCCGTCGGTGAACTTACGCACGCTGCGGAACGAGCGGGCTGATTTTATCTAGCATAAATCTCGGCTGGTTGATTTATTAAAGCGAACTGGAAATGATCAGACGAGATTTAAGATGCGAACGCGAAGATACGAATCCCCTGTGAGCGTAGATTGAGAAATTTTGGGGAAGCTGTTTTCCTATGTGGCTCGTAATTTTCATCTACTAATAATTTAGAATTTTAAATGACATATTCTTGCTGAGAATAAATACATACAGGCAAACTTTAAAAAGTTTGAAGTTTTTTCAGAAGAAATATAAATATTGGTCGCTCGATTCTAGCGTACGCGCGACAGTCTCCGAAAACCTGAATTAGCATGAGCGTCGTCTGGAGTCGGCAGTAACTTTCTAATGGGCGCGGACAAGTTGTGTGTTTCAGCACGGTTAGAGCAAAAGGAGTGAAAGTTTTGAAGACACACACGTGACGGGGTCGACGCGGAAGACAGCGGAAGCGCGGAAATTTGCAATTCATAAGGGCGAGGGAGACAGGGAGAGCGGGAGAAAGAGACAACAAGATACAGAGGCAACACATTTATTATTTTTATGGAGTAGCAGCCATCGTACCGGCAACAACAAAAACACATACCGTTTCAGCTGTTTAATTCGGAACGGCGCGAACGAACATAAACGTCGGAATTAATCATACCGCGAAATACTTGCTAACTATTACCGGTGGAAGTTTGTTGCTCGGCTAAACTGAATTTGTGGTGACGTTGAAATTATTTTTCAAGAAACCGGCGGAGCGGTTGCCGTTCGACCATAAAACTTCGAAAAGGACGGCACCGCCGCCGTTACAAAAGAGAGTCCGCTTACAAATTCTCCCGGGAAAGAAGTCGTAAACTGTGATACGGCTTTATTATGGCCTAACAAAATGCCCGGCTTCGCTGCGGACGTCAACAATACAGAAAAACATAATAAACTGCCAGAAAATAATGGCGATTCCCTGCACGCCGCCATCCACTGGCAATCGTTGCGCAATCCGCAGCTCGGGGAACTTTTGCACCGCAAAATATTCAACTTGGATCAGCGTTCTTCGAGGCACCTTCGAAACTTCTTTCGGTAGTCTGTGAGTCAAAAATTTGAATAAAGATCTTCGGCAACTAATTGCTGGAAGTAATTACAAATTTCAGAGCACAGCCCAGATGAAATGGGCTCAGCGGTGTCCCATAAATTATTTTCTTTCCCGTCACAATGTCAGTGAGCGAAGCAAAGAAGATCACTAGTAATAAGTAGCTCGGAGAGAATTTTCCGGTGGAAAATCCTAAATGGCAAACAGTCGGTGTCGAAGAATCAACAAGCTGGAGGTTATATTGAAAGAAAACACGAAGAAAAGATGAGGCACATGGGAGGGATATAGATGAGAGAGAGACAGGCTAAGGAGAGAGAGAGAGGGCAAGGTATGCAAAGGACGATTTCGTGACGAAGGGTGGGAGAGAAATCAAGAGAAAGAGAGGGAAAGGGAGAGAGGGACACGGTGAAGAATAGTACAATGCTAGGGGGGTAGAAGTGGGGGTGAGCTGAAATGAGGTCGACATAATTGCACCCCTAGTCATAGTGGAACCGGCGAGAGAGCGGTAAAGGCGAGGAGGAGATGAAGGAGACAACGGTGGTAAGAGAGGGCTGGAGGGGGATAGGCTGAAGGGGTTGGTCGCCATCTATTGTCTCTCGTAGACTCGACTCGGCCCTGATTAAATACTTGACACATCCCCCACCCGATCCAGCCCGGCATAACTTTGTTCGAATTGTAATTACGGCCCGGATCGGACTTCAGTTACGAACGAGTTCCAGGCGAGCCGAAAACCCCCGGAAACTTCGCCGTACCCTTTTCTGAATGTCGCGGTTCCTCTCCCACCGACTAGACTCCGTTTTTCGGCCCGTTCAATTTTGTACTTCGCCCTCGACCACCTTCTCGAAGAATTCAATGCTCCATTCATCTCGGTGAAGCTGGGTCACAGGAAAAATTAAAACCGAGCAACTTCACCGGGCCAACAAATTTGATTTATTATGAATCTCTACACGAAAAACGAAATTTCTTTCCGAACGACTTAATGGTTCAATAAATCCAGAAAGAATGTAAATTCTGAAACGAATAGATTACGATGAAAAGATTAAAGGAACGTTGTTAATCGTAATAACAATACAAATACGATCGTTTCCAGAAGAAAGTCGATGTTACAGCATTTTAATCGCATTACTTTCAGCGCAAACATTTATACGTACCGAATATCCTGCTAAAGTGTCCATAACATGAATCTAGTTTGTTTACTACTCATTTGAGAATGTGCTTACCAGCGAGCGAGTCGTGCCAATTGCTTTGGCGAGTCGCTGGAAAGTTTGCTGTCCGTATCGATTGCATAGAGCACTGCTCAATCATGCAAAATCAACGTTAACTTGCAATCGCGAATTTCTTAACGACTGCGGGAACTAACAAAATTGTAACTAGCGTCAGAAGTGAAGTCGGCGAGCGATTGTGTTAATTTGGTTCTCGTTTGATCGCGAAAGGAATGCATCGATCACGATAAAGCAGCTTACAGAAGGTAGCTGGTAGAGAGAAGGCTTGAGATATTCAAAGCAAACACGGCGGACCGATATAGCCCCGGGAATCGTTTCATTCCGATGCTCGACACGCGCGGAAAGAACGAACCGAGCGGTGACACGTCCCGATTACGAGTTATGGAGCATTAAATTCACTCTTCGTTGATCGCAATCTGAACGCTTACTTTACAAATTACGACGATACATGGTATTTGAATATACGTGGCCGGCATTTCAGCCCGGGCCCGAGGAAAAATACCCGAGCCCGGCTGGTATTTCGTCCGCAATCTTCTTTTATCTGATTAGGGGAGGCGTGCGACTCTTAGGCACCCGCGATCTTGATGTATATACGTGTGTCCGTGACGTCTGTTCCTCGAATCACGCGCGACCACTACAAATCTCTATGGTGCACGCGATCCCGGCTAGCCGTCCGCGATTTTTCTCGAAATGAAAAACCCTTTGAGCTTACGAATAACTTTATCGCGTTCGTTTCAGACGCGGCAATTTGTATTTGCATCGTGCGCGACCCGACCGCCGCCATTTTTTTACCAGCCCGTCGCGCCTCGGTCCTTCCGAGTTCTCTCTCTCTCTTTCTCTCTTCCATTCTCTCTCACTTTCTCTCTCCCACTCTCGCTCTTTCTCTCCACAGGTTTGTTCGGCTGTTTCTCCGCGTTTCGAAGTGTCAAAGAGCTAATCCCATTTTTCCGGAAATGCGCTGACAGCGATATTACTCTCGCCACTCGAAATCCCCGGACTTTCAATTTACATATTTCACGAAGCGAAGTTCTTTGAACGATGCAAGATTTCCTGATGGAGGACGTCCATTTCGAAATTTGTTTATATCCGGTCTTGCGGTCCGAATTAATAACCCATTTAAGAATTAAATCGCTGTTTCTGATGCACAGATTTTCGTTGATTTTCGTATTCGATGTACCAGAACGACAGAGAAAAAAGATTCTGTTTGGAGAAAATAAAATAATGTTTTACAATTTTATTCGACGGGAATTAGCAATGGTAATTTGTCAGTTACTATTCTGTAGAATGTTTCAATGTGTAAAGGACGAGTGCAGAAAATAAACGATTGCAGAGCCATTAGATATGCCGCAGGTTACAATATTGTATACTCTACGGGGCTGGATTCTTCGGTATTTTTCGACTAGAGCAGAAGCGAAAGCAAAATAACTGTGACGCCAGGCAGACAGGTTTATTAATTGCATTTCGATGCTAACAAATCCGAGGGAAGAAACCGGTAACATTAATAAGAGAAGCGCATTGTAAATTCCTATCCCCGAGTCTCTCCGCAAAACCAGTATCAAATTTATGGACATCCCGAGTCGGGAAACCTAAATCCCTCGTGATTGTCTGTCAATTATTTATGATTGGCAACAATTTGTCCAACGGCGTATAAGCCCCACCGGGATGAGGATTTACCAGCTGTCATCCAATGTTTCGGACTGTATTACCCGTTTTTGCTGTTGCGCGGCTATGTTGGTTAATGTAAAAGTCACCGTCAGCGAAAATAAAATCGTCGGGAACGATGAACAAAAAAAAAATATTATACTCTCCGGCTCTACGAGCGCCGCGAAAACGCAACGCGACTGCAGAATTTTCAGACGGAACGGAAATTATACGAGGAATCTTGCCGGAATAATAATAGACCCGCAATAATAAATCATTACCCCGTTCGTTCTTCGTTTCACTTTTCCCGTTTCACTTGACCGGGATTTTTCAAAATTTACACCATCACATTAGTCGATCATTATGCTGTAAATTTAAGGTTTTGATTAGTTGCAACACAGAGGAGTCAAAATTTTAATGTTTCTATAATAATTCAGTGAGTTGAAAATAATGTCTTGTGGATCTCCTGCAAATTAATTTACATTTAAGACATAAAAATATGAAGGTCGGGATGTTTCTGTGAAAATGGTGAAGAACGCGGAGTCCGCAACAAGGGTTAGAAAATTGCAGCGGGTCGGGGCTAATCGCAATGAATAACAAGAGCGGCGGCAATAAACAACGCGATTAAACGGGGAGGAAAAAACTGGAGTATGAGGTCGAATAATCTTGGGGGCGGCTGTTCGTTTCGCGGGCGCGCTTATCAGGCGGAATTCCCAGGTAATGGGACTTGTACTGTCTAACAAGTCGACATGCTGTTATCGAGCGGGCGTTGAAAAAACCGGTGGGCGGCCGTCACGGAAAAGCGAGACGAAAAGTTGTGTCGCCGGAAGAATGCCGTGCAAATATTTTCTGGGCCATTTGCAGAGGAGGCGCGGTGAATTCTTTCGAGTTGGTTGTTGGCCAGCCACGCGCCGATAAGCTTCCTTTCGCGATGAACGAAAGCGGAGGGACTCCCTCGCGTGATACGTTCGCATCGATCCACCTCCAACGACGAGACGACGTAACTCCGACTTGGCTGCTCGTTAATTTTTGATTATAATTTAAATTAACGGGATACACAAGGGCCCGCGGAGACGCCGCGCGACGCGACGACGATAACGACGCGATGCGACGCGTCTCGCGATAATACATCCTATCAACGCGCGAGATCGAACTAGCTCGAGCTAACCGCCGCCGCGTGAGAAACTGCCAGCCGATTCCCGGTAACCGGACAACCTGCAAAAATTAATGGCTCGCTAAATGCCCGCCGAATACCTTTAATTTAACCCCGCGAACAGATCGCGTCGCGCAGACCGAGCCTCTAATTGCCAGTCGGTTAAGAGACAGTTAACCGCCCTCGGATTTTTATTCTCGCGATCCTTGTAATTATAACACCGACGTTTATGGGTTCGTGAATCATAAAGCTAACGTCCAGTCCACCTGCAAGATAAATAGAATCAGCATACGAGATAAATCACACGGAATTACGTGCGAACTTGGATTTAATTGAGTTTTATCTCTTTCTTGATTTATCGACCGCGGTTATCTGCCGTATCGTGTTTTTGTCATCCTGTGGTCCTCGTCATTTGTTACTCAAGTTGTAATTCTCACGTTCCTACAGTTCATTACGGCTACGACTCAACCATTTAGCACCTCGAATCAATGTTTACTGATTAAAATCTAAATGATTAAACAATTTTTTCGGACGCCCTCAAGCCCCTCCTGTTCTAATGGCAGATTACCCAGAGAAACTGATTAACTTCCAGACCGGAAGCAACGATGCTAACTTCTACTTGGTTCGTGAGAAAAAGCGTCCTGCAATAATTGAACAAAATTGCTGAGAGCAACGTGCCAAGATATTTACTGTTTAATTTCCGTTATCTAAGGCAGCAACTTTATGTCAGCGGTTATCGGTGTTTACTTTCCCGCTCGTAAACGTAAATTTCCACGATAGCAGCATTGCTCTACTGTCTACTAGACACTGTTACTATACCACAAAAATATTTTCAATTAATTCTTCTACTACGTTATTAATCTCGTTGAAACAAACGCCAATTCACTGAAAACGATCAATTTATTTATTAAGCCAGCTACCGCGTTCTACCCGAGCTATTTGTCTAGAATGGTCGCGACAATTGATTCCGGGCTAATTAATGAATCCTGTCAACGAGGGACGTATCGATCAATTAATAAGTCCCATCGGTTTCCCCGTTCCGCGTTTAGCGTTTCCCCAGTGAGCGGGGACCCTAATCATCTCTTTGACAAATAAATATTTAAAAAGCACTGGATGGACGAATTGAAGACGCGTCGCGCCGATTGTTTCTTCTAATTAAAATCGTTTTGATCACCCGACGGATATTCCCGGGCGAATAAAATATTCTTTCCCGGTACGCGCCGGAAAATAACAGCGTTTTATAGCGTAATCGCTCGGGAATCTCGATTCGATAGGTTGTTAAAATTATCCTGCCACGCAGCCCGGTGAACGTGCTACTAATTTTTCAACGATTACACCCGCGAGCGATGGGAGAGCCGCACTTGCCGCGGATTTATTACGGCGAAGCGCGCGATCGCCGTTTCATTTTTCATCGCCGGCCGAGATTAAATGAAAATCCTGTAACTATCTTCGCGCGTGAAACATGTCCGCTCTACTCTGTCCTCCTCTCTATCTCTCCCTTTCTATTATTTCCTCGCTCTCTTTCTGTGTCTCTCTCTCTCTCTCTCTCTTTCTCTCTCTCTCGGCCGGCCTGTTTACAAATTCATATCAAAGATTGTCTCCGCGGTGCAATATCAGCAACACTTGTTGCTCTTTCTCTGAAACTCCTTGCAGGAGACGGATGTTTCCATTCCGCATTCACCCTTGCTGATTTTTATTCATGAATCCCGTGACGATTTTTTACAATCCGCTTTACGCGTGTCTATTCAATGATCCGAACGCGCACGATGACTGTCAATTGCCTGTGGACTCGCCTTCAAGCCGGGAACTGTGTCTGATCACTGGTCGGCTCATTCTACTTACACTTGTACTTCTATATCAACGATGCAACTATGAATTAAATGAGAATGAACTTCTCGTCGCAATGTTGGTGAAATTGTGGCTGTCATTTTGCCAGAAACTGTTCAGCAAATTAATTATTTACAGACATGTTCATAAAATCTTTTTCTAATTTCAACATAAATAATACCCCGTTTTATTTCACAATTTGAAATACCTTCTCCTACAAAGCACGCAATTTAGTTCAAGCACTATACTACAGGAAATAACGCAATTTCGCTAAATATTAATCCGGCACATAATACGCAATTTAAGATTTATTCATAGAGACTGTACTCTGTGCACGGCTATTACAAATTAACGATATTAAGATTTTATGGGAATATTTATACAGTGTTTTATCGCCTCGCAAACTTTTATACCCCGTCCTAAATTTAGTTCTTGCTGTTAGCAAGCTTCAACGCGATTAAGTTTTTATCAAGTTCGCGAATATTTTACACAGAGTGGACCGCGTAAATATCTCCGGTATTTATGGGTGAGGTGTTATGTTCTAAACAGTTCATATACCTATAAATGCCGGGGATATTTACACGAACTCATTTACGCGGCGCGACTCTTACATGAAATAGGTGCTGAAAATTCTTTGCGTTCCTTCGCCGTGCGAGAATAAATAACGCTGCTAATATTTGCAAAAAATTGACACAATTCCTGCGGAGCAAAATAATTAGTTGCAATTTATTTTCACTGCAGATTTCCATATTTTAAAATACTTTTTAAAAATCAAGATCAAAACTGTGACTGATACACACAAAATAATGTACTCAAATATTCAGAACAATTTCTAGGACCTGTACAAATCATCGGACCTCTCAAAGAAGCTACCAACGACAACAACATGTTCTCGATCAGGAGCAAGCGTGACCGTTTCGAAATCGCCGAAGACAATGTACTACGACAATCGCGACAAACAAATGGACTCACCAGCAGCGTAGTCGAAGGTCGACGAATCTGTTCATCCGCTCCTCCTCCACGCTCGCGTTTACGTTTCCGTCGTCATGTCACGTCGTAGTCCCTAGAGTCTCCTTAGCACAGATCGCACTGCACCTCACTGTCCCTCTCTCCGTCCCTAGTCTCTCTCTCCCGTTCACTTCTCATCCAGCCGTGAACTGTCCGAATGAACGCGAAGCAAGCCGACCGAGCTGTTCACATCACAGGATCACGCAGCAATGTCAATCGCGTAAACAGAGTCCACGTCGCCGCCAAAGAGGACCACGTGTCGAGAGCGAGGAAAAATCCTCTGCGCTTCCAGGACCATACAGAGATCTAACGAATCTCTAGACGAATGATCTAGACCTTTGCGAACTGGTCGATGAAACCTCCCCGAGAGTTCCGATCACGAGACCGATTTACGCGGACCGATTGTGGAAGCGTGGGAGTTTGTGTAGAGATTGAGAAGCACCACGAGTCTCGTCACGTGGCGAGGCTCATTGATCGCGGCCGACCTTGGTGCACGCTCCTCTGAGGTCAACGCGAGCATGGATCGAGGCCTCGACGATTCTGGATCTTGGTTAGTGACTTGATCGATCCATACGAGCGGATCAGTGTGCTTCAGGACCGGGAAGAGGCGGAGAGAGAACGGTGGTCTTGTCCTAAGTTAGCGACGACTCGGAACTCGGCTGTTAGCATCTCACAAAGTTGCTAGCCGCCCCATTTGATGGTGGCTTCTGTTCTGGTGGCTAGGACCATAAGGGACCCCCGGTTGGCGGATCACGCGTGTCTCAGTCTCGTGTTTATTCTTGGACAGGCGTTCTCCAAGAGGCCACGAGGAATACGTCCGTTCGCGAACTGTTCGCCAAACGCACTGACGATCCCGGCGGCTGGTTCGCCGGTGACGTTGTGCCTCCGTGGGTTCGATTCCCGGATGGGCATGCGCCACATCCTACGGTTTGGAGGGAGGCTGGTGTTGCCGCTGTTCTTGCTACTCGCGGAGGTGCATCCCTCCGCAGGAGGGTGGTTGCCAGGGGTGCACCGGAGGGCCTCCTCTTTCCCGTCTTTGTAGACTTTTGTCTTCTTCCGTCCTTCTTCTTCCTGGCTGGCTCTCCCTGCTGCCGCCTCCTTATATGTGTACGTCAGTCAGCGTATGTATGTTCCCTGTCTATCGGTGTGTCGGTGTATGCGTGTGTGTGGGGTCTTGTTAGATTTTCCTACGACGACGCTGGGAAATTGTTCATCGGCGAGGAATACCGCGCCGGTTTCGATCCCGTATCCGCGGATCCTGTGTGCCGACTTCGAGGGTTGCCTTTGATGCTGTGGGACAGTGCGTAGCTGAGTGGTTCCAGGTGTCACTGTGGTTCTTTTCGTTCGACTGCGTGCAGTTCGATAATATTTTCGGTGCGAAATGTGGAGCAGAGAATAGAGACAGTAAAGAGAGAGAGATTAGGAAAAGTGGGGGGAGAGTAGAACGAGTAGAGAGGGCAGAAAATAACTGGGAATATAGAATAAAGGATACGGAGAGCAAATGCTCAATTGAGTATAGAAGCCTCACAGCTGATTAAAGATAGAGAGTTTGTCGCGCTAAAGTATGCAGGACTCATCAAACCTCCGACGCATTTATGCCTCCGCGCAAGCTCCCAGACACTCGGGAGCTGTCAAGATCCGTCAAACTCTCGGAAGGATGAGATCTTCGAAACTCTTAGCGCATCCAGAAGATACGAGGACTATGCCGGTGCATTAAAGGGACAGGATCCATGAAAATTTCCGGCGGTGTTCAATGTTTAACAGGAGTTTGAATGCGCAACGAAGTTTACAGCGTATTAAGGATCAACTTGGTTCGAAATCTTCAAAAATTGAAATTTCGTTGTAACTTTCACGACTCTTCGGAATTTTAAACTGATGTTCGGGGAGAGTTTAAATATTATCGAGGAACGTCGATCCTTCCAGAGAAGAAATTTTGATTCATTTGAATTTCGCGATGGAATTTTGCAGCGGGTGTAAATAATTAAAAACGTTTCAGTGGTTTTACCGCGAGGATAACAATGGCAAATTGTTTCCAGAAAGCTTAATGGTAGCTAAACGTGTCTGGGAGAGTTATTCTCGCCCGTTCGCAACCGGAAATTAGGGGGAGGTATGCAAGAGGGAATTTCTTCGACAGGAATCATCGCCGAAGTTTGACGATTTATTTTGCTGTTTCTGCAGGACGCAAATTTCTTAGCGAGGGTAACGGTGTCTGAAGCGAAGTTGAGGGTAATTACATCTTGAGCACTTGTTGCTCTTGCTCTTGTTACATGTCTGCTCGTATTCTCGGTGGATGCGTTGAATGTTTAAGTACGACTGGTCGTAGAGGAATTGGAGCCACACCGAAGAATTAATTTCGCCTCGGCTAATGATATTTAGTGTTCCTTGGAAATTCAAACTTTATTAAACCTGTGCAGACACTTCATCAAATTTTTATCAACGTTACAATGCAATTAAGCAGCTCGCACTCGTATACGTTGCTAGAAAAATTGTGAAATTGTAGGATTACGAGTTTACGAAGCTGGGAACGCTTTAATTATTTTGTTCTTATTCTTTTTGGTTTATTTTCGAATGGTTAATTTTTGTCAGAAAAATGAATGGTTACGGAAGATTTATCTGCAGACGTAAAATAAGTTTTCGGTATGTTTATGGTTGAATGCTAGCCCATACATATGCTCCAATAAAAACGTGTACCTCTCTTACGATTCGATCAGTGATCCCAGTTTTATTGTGGAGAGACGAGACTTCCCTCTATCGCGCGCACTTTTGCCTCCCCAATAAAAGAAATGACCGGTAGGTAATCAAAATCAAGATATCGTGGACGAAATAAAACAAAATTCGTCCTCGGTCGTTCCAATCAGTACGGGTATTCGGGCTAGACCAGACTTCATTCAGAGAACGATTCAGTCTTGTATAGATGCGGAATTTGATTCGACCATTCAAAGAAAAGGATATCCTCTACATAAAACGTGCTATACAGCGACAGTTAATTCTCCAATTTTTCGAAAAGTCCCTCCGAAAACACAACGTGAATTCATTGCGGACATACGTAATCTGCAGTTTAATTTTCTTTTTAAGGAACACTGCAGTGAATCTTTGAAATAACTCTTAAAAGTGTTGTCTGGTTACATTGGATGCGACCAGATTAGCCCTGAAAAAGAATCGCGGTCTCATTCGCGGTGAAACGTTCTGCTGCAGTCACTCGAAAAATTCCCGTTCTAATTTTGAAGAGATCGCAGACCGGCGAAACAGTTTCTTTACAAAAGGAACGGGGGCGAGTGCGTCGCACACTTCTATGCGCCAGGTGATCATTCTATTCTCGGCGTGAATACCGTTGCATACGCGTGCCTCCGCGAGATTCATAAAATACTAGATCACCGGGAAAAAACGATACGAACAGAAACTGGAATTTCCTTTAATAATTACCTGCAAACATCGCGCGGTGTGAGCTGTGCTAATTATTGAACCGTTTAAACGCATTCGTAAAGGAATGGACCATTAAAATATTCATGTTTGTAGTTGAGGAAACGTTGAGGAAACTGCTTTCGGAACCTCAGTGAATACACAGGGTGAAGAAAGGGTCTGCGATTTTAGGGGCTGAAACCAACCCTTGAATCTGTATTGCAACCCCTTCGATACAAAATGCTAACTAATTATTAAGCTGAGGATTTTTCTGCAAACTCCAGTGTCCACTTACTGATTTAGCTGGTAGAAGGATTGCTGATTTTAAAAATGAAATAAAAATTCGAAGGGTCAGTAGATTTCATTTCTCGTTTTTAAAAACATTACTGAATCTTGGTAGTGTATGCAGCAATTTGCTTCTCACACGTACATCCCCCACATTTCCAAGGCAACAGGAGTCCGCAGTCTGAAAAGATGATTCCGAGTCCGAGAGCATTGTCTCGACCATAATAACGACATTAAAATTGTCGTGCTGTTCCGCAGGACCTTTAGCCCAGGCATTAAACAGTCGCAGTGAACCCGACATCCCCGCTTATCAAGTATAATCAAAAGTCGCGCTGAAGGAAATTAGAAAAGCGGTAAAGTCAGAGAGTGCTCTGCGGTGTGTACGAAGTGCTGTTGCGGTGGACATCTTCTGGCCCTTGTTTCCGGCGGCGGAGGACCCTTCGCCCGACCTTGGCAGGGTTTTAAACCCGTGGCCCTTCGATTCTGTTGGTCCGCGTGCACCGTCCTGCACCGGGCTGCGCCGTGCTGCACCAGCAGAAGCCGCCTTTTCTCCATTCACAGGGGAATGGAAAGTGCTCGAGCCGCCGGTCGCGAGTGCAATTAACTGCGGCACGGACAAGCGCGCGCCGAGCACACGACAGAAACCCTCGCTCGTAATTCGTAAGGCATTTCGTGCGGTTAGACGAAACTTGGTAAGTTCGGCGCGTGACACCTGCCGCGCGTAATCAACCTGCCGAGTTAACTGGGTTTCTCGTTCTGTTGCTCCCCCCTTCCCACTCTCTGCAACCCCTTCTAGCGAACCCCCACAGATCTCTCTGCACCCTCTGGCCACGTCGCGCCCCGCATTCCCCATCCACCGTGCACCGAACGGTGCATAGCCCGTGGAATTGTGCAACTGCGCCGCCAGCCGACGTGTATTGTCTCAATCTCGGGTTATCCGGCGTCGTTCGCGCGGATTCATGCTCGATCGGCCAATGGAAAGCGCGACGTGTGCCGCACGAGCCAAGCCGGAACTCTCTCCGTGCCCTAACTCGCATGATTCCGCTCGTACAACCATAATTGCCGCACCGCGGGTCCTGCCCGCACGAATTTCTTCAACTATCAAACCGTGCTCGCTTTATAGCCGATTCACCGCTGACCCAGACGTACTTGCATTAAAACACGGATACAGACTTCTAGTACCTCCACGTTGAAAATTTATTTCACTACTAAGCACAACATTCAATTAACACTTTTTCTGAAAAATTTTAACGCGAGATGAACTGGATTCGTTCTTGGAAAATTCTCCGGATTGCGCCTTCGATTCCTCTCGAGGGCGAGCGCGCACAGGGAAGTTCACCGAAACGAATTTGGCGAGCTCAAGGTTCGATTCCATCGAGCGATCTATGGGCGCTCGGTGGCTTTTCATCGGGCCCGTGTTCCCACGTAGCGAGCAATTGATTTAAAAGTAAGATAGGTCATCGATTCGTCGCGGTCTTTCAATCGGGACAGATCAATGAATCGATGAATGAAAGGAGGTTCGTCGCATTTTCCCGTGACTCGGTGCTTTCGTGTGTATTAGCGAACTATAACGCCACGGGATTACGTTCGCCGATTGAATACGTCCCTGCGTTGCCATTGCGATTTTCCTCGCTGCCCTCGAAATGTCTGACAGTTTCCTGTATCATAGAATCACGTTCACTCCGAATATCCAACTGCTGGAACACTTGCGAATAAAAAGGAATTACGTTCGACAGCAATTGAAATAGGCTTTTGAATTGAAAATATTTAAGCCTTAAAATCCAAAAAGATTTTTCGTAAAATGGTCTAATGGAAGCTCGCTTCGGATCTTCTATTTCAACAAGAAGGATATGGAAAAAATCGAGATTGATCGATCAGGAAGGATTTGAATCGCGGTTCCAATTACGCACCATTCCCGGCGCGGCGGTGGACTAACAAAGAATTCGCGATTTACATTCCGGCGTGATCCCGTTGCACGGACAAGTACGTATATCGCATCACGTGTAACAAGAGGCTGCCTTATCAACCACCGGTACATGTCCAATCAATTTTCAACGTGACGGCACACGCCGCTTTTGTGGTAATATCTATTATTCGGTGTTCCGAGACCGGCTTGTGAGTCCCGCTCTCACGCATCACACACGTGATCTACTCGTGACAATGGGCTCGTGAATACTACGGAATTCCCCACGTTCCGACCCCTCCGCTTTTTAAATCAAAAAGCACGGATTGCCCATGATTTCGGCCATCGCCACAATACGTCCACTTTTTCGGCGATCCGGTCCCGTCATGCGTTTCCTTCGAAATCCGTCTCCAGACGCACAGAACAAATTTCCTTTCTTAATATGTTTAATAGGTCGAAAATAATTCAACATTTCAAGTATCTTGAAATTCTTCTAATATGTTTACTGTTTTAAATGACGTCTACTCATTTTTGCCATACATGCATAAAATCCGCTGTCTAATTATTAGTTTGAATTTGATAACGATAGCGCTAGATGTTTTCGCAACAGCAGATGTTTAGCATTCAATACAAGTGGCACGCGACTCGGCAGCGATTTACGAGCAAGCGTCGGCCGTTTATCGGGATCGTATCGGTGAAATACAGTATCGACGGAAGTTTAAGGGCTGATCCAATTAACTGAATACTTCGGAATCGCGTAATCGTCGTACGGGACGGAATTAACCCTCAGGTAGGGCCAAACCACGTTCGAAAGTCGAGGATCTCGAAAAGTCGAGTATCACAGGGGTCTGTGGGTGTGGGGGTTGGCCGTAGAATTTCCGCCTTCCTGCACCTACGACCGTTGGGCAGGGCTAATAGGATTCGCGAAATTAATTACCTGCATTTGCATAAGCCCCCGTAAACGTTTTTCTTTTCTTCCCTGCCTCCTCTGCCCGGAAACGAACGGAGAGGAGAGCCAGGCGAATAATTTTCACGGAGAAATTCGTGATTACGTTAACGATATCCTTCTCTCTCTCTTTCTCCGGTCCCCCCTCACTCACTTTCCCTCTCTCGTTCTCCACCGTTGGACCAAGCCATCTTCGTCTCGCTTGGACGAAGCTTCCCGTCCTTTTTTCTTTTATTCCGACTGCAACGAGCCACTGCGTTACGCCGTTGCGTTTACATCGTCAAGGACGACATTGTCCTCACCGTCGTGCCGCGTTGTCGGCTATGGGCATAGCGCGGCTAACGAGATTTGTCGTCCAGGATAATTAGATTATCCGCACTCTGGACGAGCGGAGCGGGGGAATTCACGTAGACGCGGAGACGGGAAAACGAAGCATCCATACCGCAAGAACGTCCATACTGTAACGGGGCTGCGCGTATGTTTCTGAATTTTCGGCGCTAAGGCTCTCGAATCTGTATACGCCAGATCTCTCATAATTTCAACAAATTGAATCAACAGAAAATTGTCCTGCTCATCGATACGATAATTCACCGCCGAATGAGCGGATCAATTGTCAAAAACTTCTTTCGAATTTTTGTTCATTTCACTGCCAAAGCATTTGATAATAAATTTTTCCGCAGTCTTGTAAGATCGATTCGGCAGAAGCGCCACTAATGAATGGAATTATTTCTGTCGGTGGTGTGATGGTCGACGGGACAGAGAGGAGCGGTCGATTTTTTCCCCAGGACAGCATTCAATTGTATTTCTGTCATTCTGCGGTATCGGTTACATCATTGTCATAAACGGTTCGACGCTTCTGCTGACCCAACCGGCAGCAGTTAATGTGCCTATCGTGAAAAATTCGTTAATTTCACAGTGACTGCGCCCGGCTGGTTGGTCCACGTTGTTGTATACAACCGGCCCCTATTGTCCGCGTGTGTGCTCTCTGTGTTCTCTCTCTCTCTCTCTCTCTCTCTCTCTTCTCTCTTTCTGTGTGCGCCTCTGTAGCATGTGGATCTGTATTCTGTATCGAGCCAGGCAAACCAGGGCGATACCGGTCTCGCGGCAGCTTTTCGAGTTCCCACTGGGAGGGTTTCTGCCGCCCTTCCTGCATCACGTATTATTGACGGCTTAAATTCATTAGATACTCTCGCGGAACCACCAGAGAGCCCCGAAACTCCCCGCTGGGGAGAGCGACCGGGATAGACACACTCGTGCGAAATCTCTCGACATCGTGATTGTTGAATCGCGCTAACCAGAGGGGCAGATTCGAACCGAAAAAAAAAGAATATATATATATATATATACGCGCTTTTTCAGAGTCATTCGAAAGCAATTTAAGCCGTTCTGCTTCGGTTCAAGCGCGCGCTCTCTCTTTTCTTTGCGAGCGATTGTTGCAACACAATCTACTACTATACGGAAATTGTCCCTCTGAAATTCCACCGGAAAATTGCTTTTAAAATTTGCGATAGAATCAATTAGAGCGGGATAACAGTGCCCTGTTTTGAATCGGGCGCACAAAATAGTACAAATTCGAAATGTTGCAACTGACCATAGAGACAATTTACAACTGTTCAAGTAGTCAGCCATCTTCACACGGTACAAATGTTTGTCAGTACAGTGAATATTCGATCTAAAAAAACGGAACCTGTACGATCTAAGAGAAATGAATATCCCCGGCGCACTGTGAGGTATTTGCCGATCTAGCTGGCCAAAAGTTAGGTTAGGTTAGGTTAGGATTGGGTTACATTATATTATATTATATATGAAAAAAGTAATTTTGGCCAGCTAGATTGAACAAAGACTCCACTGTGCGGCGCGCCGCTACGAGACAGATCGGAACTTTGTCTCAGGTCATCCGCAAAATATCTGGCAAGCTTCAGATCGAGGAGAAAGTGGTGTCGAGGACATTACACCCTGGAAGGCCTTCGCAGCATCGAACCAAAGAAATAACTTACGCCCCGTCCTCGGTGGCGGAAGAGAAATGCGTTCGCACCAGGCCAGCGATTGGAGGGTACAAAATGGATGATGGAGGTATAATTCGAAGAATGCCGACGGAATCTTAAATCACTATTTTTATGGTGGATTGAACGAAGCCTATGTACAAGAACTTCTTCCTAATATTGTTTAAAATTGTGGAAAGTAGATGCTATTGATCTATCACGTTTCGACGAAAGCTCCGAGATGTTTAAATAATTTCTGTCCGCAATTACCGAGGAGGTGATCGTGCTGAATAGTCGAATGAAAAAAATTCCAGGTGTCCCGAGAGGTTTAAATGGCTTTAAATGCTCGAGCGTAAAGCGCGTTCCCCATTATCACGCCATCATCTTTATCGTCTGGTCGGAGTGATTAACTTCCCTTTCATTAACGCAGCATTCGTGACCTTCGTCGTCGTATCCGACGGCGGTCTCTTCCTCGTCTGGTGAAGCGTTCTTGTGCATTCCTGTCGCATTTTAAACGGTCCCATCCCATCCAAGGTTATATCTCACCTTACCCTTTCTATGAAAGTCTGTCGAGGCTCGAGTTAATAATGTCCCCACAATTAATAATCGTGAAATTAATACCGAGGCACTGGAATAAAGATGGATGGAATATCGTCGGCGGTCTCTCTCTTCTTCTCACCCCTTGTTCCAACTCTCCCTCTCTCCCCGCTCTCTATCCCGCTCTCTCCTCTAGGCGTCTTACCACCCCACGGTGCTCAGGATTAAACCTTATCGTTAGCTTCCTCTTTCAGTTTGATCTCGTGTCTTTCACGCGATCTTCAGCCCGCATCTTTTAGCAGAGACG
Organism: Lasioglossum marginatum; assembly: GCA_028455795.1. NCBI lineage: Eukaryota > Metazoa > Arthropoda > Insecta > Hymenoptera > Halictidae > Lasioglossum > Lasioglossum marginatum. The sequence goes on from CM052276.1 coordinate 6,381,559, forward strand.
CTTTGATTCGTGCTCCCTGTAATTCAATCGGATCTCCGGCCGGCGTTCCCGGCCGGTGGAAATTTTGTTTACGGCAGGCTGATTCAATGACGCTCAAAGTGGATTTCTCGTCTGTGAAATGTTCTCACTTCTCTTTTCTTTTTCTATTTCTCCTTCTTTCTTCTTTTTTTAAGGAAACGTCGAGCTCTCGGAATAGTACATTCATTCTTGCTCGTTATCCGGCTTACACTATGGGACTCTCACGCAAATCATTCGAGGGATGATTAGAAAATTGACGCCAGCCGAGCGGACCCGGAACTCGAACGAATCAATGATTTCTTCGCGGGAATCCAGCGCTGGGAAATTACTTATCCGAGAGAACTGATGAATCCTGGGATTGCAAATGTCAACCTCTTCTAATACCATAGATTCAGATACCAAGTGCCATTCTAAAATATTTTTTTCGAGATCAGTTTACAAATTCACGACGAAATACTTAATTCTGGAATCGATATTCTTTACAGAATCAATAAAGACGCTGAGCACCGCGTATCGGCGTGGTGATTATTATTCGTAATAGCGGTAAATTAGCAGGAATTCGCACGATATAAATAATAATTCTTTTTTCTCGGTCGGGGAACGCCGGGCAAATTCATGCGGCGCGAACAAAAGGAAACCGCTCGGTACGAATTCCCGGGAGGGGTTCCCCCTCTCTTTCTCTCGCTCTCTCTCTGTCTCTCTCTCTCTCCAGCTCCGTGGCGAATCCGAAGCTCGGTTTATCGCGTATAACGAACGTCACTGCGTTAAGTCCTGTTGCGGCCGGTAAGCGATGGCGCCGTCGGCTATTGCGTAATCTGCAATTTTATGCACGGCTGTCCTATACGATGGAGCAGGAAAGAAAGTAGAGATTCCGTGGTTTCTGTAATTGCTCGCGCGAAAATAGCACGATAATAACCAGCCACCGGAGTCGGATATAAGGGAAAGACGGCGCAGTAACCAGGCAAACGGTCTATTTAACCACTTACTTAATGCAACCTCGCGAATCTCCGCGATAAAATTAATATCCACCCCCTCCCCTCCCCGTCATCGAAATTCCTACTACGCCGAAAAATTACTCTATGCGAACTCCGTCGGAAATTTATTATTACAAACATCTCGTCTGTCTGGAATTAATTCTAAAGCGGAAACAATTTTTTTTAATGCAGAATTTCACCTGGAACGAACTATAAAATCCACATTTCATATTTCATTATAACAATTGCAGCGTATGATGTTTTCGAGTGATCATTTTCATATGATTGCGGATTTTAAACATTTCTGATAAAAGTGGGGGGATATGATTTGAAACAGTAGAAAGATTAAAAGGATCCTGTGTCCTCCAATTGAAACGAAAAATTGTTGTTTTGCATAAAAAATCAACCAGCTTGATCTACTGCATTTTTCTCAATACACACATCACGGCATTCTCATCGACAGAATTTTCTAACGAGGTAGATACTGTTGCACACAATTTCACCTTTCCTCAAAGCATCCTCCCCTTCGAGCATATTCCCGCAAAATTCAAAACTGCATAACTCAGCGGAGCATGCGAACGAATGCACGAGTGGATGCGCGCGTTTTGTTTCGCTCAAAGCCTAGCGAAGTCGAATAAAGGAAAGTTTGGATTGGATCGAAGCACGGTATCGGTTGTTTAACCGTGCACCACGCATGGGTTAATTTCGATGGTTAATTGCGGTAGAGGTTAAATCATTACGTGGTTCGTATGGACATAAGGCAGAGGAACGAGACGAACGTAGCGGAGAGGAGAGAAGAGAAGAGAAGAGGAAGGTTGGTCACAATATGAAGGAGGAAGAGGTAAGGGAGGATAAGGGCCATGGAGGTACTCTCGATGAGGAATCCCGCCGTGGGGCACAAAGAGAAAGAGGAAGACGGGGGCGTGAGAGGGGCCTAAAGGAGGGGGAAAGAGGGAGGGGAAAAGAGGGGGCACGGTGGCATTGAATGCTGCACCGGCCTTCCACTACCGGCCCCGCAGTCGAGCAGTTCCCTTTAGTTTATTTTTCCACGCGTAATGAACTCCTCTCCCGACCATTCGTCGTTGCATCGATAGGGCCGACCACCCTGTTACTCGCCACAGACTAAACCCTGTTTCGGAATTCTATGCTATTTCATGTCCGGCCGTTTCCCTCCATTTCCCGGCGTCCTCCCTTTTGATGCCGCACCGGCGCGGAACGTTCCAGACCAGCTTCGCGAGTATATATGTATATATATATATATATATGTATATATATATTTTTTCCTCTAAGTTTCGCCCATACCCGTCGAAACTTCGCTGACTGCGAGAACGTGCGGGATTAACGGCAGTTCCCGAAAATGGCGAGCGATCCGAACACAGTTTACCGGACGAAAGATCGCGGTTACTTTTTACTGTCCGCCGCGTTTATTATCATACTGGAGCACCGTCGATCTTTTTTCTGACATAATGGACAGCGTATGAAATATACGAGCTACCCGAATAAAAATGATTTCGCGTAAACAACCCTACACAAATTATTCTATAGTCATCGAAAGAATGGTTTAAATCGAGTCTTGTGGGTTTTCTGGTGTAATAACGGGAACGATAAACGCGGTCGCATTTTTCGAAGAGTATCGAATGCGTGATCGAGGCGCCATCACGATAGGAGGACGGATCGCAAAGTTTACGGGTCGGTCAGCAGCGATAACCGATTTCCATCCTCTGGGGACTTACGTCCGGTGGAGGCAGCACGATGTTAAATTGACACGTCGATCGATAACGCCAATACGAAACGTGTTTATCATGTTTTACAGCGACCCCGTTGCGCGCTTCTGCGTCCACGGTATCTGGCAACCTGTAATGTCGTGTTAATTGCGCCCGATCAATCGTTGATAACGTCCGACGTCAATAATCGATGACATTAGCGGACGAAGGCCCGGCCCCGACACTTCGGCCGTATTTTCGAGTAACAAAAACTTCCGGGTCCCTTGGCGCGTCAATATTTATTGTCCGAGATACGCTCGAAAAACCGAGAAACGGCCTTTTCAATATTTATGTAAGCGAACTATCGCGATTGCAATTCTGCGATTGCAAATCTTTAATTGCAATTTAGATGTATTTATTTCAGTATCAGCTTTAATTCAACGCGCAAATTTCATTCACAATTTCACACAAATATTTTTAACGTTGCTTTAACAGCAGTGGTCATTAACGAACTGATAGCAGTACCTGTATGTATATTTCTTATAGAAAAAAATCACATTATTCAGATTTGCCATGTTTATGTCATCATCGAGGACTATTTCCATTGACCAGTTCCCCATGGGGGAACGAGGATGCGAAAACATTGGAAGTTCGGGTCGGGCATATACCTCCGTGGATTTCTATACTCGATGAAGTTTCGCGGAGGAGGTCAGGGACGTGAGAGCAACTTTCGCGAGTAGAATTTACTAGTGGCCGTGAGAATGACTTCCGAGAATTCCGGTACGTGTGGACCTTAGAGCGTTACTTTCGATAGTTACCCCCGAAAGTAGAATTTACTACGTCGGACCAACTTCGGGGCCAATTTTCCGGCAGCTGCTGCGTCCTCTACACCTGAATGTATAACTCGGCGCGGTCTGGGATCAAATTGGACACGTAGTCGTCCGACACCGAGCTAAGAAACTGTGGTAGAATCTGCTAATTCTGTCCACCGCAAGTGCGCCATTTTTGGGGACCGGAGAAACTCGGAAAACGCACGGTTTCTTGGTTTCTTGTTTCCAAAAGCCCTGAAATTCTCTTTGGAATATTTCATTTTATTACCCTGTAAAATAATTTCCTGTAATATCATTTTGGATTTCTTCCTGATTAATAAATCGGTAACGTTTCGACAAGTTTACCATTAATTCCCTACAAGAAAAGTAGGATTTCCATTTATTTCGATTGAAATGATATTTCCAGGCAAAATGGAGAAGATTGAGAAACAATGTGGACGAGATAAAATGCAGTGTAAATACGTGATCGTTAAACCGTACACTTTTTCAGGGCACGATGATGGTTTGGACATGAATGGGCTCTTTTCTGAAACCGAGTTCTCCAGATCCGAGTTGCATGGACAATGTATAGGGGCCAGCAGAAGGTGGTAAGGGAGAAGGATAAAAGGGAGAGGAGACAGAAAATAATGATGCGTTTCATTGGGTCCATTGTGCCGGGAATTCAAGTTCACAGATACGATTGATGTGTATCTATTGCCGCTACTGTCGAGTGACGCCATTCAATCGACTCCAATCTCTGAATGGTGTCGGCTCGCGAGAGACTGGACGAAAGGAGCCAGTCCCCTTCGGCTTCCAGCGGACATTAGACGCATTGTATCTATCGATTCGAGTTAGGACCCGTGTGCTGGAAGTCTTTACGCCGCCATCTTCGACGATTCCCTCCATTTTCTCGAGTACACCCTTTCTGTCTGCTCTAATTTCGTGATTTTCCAACGGGGCTACATATTTCCACAATTTTCCTACTACGATCTTCACGGTAGAATCAGGTTGGAAAAATTGTTCATTCGAATGTTTGTGCAAAACAATAAAATATGCTTTACAGTCAGTCACGTGTTACGGTTTGGACATTTTTCGGTTGTTCGCGAATGTTTTTCGCTCGGCGAAACGTCCCATGGCTCAGTTTATTTTATTGCAGCGATAAAACCGCCGAAGAAATTGCTTTCTCATTTCCCACAGAACTTTTTCTCGTTCGCTCGTGTATAATTCTGCTGTTATGAAACGTTCGGGTTAAATCAACAATCAGGCACGTCGTTCGCGATGTGCTCGATAATTTGTTATGTGCACATACGTCTTTACATAATCGCCGATTAATACGAAGGCCCGGTTCACCGAGTACATATCCACTTTATTATACCGTTGTCATCGTATAATACACTGGCAACGTAACTTTCGGTTACGTCAGGTGATCTTAAGTCTCACTTTCACGGAGATTGCTCACGCAACGATCTGCAATCTCGGATTTAATTGAGCCGACAACGACCACGGGGAAGGTAACATGTGAAAGCAGCTGACTCGAGAATACACGTCGCCGAGACAACTTGCGCCCTGAAACTCCCGTGGACCGACATGTGAAAAATAATAACATCGGTCGTCTCTGTTCTAGAGATTGATTATTCACGGCGATGACTGCAATCAACGACACGTCCGGATTGGAGGTTGCCGTTCGACCGAACTATTACGTTTTACATAATGGCCTGTCATCATATAATCAGACGAACTTCCTCCGGGAATTATTTCGAACAGCATTCTATGGAAATGCGACGATTTTAGACGGCGCGAAAGGAAATCATCCGGCCGTGTAGGAGGAACGCTGCTTATTGTGCCAAGCGTCTCCACCTTTCTCCTGTAGTCATTACGCGAAGAAAGAATATCTATGAAGACCAACCCGATAGCGAATCCCCAGCCTTAATAACGCAATCGCACAAACTAACATCATTTCTGTCACGTCTCAAATCCAGAAGGACTTGTAAAATAAAAATCAAGTTGGAAAGTACATTTTATTTCCTTCCACAAAAATATGTAAGATCATTTTTGTCACGTCTCAAACCCAGAAGAACTTCGAAAATAAAAATCAGATTGGAAAGTACATTTTATTTTCTTTGGCCACGAAAATATCGGACAAAGTTTTTCTTTTTATAAGGGCATAAGGAAATAAATGTTCGGGAGATGGTTTAGTAAATTTGATTTGTGGACGAGACACGTTTATTTGCGAGTTCCGTCAGAGTTTCGAGTTGCTCTTGTTAGCAGCCGGACTCAAAGAAAATAATAGCGACAGTTTCCGGCAAACTTTCTTGATTTACAGTTGACAAAGCTAAATCGACATCCGTCCTCACCCGCGTGAATTGGTCACGTACGATTCGACTGATCGCGCTCCGGTGCTTTCATCAAGTAAACGTGACCGGCGATTATCGATTAGACGCATCTTCGATCTCGCATAGTAATGCGATCGTACATCGTGAAATCACGTAATACCTGTCGCGAATGCGCCAACGGATTTGCATGTGTCAATCCGCCGTTACGAAATTTCTACGGGGTGCACGTGTTTACTGTGATACCTCCATTATTGCATTCTAACCAGACCCATTGAATTTTTCCGATGGAGCAACAAATTTGTACGTCGAACCGTTAACAAATACGAAGGTGATTGCGATACTGACCAGCACAGTGTTGGTCTGAAAAAATTAAATCTTCGTTCCATTAAAATTCTGTCTGTTTAATATACCAGCAGTTTCGAATTTTGCAAAGTGGAAGAAAAATTGGCTGTCAGCATCGTTTTCAAGCGGAAGAATCCCGAATCGCAGTGGAGGGAACGGTCTTGGGCGACCGTGTCGGCGTAGTTCATTTATTTACCGGGTTGTGTACAGATCAGGAAAAACCGGTCTCGTTTATTTCGCCCGATCATTGACCACAAGACAGAAAAAGGTTCGCGCGCGCGCCAGCGATCTCGTGGCGCTTCTCTCCTCCCTTTGTGAATACTTTTCTGCCCGGGTTTTTCTCGATCGTTCAGCGTGAATCGTTATTGTCGGTTACACCTGTAAATCAGACCCCCGAGGCGGTTACCACCCACGGGATTCGTGGGCAGAACACGAGCGGTCAGATCTACAGATTATACGGACGACTGGTATCTTGTTGCTTTCCTTCCCTCTCCTCGTGTTTCAACTATGCCACGGTTCCCCTCCCCCTCTCGACCCCCATGACCACCCCCGCGCTTTATGTACACATACACACATACACGTGAAGACCGTCGTACACGCATGCACGTACACGTACGAACGTACATATACAATCGCTGCTTACCAGAACAGCCGGTAGCATCGGCTATCCTGGCCAATCTGAAACAACCTCCTGCCTTGGCTCCAATAAGCCAGCAAATAGGTAATTTAAGATCGGTTTCTGGTTGATACGATTAATTTTCCAGTTGCGAGTACGAGCTGGATTGCATATTAACGCTCAAACGGTCCACGCTATTACAGCTTCCGCGAATCCGATGCTCGGTGTGATTCCCTCCTGCTGATGCCACGATAAACCGAGCTCCAATCTTTTTACTTTCTACCCTATACCTTCTCGTATCCACCGAGACACTTGATCTTGCACTCTGGGACGTTTAGGATGACGCAGAATATACAGGGTGATACTGGGAAATGGGACAAGTTAGGAAGGGATCGATTGGTTTAAAAAATAATTGGGTTGCATTAATTCCACCTGGCGGGTATATCGATGCATCCACACAAAACATAAGGTCGTCGGAAATTAGGATGTATTATGACATATGGTTTTTTCTCTGTAATTTTTTTCTATTTTTATTAAAAAAAGAGCGGTAACTTGTCTTTAAAGATCGTGTTTGTACATCTTTGTCATTGAATGTGTTCGACTTCGAGAGTGGGAAATCGAATTCTTGATGAACCAGAAGCACGGCCGAATTTCCGAAAATGTGAGATCGGCTTTTCGGCGGCAAATCTGATTGGTGGAAAGTTGTCATTAAACGGAAAACGTGATGGAGGGCTCGGCGTTGCATTGTATGCAGGCGCGGCAGCCACCGAAGACCACAAGTTATCGCGCCTGAACTGCATTTAGAGCGTTTCCTGCAATGGATGGGTCGGCGGGGCGCACGCGAAGGGAGAAAAGTAGCAAGGGAGAGAGAGGTCTTTGAGGTCGATGCATTATTTATCACGATGTATGACAAGCATTTTCATGTTAATAGCGCCCGGGGCCTCCGAGTCATTACGAAGATTTGCCTGGCGGTAAAAGTGGGAAAATTCGAAGGGTGGAAAAACCGATTGAACCTATTGCTCGCGTGTGTTCGATTCCGGGCAACTTCGAAAAATATCTCGTTAGGGAACATTGTATGCATCTGGTTCGTTTGCGGAGACTGCCGAGGCTTTTCAGTGCATCCGACTGCTTAAAATATATTCTAGACCGCTTGTTGCGTCCTGGGAACAATTTTCAGACGTCGGTGATTGCAGTGAAAAGATACTGTGCTGTCGGGGCTAAATAAATTATTGTTGAAATGATCAAACAGATCACGGAAGAAAATTAATTTACAGGAGTACACATTCGTAGAATTAGCAATGTCGATGGTCTATCGGCGAAAGTAATTTTTCGCAGTTGCGTAATGACGGAAATCGTTCAGTAAGACTTCCGTGTCGCTGAACAGTATCTGCTCCTCCCGGAAATGGAAAATCGAATAACTCGGTGAATCAGAATCATAAAAGGCTTCCTTTTAATTTTCCATATTAGCCGCGAGCTTTTTCCCCGTAGCCCTTGATACATCTTTTTTTTCTCTCGCTCCCTGTCTTTCTCTATCCTATCTCGACACACAGGGCTCACACGATCCGACGCCGCACGCGTACATGCAGTTTTCATTTGCGTAAAAGGTATCAGCGTATCGTCTGAATCGCGGAAGGCCAAAGCGAGAAACATCGACACCGATGAAAGCTCAATTCGAAAACAGCGGGACGCACTTGTTCTTTTGAAATCCGAGGATTTCCATTCCCATGGGAGGGCACCGAGAGAAAGAGAGAGACAGCGAGAGAGAGAGAGAGAGAGAGAGAGGGAGAAATAGAAAGAGAGTGGAGATCCATTGACAAACCCCGTTGACTCTGCATAAGTCTGCATAATCTCTTGAGTACACGCGAACAAATTTTCAATGACTTTATCGGCCCTATAATCGTGAATTGGCTAATTGATTAAAGCGCGACCAGCGTATCGGACAGTCTCGTCATTCGGAGGATGTTGCTATTGATTCCATGATCTATGTGTCCATTAATTACCACATAATTATGCCTACCAAACACGGTTTTCGAAACACCTCCACTTTAGCAAAAATGATACGATACTTGTTGAGATTTTCTATTTACCATTCATATTTTTAGTGCTCGGTTTTATTACAGCAAATAGCATTTAATTTATTATTGAACACGGAAGACTTCTCTGGAAGACTGGTCTTCATGTGTGCCCATAATTATGAAAGTGGTCTAATTGAAAATTGCAAAAAAATGAGTTTATCAGTTATTCCATATTGCATTATTTTAAACTAGATGAATTCAATGTAATTTTTACGATATTGTCAAAAACGAACCGTCAGATAGTGCTTGATATTTTGAAACAAGAAATATATGACTTAGATCACTTTCATAATTATGGGCACATATATTCACAATTTAAATAGAATATGGCAAGCTAAAATGGTCACTTAATGTTCCCTATAATTTCAGCGGTCTACAATTATATTATTATAATTCATAGATTTATTCTCATTTTTTGAAGCAATGTGTCTGATTTTCTATTAAACACAATTTTTCAGAAGACTATTTCCTAACCTCAATTTAAATCAGATTTGACGAGCACGGCTCCGACAAAAGAGGCTTCCAAAATGGCTACTTAACGCTCCCTATACTTCATCGTTCCACTATTCACACTGCCCAACCCATAGTCTTCATTCTATTTTTTGAAACAATAATTGTGATTTTCTATTGAACGCTGCAACATTCTTCCCGATTCGCAGTTTAAACAAAATTTACATTGGGCCAAAGGGGCTCCCAAAGCGGCCACTTAGCGAACCCTATATTTCAGCGGTCTACGAGGATTATTACGTTTCGAATGATCGATATTCAGGGAAGCAATGAAAGACAGTCGGCGCTTTGGAAGTCGATCCCGTGAGACGATCGCGTGCCATTTTCAAAAGGACCAGAACGGGGCAAAGAGTTCGTCGAACCAACAACGCCGTTGTATCAATGGCAACCGGTTCTCTCCCAGAGTTCTCAGTTGCCTAAGTGGCAACACGATTCCGCATCGCTTTGCCCGCGTCCCATATGTCGGTATACACCGGGAAGTACAGACGTTTGAGCAACATCGCTCCCGAAATTTTCGGGACCACTATTTTTTCCGATAGACCGTTCATTAAACACTCTTCTGGCGCATGACGCCGATGGAATCTGCAGACTGGAACAACTGGTACGAACGATGCACTCGCGACTTCCTTCGCGCGGTATGCTTGACGGCTTTATAATCGACCATTAGGGTGCAGGTATACTGGAGCGGGGAGTTGAACAAAAGTCCTATTTTTATGTTTACGAATCGTAATTTGCATTATTCGGCAGCATAATTTGCACTATTCGCAAGCATACAGCTGCACATGAAGCTATTCATAAAGCAGCAACAGCTACATGCTGCCAAATAATGTAAATTACGCCTGAACGTAAAAATAGGACTTTCGAGGACGATTATCTAGCGCTTTTGACTACTCAAAAACCCCATCTTTGCATTATCGAGAATTAAGGCTCCTTTCCCGTCCTTTTCCGATATTTGATAATTCTCTTTTCGACCTTTTTCGGCTTGGTGAATTAGGAATTTCGATATGAAATAGAGACGGGTTGGTACATGCATATACGCGAGTTCCGTGGAATCGATAATCGCGAGGAGCCCACGTAGAAGGTGTTCGCACGTTCCTCGAGGAAAATTATTCGGCGTGCGGCGCCGTTCGTCTTCGTCGGTTTGAACGAGACACGGGGCGCAAACTGCGCCACACGCTGCCGCCATTTTTCAACGGATAAACAGGTACAAATTTTGCGTGGACGAACGGCACGCCGGCTGACCGGTTTAAACATTCATAAGGTAGTTCGCGCGCGCGGGGATACGAAACAATGGGGCGTCGTATGAATTTTAGAAGAGTGGCGAATTTGAGACACGCTGTTGGAACATTTCATCCGGTAGGAAAGCGCAATCCGGTAACTGAGCTTTATCTCTCGGCCTCGGTAAATTTAAAGGATTATCTGGTGGAATAAAAGTCAGGCAAGCGAAGATGCACGCCGTTGACGCAGCAACACGAAAGAACCTGCGGGGATCGTGCCCGCTCGGAAGACAACGCTTTAATGCTGTCGTAAAAACCCGCAATCAACACCCTTTATCTACCGACGCTCTATCATCTGTAGAAATTCACTCCGATTCTCACATTTTTTTAGAAGTTCGCGTTGGGTCGATAAAACTCTAATTTGATCAATTCTCACAAGTCCTATCAATTCTAAAGAGATTGTACAAAAATCTGAAGGATGGAATAATTAAAAATAAGAAGAGGCCCCCGGGAGGCCACGGCTGCCATTTTGTCGGCAGTCAGTATATTCGCGACGTACATTTTCCGCGGGTCCACGTACTGTGATGGCTGTGTGCGTGTGCGATAACGCCAGTAAAAATAACACGATAACCTCGCAGATGTCACCTGCCAGGACACTCGCGCGCGGCCGACAACTGCATCTGGGCAATGAAAAATAAAAAAATAAAAAATCCGATGCGCCCTGCACTTCTGAAAAAATGCCGGACGCGTTCTCTGTCTTGCTCCCTCGGATCCGATTAACTTCTCTCTCTCTCTCTCTCTCTCTCTCTCTCACTCTCTCTCTCTCTCTAGCCGAGGCTTCATTGCGATTTTTAATTAGCGATTATCGGAGGCCCAGGTGTCGGTGACGTAGCACAGGACTTCGAACGGATTTCGATCGGCGCTCGCTCGCTCGCTAGTTCGCTCGCGTCACATATATCGCGGTCCTTCGACCGCACGCATGAGTTATAACTTTAATTATATAATAAATCTTTCAATTCCGAGCGGTAAAGCGCGGGCATGCGCGCCGAACACGCTGCACTCGCGCAACAATGTCCCAGTGTGCACGATGGAAGCGTAATTTACACATTATTCGCCGTGGTCTGCTCTGGAATTCGCCGTGAATGTTTCAGCAATCTTGATTGAGCCTCTTATGGAACCGGCTATTGAAAATGATTGCAAATTGGTCCGCGAGGAATTTTCTTTATTCGCCCCGACAATGACAATCACTCTTCGTAGCTCCCTCGCATCGACCTCAGAAAACGTTCGATTCAAAATGCAAGCACACTTAACAGCACATGATCGAAATGACCAGATGCTGTTAAGTAGCCGTAAAGCATAATTGGCAAAAAACCGAGCGGGCCAATTAAATAAAGTCATGCTCAAGGTAAAATAAAATCAGATACGGTGTTCGCGTCGGCGTCGCGAAGGAAACGGGTTTCTTTCCAGAAGAAATCAGAGTCCCGCAGCTTTCTCTTTAATCGCTCCAAATTGAAACATACACCTTGGCTCACGAATTTACCATAATGGAGGACAGGTATGGGGAACAAGAAGGGGCACAGTGCCTCGAAGAAGAGACTTTGTCGCGATTTCCCAAGCGGTGTAGCGCACCTGCTGCTGCGGCACGGCCGCCGCTCCATTTCTCGCGTATTGCGATGCAGATCGTCGTCCGAGATTCTGTCAGGACTGTGGACACGCTACCAGTGTTTTCTACCTGCTCAGGGGGATCCCTTGGAACACCTGATTGCTCGCATATGCGCTCGAGAGAACGTCCAACCGGTCCTCCGGCTCGTGACTCTCCGGGATCGAGACCGGTACCGATATTTCCACCGGCGCTCCGCGACCAGGTGGTCCGCAGATGCGGGCAATTCCTACGGGGACGCGGACGGTGTTAAACGGTGCGAGCTATCATTGCGAAAGATGATGGAGAACGCGGCTCCGCTGGCAGCCACGTATCTCGCGACGAATCTCACCAGAAACGAGAATTATGCGCCGCAATTAATTCTTAATGCACCGACGTCGCTTTTGTAATAAAGATTCAACTCGCCTGATGCAGTTTTAACATGCCCGGCTCCTGGTAATTCACGCCGCAGTGACCGCGAGTGTCTGAACACGTAGAATCTCATCGAGAGCCCCTTCACGTGTAGTTACGGTTACTTGAACTTGATAAAGGGCGCTGTAGAATCTCTACCGAATAGAATTTACACTAACAAGGGAGGTTACCCAATCGTAACACGCCGACTTTAATGAATTTTGCGTATTTAAAAATATTGAATGTCGTCCGCTATAAAAAAAGTACGTGACAAATATTTTTTGAGTTCTATATCATGCAAAAACCTTTTTTGTAAATCAAAATCGTCTGAATTCGCTTTCCATTTCAACAGAAATAGTGGAACTACACGATCCAAGAAAATTCAAGTGAAAAGACTCGCAGAGAGCAGCTGTTTATTTAAGACTGAACGATTAGAAGAAGATTTAAGATTGCGGAGCCGTTCGGGTTTCATTAGAAAACAGTAATTTAAAGTTCGTTCCCCGCGTAATAGCCTGAGATTCGATCATAGAAGAATCCGGATCCATAACCGCGCCAAAAGAACGTCAAAAATAATTGGCCCTTGTCACTAGCATGAATCGGAGCTCGGCGAATCTGGGTCGTGGTAACAACTACTCCTGCTCGGGATGATCAAAGTTACCAGCTTTGACTCCTCAATCGAAAACGCAAAAGGTAATGCGCATACTTCGGGCAATTCGTGCATAAAGAACCGGGGGGAGACGGATCAAACGGTTGAAAATCACCGATCGCGTTTCAGATTTTCGTTAATTGCGGCGAGTCATCCGATGCCTCCAGGCATCGGCTCATTTTGAGCGAGACAGTCTGGAACATTGTCTTCTACGATTTCTGCGCACTTGGACAAACGGTTCATACATTAAATGATGTAACAAATTTTGTAGTTTTGAAGTAACGAATCGACATTTATGATTGTTTAGGCAGGTCCTTGGAGACGATTTGAATAACGGAATGAGTTGAAACGGTCCTCGTGAGCGCGTAGATATTAAAATTCACTAGATTGTTCGGCGGTGCTCTAACGCGAAACAAACGGAGCCGGCTAAACCCGATATCATCGAAGCTGGTATTAACAATCGACCGCGATTAGCATCGAAATTTACATAGAATTTACTGGGGGTTGAGGGAGGGAGGGAGTACGAAAAGAAAATCGCGACTATCCGTGTATAGAAGGAAACGAGGTAGTAACGAATAATCTCGATGCACACGGTCTCATACATATTTATTCGCGACTTGTGTACACGATGAAAGCACCGGGGCCGATCCATATGCATGTGACGACCGAACCGCACATTCGAGGTGCAGGATAGCCTTGTATAGGGTCTCGTTCACGGTCAAAAAGCGCAATCACTTTCTTCTTCATCGATTAATCTTGTATAATACCGAAAAACACGGACACGTTGACACACGGGCCCCGAAGACTCGCGCGCCGACTTGCCTCGGATAATTAATTAGCGGGTGAATTACGACGCGGTTTATGATCACCAACGTGACATCGCTCAAGTTGCGGATCGGCACTCGTCCTTCATTATGCACGAATAATACGCGATTACGCGTGTCCATTATATTATCGCATAATAGGATTATTCTTTGTGTAACTTTTAAGTGCGTCGCTAAATGAAACACTGTGAATTTGCGGGCATTCCGTATTAATTACCGCGGAAACGACTCTACGAATGCTTCTCCGCGTGGTGATACGCGGATGTTACGTTAATTAATTAATTCTAGAACACGCTTGACAGCGAGCTCCAACCGGAGAGCTCCAACACCTTATAAATCAATTTTGTACGGTCCAAGGGAAACCGGTCGATGGTAGATCCGTTTCGTGAAAAAATTAACGAAGCCAATTATCGCGTCACGCGAACGCGATGCCGAGAAATTAACAGCATGAAAAGATCCTTTGTCTTGTTCGTCGGCATCTTTCACGGTGGATTCGCGCTTGATCTTCTGCACGCGTGCTGCGCCGTGGATATTGACAGGCTCGTTAATTGAAAATTAATAAGAAAGATACACGGCCGATGATTGTTCCGAATGAAAGAATTGGCGACGCGTCGACGTCGGCTACGTCCAATGGATCCGAATGACGAGCAGCTTTTCAGCGGTAAACACGTCATTCTCTTTTCAGCCTGGATCCTCTAGGGAGGCACCGTGTGTCCTTTGTACCTATTAAAATCTCATCAGGATATCAATTCCCTTTCATCAAAGTCCCCGTCGATGCCTCCGCTTTCTATTTGATCGATCCATGAATTCTACAATAATTAAATAAGAGTAAACAACGCTTTGCAGCCAGCCAAGCACAATCGTGGTACTTGATCAGAAACGGAGTGAGATCATCGGGTAAATTTAATTTATTCAGATGAAGAGAATTCTAACTTTTTATTAGTCAGAATGCGAAAAAGTATATCAGTAAAACATTCACGGTTTCCCGGATTTCGGTGGCACAGAAAAATGTGTGGAACTGGAATTGAGTGCATTATTCTCGAAGGGAAATCAAGAGAGATGGTCCATCGGCTCACATGAGACACCAAGGCTGCAGTTAGTTACTCCTCCGATCCAGCCGGCCTTTATTTCACCTGGCGCAGACTCATATTTCACCGGTCGGATTTAAAGCCAATTGAATCTCTTTATAAAATTACCTGCGAGGCGTCTCGCGGCCGCGGGAAAAGGTGGCGTAAACGAATTTTGAATGCGATAATCCCCGGTGATTCATTCGCCTCTACGCAAAATGTGTATTCGCGGCGAGAGCCTCGAATTCTGCAAGGCTGGCTTCGCGGCGCGGAACGATCGATTTCCAAGCTCGAAGAAACCTTCGCTGTCCGAAAGGTGGGCCGTAATCCTCTGTGCAATTCTAACAAATCGCTGTCACTTTCAGTGCTGTTGTTCCTACGTCAATATCTCATGCTGGGCAAATATGTTTTCGGGAACGTGTGCTACGAACGTCTGCGATTTTCTTTCGATACTTGCTTGTACTTGAATGTTATTTTCTTGCGAACGTTTTACAAGAAATTCATTATTACCGTGTATACGTTCTTGTATTCTATAAATTTGTACGTACAATTAACCTTTTGAAGTCGGAGCTATTTTTTAACTCGAGAACGAAACATTTCTTCCTATCTAAAATAATTCCATTCTATACCATTTTTGTTTTTTATTTTAAATCGCAAATTCGTTGTAGTATATCTTGTAGGTCTGCAGTGTGTAGGAGGATTAGACGGCGGATCTTTATGAAAAATAAAAATTGTCTGCATCGATTGTAAGAGATAGGAACCACATTGCATGTTATTTCTTCCCTTAATGATTCTAATAGAGGGGAAATCATATGTTGACATCTTCAATATTAAGAATTGTCCAACAATTTTCAATTTCATCTACTCAATTTTGCTGTAAATGCATGAAGATCCGCAGTCTAATAATTATTGAAGTGTGTACGAGGAGAGTGAGGTAGCTGAGAATTTGATAAAAACGAGGAGTTTCAATGTCAGTTTGTAGGACGAGCGTGTAACGAGAGAGATCTTGTTCTAGGAGAGTTATCGTTATGGCGGCGTGCTGTTTCCCGAAAGTCGCCTCTCCACTTCAGGGAGGATATTCGCAAATTCTGTTTGCAGCAGTTAGCTCTGGAGTGCCGTGTACAGAGCCAAATATCGTCAGAAACGATTTCGCGGGTTGGAAGGTACGCTGTACGTTCGCAGCGGCACGATAAAAGTAACGGATACGGTAATTTAGTTCGTTAATGAACTTCCAGTTGGCAAGCTCCGGGATCTTGGTTGCGAGAGGCTCGAGCCAACTGGGAAGATACATTGTCCCTGGAAATTGGAATACCACCGAGTCAGGGAGCATCGTACAGATTCTACACCGGGAACAGAGATAAAGAGATAGAGAATAAAATTGTACGACGGTTCTCCCCGGGTATACCCTATGAAGTGGAATCGTGCCGTTGTTGATGAAGGAAAATAAGGAATCGTTTCGCTTAACGGGGGAAACACTCGAGGCACGTATTACTTAAACACCGTTTCGATGGTGCTTCTACCTTCCGGATGTTTAACGACGCTATTGGAATGTGTTCTCGACGGTCTTATCTTAAATATTCAATCCTACCTCTGCTTACCTTCTCCATTGGATTTCCTCTCTCTCTCTCCTTAAAATCGAGAGCATTTAGTTTTTATGGGACTTGACGATTTTATCATTGATTCCCCGTTTCGTTCGAGGCATTTCATTAACCCGAAGCTCGCGAATCAGGAAACTGAAATTAAATTCCGTCTTCGCGAACTACATCACTAAATCCGAGGTGAAACTTATGGTTCCGTTTATGAGGAGTGCGTAAGGGAAATTCCACGGTTTATGTATGCTGCGACTACGTGAAAAACTGTGCGGAAAATGTGGGACAACATTTTTTTAAACGAGCCTTCGCTTTCGAGAGAAATGCGCTCGAAGTGCATGAGTGAGTCTGGTCATGGCTGACCGAATCTCCCGGTTCTCGTGGAATCTCGTGTGAAAAAATATCACTCAACATTTCTGGCTTGTTTTCAAGTGGAGGATCAGACTGTATAAGAATTAGTAAAAATATTTTAATGGGAACTCGATAATAATGGTTATTTGTCACTTCTAGAACTGGCGGAATTAATTTCAGCGAAGTGGACCGGTTACGGGCAGACGGTGTGAAATAAACAGGGAAGCAGATCAGCGGGGAGTATCGCGGGATGATCGGGATCGTCATCGTGGCGCTCGGAACGAGTCAATTGCCTCGAAAACGGCATTAAGATTCATTTATGTGAATCGCTAATGGGATTAATGGCCGCCGTTAAAAAGTCGTGGATTAGCGCGTTAATGAACCGTGCCGCGACGTTCAGCCGATTGTTTGCACAGCTATTCTATTATCGGCCACGGAATTTCGTGCTTCGCCCCCGTCCGGTGCTTTTAACATTTTATCAATGACCGTGTGGTACCTGTACGCGCACGCACACGCATTCGCACGCATAAACCGCCGCGCGAGTGTTGTGGACAAGCGTGTTGCCGCCGGTAGGCCAATAAATAGCGATAATGCCGCGGTATTATAGCAATAAACGCAAAATATAAATACAAATTTAGTGAGAGGCCGAAAGTCAGCCGGCCAACGACACCGATGCACCGAGTGCAACGCGCTGCAGAGTGCAGCAGCATGGCGGTGAGGGGGAGGAGCTGCAGCAGGACAGGGGGTAGGAGGTCACAGCCTGAAACCGGCTTATTATAAATTGATCTAATCTATATGCATTAAAAGCGTGTTCCGATACGCACACCTAACCACTTGGCCGCCGCCGATATCGCATTTTGATAATGCGCTGGGGTATTCAAATTAGGCAAGTTTATCAGATTTAGTGGAGTGTCGCCACGGGATCGCCGATACGCCCCCGCATCTCCCGCCGAAGCCGTATCTTATCCCCACGATTTTTCCGCGATTTTTCTTCGACAATAATCGCGAATCCATGGCCTTTTCCCTTTCCGCATCCCCTATCGCTGCAATTATGATACCCCACTCTTTTTCTCTTTCGTTAATGTTCGAGTTAATTATCCTGTTTATGCAGCTGGGAACAATCCACGATTATCACGTTGCAGCTGCTATTCATTTTTATTTAGCTTCAGGCAACAAAAATCTGCTTTCGGAGTCAAGTTGATCCGAACAGCCCAAGAGGGTTGAGTTTGCTAACACAGTATCTTTCTCAGTTGGAAGGGAGCATTAATCTCTAAATTCCATATAGACTGAATAGTTTTTAGTGATACTTAGTTCCGACGACAAATCATTTCATCGAGGTCGCATAACAAGCCGTAAAACGAACTGTTCCCTCGCACGCGTCGCGTCGCTTCAATTATATAAGCACCGGTAATGAATTCCGCATATTTTAGCTGTACACCCGGTGGCTCAGCGCGGCGAATGTTTGATGGCGAAAAATTATTACCGATGCTCGGCCAGTATACTTCCAGGAAGAAAAACGCGGCGCTCGGTCCGCGCGCCGGGAATTAGCATCGTTACGCTTGATAAAGAAAACGAGGGGACGGGGATGGATGCGTGGCGCGTAAACAGGGGGTGATTATCTGCGTACATACGCTTTAATGGCGAGTTTCAACAAAAATTATCGGCCGGATAATTTTACGATAGCGGCCGGTTTAGCATTAATTATTCCCGTGTCCGCGTTGAGCTTCGTTAGTTGGTAAATTGAGAACATAAATTAAAAATAGTAGCTTAGTTCCAGCCTAGCATATGTGACGGGGCCCGTGTGCTTTAGGTAATATATGAACGCGGTGTCTATTATCGGGCTCACGCGCGAATTTACGCTGTGCGTAAACATTAATGTCGATTCACCGCCCGTTAAGTAACAAATTCTCATTCGCCTCGTAATCCCGAAAAATATGCAATCCCCGCCAAATGGAATTCCCCGCCTCGAAACGGGTTCTTCTTTCTTCGACGATTAACAATTTCCCAAGCTTCCTCTCTCGTGCACCATCTATCTCTGTTTATCAACAATTACATCACTTTACTTTTGTGCAAATATTTATTTATGGCTTATGAAAAGTCTCGAAAAATTCTAGTACATACAATTTGATAGAATTCAGTACGTTTTTCATTTATTTTGGATTGACAAGGACTATTACCGCTGAAAATAAGATTTCATTTAATTCCACTTCCTTCAAATTGATCTACAAAAATTGACAATTGCAGTCAATCAACGAGACCGTTCCGATTGTAATTCTCCAATTCCCAAAAGAATCTGTTGACTCTGACATTGTTCGGGACACGAATGGCAATATATACCGTCCCCCTAACGAGCGATCAGATTTCTGCGGTGATCTCCGGGCAGGTGTTTCCAGGTGGACAAAAAGAAAGGCGGGAGATGGAAAAAAGGAAGACGCTCGGAAGGAGAGCCACGTTGTTGGGTGCCACGGGTGTTCCTCGCGGCCGCCACGGCCCTGAAACAATGGGCCTATATATTGTGCGGCACATGCGTGCGAAATCGTATTAATTTATCGTGGGGCAATTACAAGGAACCATATATTAGGCAGCCGGTTACGAGCGTAGCTCTGGCAGACCTACGGAGGGGCGAAACGAAACTATTCGAGAGACAAGGTTAGGGTATGAGGTCTAACCGGAGCATGAAGAAGGAGAGGAGAGCCTGTTAAGGGAGAAGGAAGGAGTGACGGGGTGCGAGTTAGAAAGAGGTTCCCAGTTCATTTCGATTCGCGGGCTGCCTGCAACGACAACGCATCTGTCGCCTTCCTCCCTTATTTCTGGAATCCTGGCACCATGATTTTTGCAGCTGAAACGCTATGGCTCTCCTGGAACCATGGGGAATTCGAGTCGCGCCGACTTTTTCACGCAGGCAACTCGATTAGACCGAAAATCCACTACGAAACTCTGTACATTGCCAGACGCGATTTATGTCAGCTGTAACTAGGATTATTTAAATATTTACTATAGTAAATATTTATATGATAGTACAAATGTTATAAAGCACACATTTTAAAAATTCCTGTACCATTATTTCAAATATAATTTTCATTCCAAAAATTCCATATCCACCAAATTTAAAAAATCATACAGAATGAAAATATTCTAGGTCGGTGGAAACGTTTAATTTTCGAATTAAAACAGCTGTCGTAGCTTAACTGGGAAGATAGATCGATTTTAGAAGAAGAAAGATCGTACGAGATTTATAAAAATTAATGCAGTCCTTGTTTTAATGAGTATTGCGAACGGATCGATCGCTGGGTTTCGAGGCAAAGAGATTGAGAAACAGAGTAATAATGGGATCGAGATTTCGAAACGTTGCGTTGAAGTGAATTTCGCGGAATTCAGATAAAATGGAACACACATGAATGCCCGAATATACAGTTCCTCATCTCGAGGGAACGTAAGAGGATGGAATTGGACTTGGGATGTGTTCAATTCTCGAAAAAGAACGTACTGTCTATCGGAGCGAGGAGATTCAGAAACGTTTGCGAGACTCTAAAATTGCCTGCGCTTTAGTTAAATTCGAACAGAATTCCTCGTATGTCACAGATGGAATTTTCGCTTTATGCACGACATCGTGGACCGTGTTGCGGCGATTCTTATAGCTGGAGGCACTTTTGGTTCTGCGAGTGCTATGAAATTTTTAAGGAATCAGAAACTTGTCCACTCATACTGGTAACAGCAATCGAACAGAATTATTTAGGTATTGTAATTTATTAATCAAGTGCTATTTATGAGCAAATTTAGTCTAGTCAGGTATTCCTACACTCTCTGCTATCATTGGAAGATTTTCAACCTCCAGAATTACAGTACCAGTGCCGCCATCTCTCAGAGAATCTCTGTATCACCACTGGCCGTCGGGTTAGACCTTGATCTTTACTACTTCTGACCATTTCCACTGTATTTTTAACTTTGTCGAGCTATTTCTTTCAAGATCCATATTTTATTCGCACGGTATCTAAAAAAAGATTAATCTTTATTGCTGTTCTGTATCAAAAAATACATCTCCAGGTAGTTATACTCTATTTCAGTTACAGTTCACTTATAATACAACGAAAGAACCACAATTTTTTATTCACGACCTAATGTATGCCGTTCATGATTAATCTATGAAAGCACTAAAAGTTTCACTACATCGAAAGGGTTTAGGAATGCAATTAGCGGAGTTCCAGAAATAAAGAAAGCCAGAGGGGTTCAAGGAGAACGTTCGCAAACACGAAAATAAGAACTCCGTTTTGAAGTGATGTCACAAACATACAGTCAGAGCGTCAGCCACTTGATTGCGCGCTGGCCCATAAAAATCCACCCTTTCTGAACTTTTTGAGGACCTCGAATCGTTCGCGGCTGGTGCGTTCATCGTATAGAAACTTTCGAATGTACTATTCCAGAGAATAAGACCATAGAGTCATGGATTTTATCGCGGCTTGCGAAAGGTATAATTTTTCCGAATATACTGAAGGGTAGAAAAGTCATCAATTGAGTGGTTAATTTTTGTAGGGGTGGAATCTGCGAGCAAAAATCAATTAATTTCGTTAACAGGCAGAAAAACAAAGAGCAGAAGCGAATCTCTTCCGCTGGCAACGCGAATCGAAGTAACGCGAGGCAAACTGATCGAAAGTAAGGACTTCATTTATATCTATCGCGAGGAGTCGGAGTGAGTTCGTGAGTACGTGTTCGTGAGGGATGAAACGGGGGATAAGGGATGAAGGGAAAATGGGATGGTCGGGCCACATGCAGTTACAACTTTGATTCCCTCTCTTACTTCATGCTCGATAGAAACGAGAAGAGCCGGCGAACCAATATACATCCTCTCTCAAAAGTCTTAGGCCTTATGCAACCTTCTGCGGTCCAAGGATTTTTCAATTATAATTATTAAAATCAACGTAATTTCGTTTATACGTATCAACGTGAGAAATTATAGTTGGACATTTGAAACCGCTGTGCATATTCTGGCCTCCGTAAGTATGTGGGAGCATATTCAGGGCAAAGTTAAACTACAGTTCAAGCTCCGAAAAATGCGACGCGTTTCGGACCAGTCATTCGAAAGTTTTTAATCAGCGGTCGTTTTCGGCCAGATAACGACAGTTCCCGTTGCTTGCTTGGATTTTTCGTGCAGCCGGCATCAAACGAGGAGAGAAAATGAGATACTTCGAGACAAAGCGTCGTTCGTTGTATAGCTTGGGAGACATCAAAGCGATGCCAAATTACGTATCCGCATGTCAAATTCTACAGTGTGAGAACATCCTCATTTTTTCTTGTCTTCTGAAACATCCCCTTACTAATTAGTGACGCCTCCCTGAATCGAATGAGGCCAACCACAGTGAACAATCAGAATTTACCCACCTTTACATTGTAAATATGCTTTTAATTTCTGAGGATGAATGAGCACTCCGTGATTAGAACAAACGGAAGAGTCAGATTAAATGTGACGTTTACGTTGCCTGAGACATGCTAATGAATTATGACATAGGTGCTTCTTGCAGTGGGCCCTTCGGTGGCAAGAGTTTCGGACGGGAATGTACATGGAGGGGGCAAGACAAAAGAGATCCCGTTAAAGAAGGAGCAGTGACCAGCTCGGTTCCGGAGAAAGTGGAACGAGAAGGAAGCAGGATAGTCCATCGTTCACGAGTCGAGGGAAAGTGTGCGCGGGAAGGCTTGCACGGCTCCCACATCCATTTGTCTCGTTATAGTTTATCGATACGGCGAGCGAAACGAGTCGAGTCGATGCCAGCCCCCCGCGAAAGTGTGTGATGACACTTTAGAACCACTTCAAACTTCGTGCCGGACTTGCACGATGTGAACCAAACGACGTCGAAGAACTGAGAGAATCAAAAGGGGTGGTAACGGGTGCTGAGGGGAGGGGGGTACGGTTGGAAACGGGGGGTGGGGCGGAGACCAGAGACGAGGTAGCGGTGAGTGGGGACTGTCGTTTAAGTGTTGAGAATTTATTGGGAATAATGGAGCGAGTTTGTTCGTAGGTCGTAGGCACCGATAACTCGCCGAGACAGAATTCTCTTCTGGATAGACGAGGCCAGACTCCTTTTTATATATCCTTTATAACAGAGAACCCTTTGAAGTCTAAATTGACCTACGGTCGACGACCATTACCAAGATCTTTTCCACTCCTCCCACTATTCTCTCTCTCCCTCCCCCGTCCTCCCCAAACTCTCTCCTTTCTTTCCACGAGAATTTCCTACGTTCTTCATTTACCCCTCTGCGACACGACAGTCCATCCGAACGCGTTTCCACGTACTACCGACCGATTGTCAAAGACTCACTTTCGGGAATTACCGACTCTGCTATCCGGACGAACCTGTAACAATGCAATTTTCTATTTAGCACAACGGAACGAGTATAGTAAATCTTTCTTTCGAGGTGGTTGCATTATTTTCTACTGTTGTTAAATGCACCCTCGGCGCAGACAAAAGTTTTCTTGCTGTCATTTAGAAAAAAGAAGTTTTTAAAACAATGATCGCCCTTTTTGCATGCCTCCCAGTCTTGGAAACTGGAGTCACTGTAGTCACGGTAATTACAGCGATCGTATTACAGCAATCGCACACGAAATCGAAGACAGAGAGTATGCTGCTCGTTCTTCCTCCTACCATGGTTCTCTCGGCACATGAAATTTTATTGAACGAATTTCGACGGAACAAGTGTTTCCTTCTGCTCTTTGTTTCCAACTTTTCGCGTCAATAAAAGATGCATTAGTCAGCGTAGCGCGCTGGCATAAAAGGGAAAGTTTGCCGGTGTCTTGGCCTTCTGTCGGTAAATTTTTGGGGAACGGCGGCGTTCGAGGTCGTCGATGGCCAACTGGTGGGGGGTCCACGAAAGAAATGTAGCAGCAATGGCGGAAAGTAAGGTCTGGCGATGCGCCATAGCGATTTATTTATTTTTCTCTCTTTCCGCGCAAACTTCCCTTCGGCAGAGCCGGCTAGACAAACAAGGGAACAAAAACATTTTATTACGCGATTAAGCTCAATGATGACGATATTTTAGGAGGTGATAAAAGAACTCACCAGACGCGAATATTGCCAACGAGAGGGAATCCGGCGATCTTGAATTTTGATTCTTTCAATGGGCACATTCTATTTCCAAAATCACTTCGATTGGTGACGCATACTATTATACATTACATTGAAACAGTAGACACGACACCGCAACAATTCTTGGATCTTGAGTTCTTTCCAGAACTGATTTATTTCAACAATTTTAGAAATATAACAGCCAATTGCAGCTTCCAGAAAATGCGCTTTGTTGCAAAATCATTGGAAAAAATGACGCACCTCTAAACTCCCTGCCTCGCTGACTTCCACTATTTATTGTTAGCGGTTGCTAATTTCTCGCAGGCGGCCAGCCCCGGCGGAAGGAAGGAAGGGACAAGGGAAGGAAGGAAGAAGCTGTAAAGAGTCCTGTTCATGAAACATTTATGTGATCATAAAGACAGTTCATAAAGTTTATATGTGTGGACTTAGCCGTTCCACGTACATCCCCACTGATATCGCGCGGTCGAAATGTCCACGAGCTGTGTCGCCGTCAGCTTTACAACTTGGAAAAACTATTAGTCCTGCTGGATCGCCGGTCTATTTAATAGCGAAGTGTCGCGGGAAATTTAAACGGATTTCTTTGCCACAATTGCCCTTTTTGTCTAGTCGCTAAGATTAGACCACAATTGTTTTCACAGAGAATAAGACACCCTTGTATTTTTAAATGGACGAGAAAAGTGTTTTATAATTGTTTGCGAATGGAAGAAGCGAGCAGATTCCGCAATCGGCAGTAGATGATTCCCGTCAGACTGAAATGAATTGGCCCCGTAGCAGGTCGCAAACCGGCGTTTATAGTCCGCGATGCTCCAATAATATAAATCCTCTCCGTTATCGGTCCAAATTTATTGGAGGATATTATCGAACGTCGATTATCACGATACCATCGTAACCGTACGTACACGGTGGCCGATCTGGTGCGCCGGTGTGCGTCCGCCGTCGGTGGACCGCCCCCACGTGGCTACGTAATACGATTATTTATTACAAAAGCATTATTTATTGGTCGGGGATCCTTCGAGCGTGCGATACGTTATTGTTTCGCCGATCGAATTTAACGACTTCGTCGTAAAACTTTGCTCCCCAGCGGACTTGATATCGAGGAATGATTTGATGCCACGGTAAAACCGTGATCATACTAACTGTTCTGCCAATGGGGCGCACACTGCTTTTTATTACACGTCAGATCCCGTATCTCATTAATAGAAACATATCACTCATTTTTAAAAACACGAGGATGATTCTTTCACATAACTTTTTAGGTACGAGTCACACCAACAGTGACATTAGAGTGGCCGCGACCCTTGCACCCTATAATAGTCAATCCTCTGGAGTGAACTTTCCAATCTACCTAGCAGCTAATAGACGGATAGGAGACCATGCAGCGGTAAGACGAAGGTGAAAACGTCGGAATTGAGCCTCCCTGGACATGTAATTGGAAACCATTCTGCAGATCGTCCTATGTATCAACAACCCGGCGGATAACGAGACGTTCTCTTCCGCTTATCGGATAATTACGGGGATGAGTCCTCTTTGGCGCGGATTGGAATGAGAGTAGGATCGTCCCGGGAACAGGCTTCCGCGGAGGAAAACGAAGTCGTGGCCGGACAGAAAGAAAAAGGAGGGTATCTTAGGTTGGGGGTGAGACGTCGGAAGCCGAGATAGAGAAGAAGAAGAAGGAGGAAAAGATAGAGATGGGAAAGGTGGATGTAGAGTTCGAGGAGGTGGAGGAGTAGGAGGAAGAAGAAAAGAGAAGTCGTTACAAAAAGTCAAGTCGGATCAGCCGAAGGGCTGCACACTCGTGTATGGGGGTGTAGGCGTTAGATTAGCGTGATCTCCAGTGATAACGCCGGGAGTCTCCCACTCCTCCCCGCCAACCTCTCCCTTGCCCTTTTCTTTTTTCCTCCGACAGCTCGTAGCGTCAGTGGAAAAAAGAAAAGCTCCGCTTCCGTTATTCTTACCCTAGGCGTCACGACTGCCGTTCAGATCCCGGGCCGCACGGCTCCACGAACGGACAGCATCTTAGCACGTTGCTAGCGTGCAATTACTGACCCCTTAACGAGGAGGGTTGCGGATGCAACTTTTGAAAATCTCCTATTAGAAATAACGGTCCTTCGGGCGTACGTGTCCCGGCCTCCTCGGCAAATTGGAATCTGCGCGATGAGACGGGCGCACTTTAACCTCCTGCACCCTCGCCCCCTAGAGAGACTCACCATCTCGCTCTTTCACTCGCTCTCTAGATCCACTCTCTCTCCTGTACCAGAGAATCGATTTGTGTACTGGCAGTTTCGTTAAGACGCGATTAAGACAACCGGCTCGGTTTCGAGAGCCTTCGGACGGCCTCCTTCTATCCCCCTCGGGATTCTTCCTCATGTTAATCTGCTAACTTCCGGGGGTCCTTCGTATCTCGATGGAGATTGGACCTCTGATTCCCCATGTGCTCTTCTAGATTTTTATTCGAGGAGCAGCATTTCGTTCGTTCTCCTCCTCTGGAAATATTCATGCGTCTTCAACTTGGTGGTTCCTATATGGAATCGAGAAGGCGAATCAACCCCTAACTGTCTTTTATTTTCGCAATGGTAAAATATTACGGTACTCCTGGGAAAAATAGTTGACTTTATAGACGTATGTATATGAGTATACACCAGTGAATTTTTTAACAAACGTAGCACGAACTTTTTAATTTTCGTTCGCCAAACAGGATTGTTTGCTTCGCCTCGTAACGACTGTTTAAAAAAACAATTTGTGGAACATCTAATTCACAGATTGCTCGACATTCATCGCTGACGGAACAATAATTCAAAAAGAAACAGATTTTCTGCACAAATTGTAGCGGTGAGAGGGAGAGTGCAGACGGGCTCTTCCGGTCCTCTCTGAAAGCGACAAATTCATTTACCTGAAGTGTAGCTTCTAACAATGCAAAGTAACGAGCAAAACATCGGTAACGCCATTAATGCGGTCATTGTGAAAGGTTAATGCGACTCGTAATCACTTTCGGATTGTCGCCCCCCCCCTCCTTCCTCTCTCCGTTCGGGCATCGGCCGCTGTCAATAAAGTTCATTTGTATTTGTCTAATTGACCACCGCTGTATTGTCTATGACAATTCTGGGCTTAACTACGGTTCCGTGACGCTCCAGCGTAATTAAATTCTACAATAGATAGATTTAGAGAATTCTGTAATAGTTATAGCGATTCGAATCACCATTGATCCTGTTTACCGGCGATGGAATTAATTCCAATATGCAGCAATCAATTTCGATTGATTGTTTCGCTGCGATTCGCACCGGACGACCACTTTTTCCTACACGAAATTACCTTCGCACGATTCTTTGGCGGCCTGGCTGCACAATGAAAAACAAATTTTGACAAAAATTATAAAAATCTCCGTTTTTGAGAAAGGTATTTTCAGCGAGATTAATAATTCCAACTCTTTCGCTCGCCGAGGGGAATTACTATATTTCGCACCGCGGGAATTGGCAAGAAGACAAAAATAGATATCTGCGACGATTAACGCATCGAATCGTAAATGGAACGGCTCGATCCGCGCCGTAATACTCGAAAACGAGGCAGAATAAATATTTATCGAGCGGGCCAGGCGTTTCCAGATTTTCATAATCAGTGGGAGAATTTTTGCCGGGTGTTGCTGATCAATTTCTAATAAAGTCAATATAATAAAATCGCATTATCGTTGCGCTGCCGCTCGCCGGGATCTCGATCTACCGTGGTGCCGATTCCCATTCGGTGTGGTGTACGGATCACATCGTTTGCCCATCGCGCGACATCCGTAATCCGTTATTTTACGGTGTGTCATGCAAAATTTTCATTATATTTTTAATGAGATTCCACGGGGGCACCGTTAAAGGCTCATTAATGCTTTTAATTCGGCGCGATACGGCCGAGCGATTTGGCATCGGGGGCTTTAAAAGCTTTTCCATAAGCTTATCCGCGTCACGGGGAAACGCGCCGAGGAATTTTTCCCAGGAAAAAAGTCTGCGTTATGCACCGGCGAATTCCTGCGCCCACGTAGCCGGCATAAAACGCACCGATCCTCTCTCTCTCTCTCTCTTTCTCGCTCTGTCTTGTGTGTTCGTGAAAAATATTTCAGTATTTACACCGGGGCTCCCTGCCGCGCAATATGTATAGTGGGGCTCGAACAACAAACAAGGTATTCAGCTATCAAAAAACCGAATAAAGCCGGTCCGCTAAGGGATAAAACTCGTTCAGGAAAAATAATTATCGCTCCTGGACGCGTGAGAACCGCTTCTCCGGCGATCTTTGTTAACGAAACCTGCGAACACAAAATTTCGCGCTGCTAATCCCCGCCGGCTTTTCCCTTCGCGATAATCAGATCACAGTAGTCTCGTCGCGGAATTATTATTTCGTTAAAGAGAATCGGACTCTTTAATCCTGGCTGTGCGAATTTTTAATCCACGGAATTCGTTTCCGCGCGGCATCGAACGGTTCCGCTGGACAACAACCTGCGACTCGCGAAATATTTGTTATTTCGACGTACCGAGGTCCCAGCGAAAATTCGCTGCTGGTTGTTTATCGAGTTAATGATATTTTCCCTCCTGGTAACCGTCGCGTCCCTTTGACAGATAGAATTTGTTCTATCGATACAAAGGGACGGTACCCGTGCGTCGCTGCTGGAAATAAAGGTATTGGGGCCCCGCTAAAAAAAACTCGATATTTCAGATACAGCGACCTAGTAATTTCATACAGGGGTACACAAAGCGCACGGAATAAAAGCGACGCTGGGATAGGTGGCGTTTAACCCCTTGCACTATAGCGTTGAATCAGACATGGAGATTTTTAACCGAATCTGGTAAACTATTCGTTCTATCAGAATCGTCACCATTGTATTTTTGTTTTCGTCTGTTGGTGATATTGTTTTCTGAAAGACAAATGAAATGGAAGATATAAATAAATGGATATAAATTTTCTTCCAGGAAATGATCAATGACGAGAATGAGGGTGAAAGATCGAATGTTTGCCAAGGGAATATGAAAGTTTCGGGACCGATAAAACGCAAGAACGTACGGTCATTGAGCGAAACGAGTGTCTAGCATGGAGAATTGCCATTCTTCGCGCATTATTCGCAGGAAATTCGGCCAGCCCGAGTTAGACCGTGGCGGCGTCTGACAAAAGGGAGCAACAGAGCCGGTCGAAAGGATTTCCCAGCGAACGAAGTAGCTTGTCCTCCTTTATTGGGCTCGGAAAGAGACGTAACCGGTAACGTTTCATGCAAAACGCTTTTCAAGTTAGGCCGGCGGAATCGTTAAAATTTGAAATGTAAATGAGCCGAGCCCCAGCCCAAGACTCGACTCGATAACGTCGAAAATCCCGGCAAAAATCACTTGCTATGTTACTGCAGTTTCGCGCGCTATACCCCCGCTCTCGCTACAGCAGATGTTGCGATTTTATTTTCTCCCGGCGAGCCTCACGGTGGCCGGCACACGATTATTTCGTATCGGCCCAGGCACCGCCATGTAAACGAGGAGATTCCGAGTTGTAACAAGAGGCAACTAAACGCGTAAGACCACACCGGAGAGAAAGGGAGAGGGAGAGGGAGTGTAAGCGAGAGCCTCTGCCGGCCATTGGTTTAACGAGAGCGTAAAAGTTAAAACAGTAAGTGCCCCTTAAAAGCGCTTTTCCACCGCGGCTTTAAACGGCACGCACCCTTCTATTTTATATCCCGCTGTCCAAGCAATTCCTTGCCATAGACTTTGCGCGCCGTTGCCGAGCCGGGAAATATAGTTTTCGAACGAGTGTCGCTGCAGTTTCTTAGTCTTTGCAGTCGTTTGCCAGGCTAAACAGATATTCCTCCTTCGACCGCTGAAAGGGCTGCAACATTTCAGAATTTCTCTTAGCGAAAGTAACGGAAGTATCGCTTCCAAATTTTTTGTATATTCGTAACAATTTTTGGAGAAAATAGATATATTTTTTGCAAGCCATAGAATCGCCTGAGCGATTTATTGAAAATTTAGAATGGGAATGGTTTAAAGCGGAAATAATGCAACACGAATCTTGCTTATCACGAGCGACCGCTTTACCCTCGATTCCGCAAACAAGCACCGCGCGGACGTGGTCCGTCATTTCTGAAAATGTCCGTGCCGATCTGATTTCTATTGTTCCACGCTTACACGCCGGAAACTCCGGGTCGGACCATCGCTTTTCTGAGAGATTCGACCCATAAAAACGAATATATTGACGCTCGGGTCCTATTGAATATAACAGAAAAGGAAAGACCGTCGGTTACCGGGCGGAAAAAAAAATCGACCGTTCCACCATTTTGTCGAGATATTCGCTCGGATCGTTCTGTATATTCGCTGTGTGCGGCCTGGTGGACGATCCAGGCGCGCGTGTACGCCTCGTGGACAAAGGTCAAATCAATTCGAACGATTCGAATCGAACGAAATCGAGTTGATGATGCTGTCCCGGTGGTGGTAGTGGTAGAGGTGGTGGAAATACAGGAACATTGGAAAGGGACGCGAAGGGTGGAGGGAAGGGGGTGGAAGCGGACAATAGGCGGTCGTGCAGGGGCGAGGGTGGACGATGATCCTCCAGTGGAAACGAATTGTGGGAGCAATGGGGAAAACTGTTGCAATTTATTCAATGCCAAAGTGGAATGGCCGCGCGCGCCCCGATCCGCCGCGGCGGTCGAGTGCCGTAGAATTGCACTCTATCGGGCCATAACAATTATTAGCATTGCGACGCGGCACGGAAGTAGCACAATAATATGCATAGGAAGGCTTACAGGCGTTTCCATTACATTAGCCTTCGCGCGTGGACGCGAACACGAACCCGAACCCGAACCCGAAACGGTGGGCGCGGGCGCGGACGCGAATGGCGGCGGCGTCAAACGATCCGGAAATAAAGCGGAATTGCATATCGGAAACTTGGCTGTCTGGCCAGCAGCCAGCCACCGGAGCCGGGAGCTAGGACCTCCTAATTCTGTCCTTTTCGAAAAATCGACACTTTATTCGTGCCCCACGTTCGTAAGTTCTCAAGGCCACCACCGGTTAGCCAGATCGACGAGAGCCAATCCCTGAGTAGACGGCGAATAAAGGGGAATTGGTATGGATAGTGTACGGGACCCGGCCACAGTCTAGGGAGATGATTACAATGTAACCGCCCCATTATGCCGTTGCGTCGCGATTCTAAGGGATTTACCGCCTGCCGACGATCTGTTACCACGCCGATCTGATTATTCGACTTGCCTCGACACCCCTCCTCTCTCCCTCTTTCATCGTTTTTCATTATTCTACGCTCCGTATTTTGCGTCTTGATTGGAATTCTTTCTTGGTTTTTCCAGCTATTTGGAACTCCACAACTTTATATTCCCATATTTGCACCGGTAAAGTTGCGGCCGGTGATCCGCGCGATTCGACAGTGAATTCGATTTTTGGTAAGGACAATCGATCCCCGTTGAAAACGTCACCGCTGTTACGAATTGCGGCGCGGCGGTATGCGAATGACGGAAAATTACAAGCTCGTAACGAACATCGATGCGAGCAATTAGAAGGGGAACGACAAATCGCCTACACCTAACGTGCCATTGGTTCGCCGTAAACTGGTAATTAGTCGGCGTGCGTTCGGTGAAAGCGCAAATACGCTCTGTCACCGATATAATTAGTCTATAACTCTTGCGACGGGATCAGAACTCGGTCGTGCAAGCGTTCGTGTAATAGCATAAATTATTGCTGAACCGTTGTGAGGCACAGGGTTCTACTTCGTCCATCGTCGACGACCGACACATTTTATACGGTACAGAGTGACCCGTGTCGATACAATCACCTGATTCGCTGCATAATTTACCGGTACGCACCCTGTTCCCCACTGAACCCTTTCACGGATAATTCAGGAATCGAGCTATCCACGAACAGGGTGCAAATCGGCCGCTAATTGCACTATTTCGTTATTCTGTTCTCTGTTCAAGTTGAAATTGTCGTAAAAATGTTTCTACATGAATGTACATTTCAGATAAAAATTGTTTTAACGTTATTGAGGGATCATCAGCACTCCGAAGGTATTTCCCAGGAAATTCCGAAATCAGCAAGAAAATGTCGAGGCTCGCAGGACAGCTGATTCGTGTGCAGGTACAAATCTGCT
The DNA here is from genome assembly GCA_028455795.1 of Lasioglossum marginatum. NCBI lineage: Eukaryota > Metazoa > Arthropoda > Insecta > Hymenoptera > Halictidae > Lasioglossum > Lasioglossum marginatum. The sequence goes on from CM052276.1 coordinate 6,413,862, forward strand.
TACGCGGGAGCGTAACAAGCTCACGACCGGCATGGTTGGTGCAAAAAGAACAGACGGGTGGCGGTTACATGGGGCGTGGTAACGACCAAAGGGCTAAAGGGCTGGGCCAAACGAGTTTTCGAATTTTCCAGCCGACCGCCCCGATGCAAGGGTCAACTAGGTTAATTTTTCCCTCCTGTTCGACCGGGCCCGTCCTCTCTTCCGCCTTTCTCTTTCGGCGTTGTCCATCGGTTTACCCCGTGCATATTCACGCCGTCCTTTCTCCGCTCGAGATTTCTCCACCCACCGAGAAACCGTTTTCTCCTCGATTGTCTCTCTCGTCGTTCATTCCAATTTGTGTTCAGACGTTGACCCGTATTTTCCTGGAGGGAGCAGTCGAAATTCCAGGGAAAATATTCCCGCAGTCAATTGCGAGTTTCGACGTTTCGTGGAACGGTTAAAATTGTAAAATGTCGACTTTTGGCTTGGTTACTTAAAATCGTGCTACGGGTAGTTAGTAAAGGGTGAGGTGTTTTGTGGTAACAAATAAAGTTTTGGTAACAATAATTTATATTTTAAGTAGAACGACTGTACAAAGTTGTGGCTGATGTGAGAACAGGCTGAAGACTGAAGACTAAAATATGCTTTTTAATAGTCCAGGCTATTAGACTAATCTATTTCATTACGCATTACGTTGAGTCTCAACAAAAATTACTATTAAGAAATTCCTAGTAAATAGAGTGTCGATGATAGAGGACCACTAGACCTGATTTGGTGATAGAGTTTTCTCTCTGGTGGTCGATTGTCTCTGGCAACGTGCTCAGACGTTGACCCGTATTTCGGATGGCATCGGACAAACGAGAGAAGAGCCGGGTCCGCGTCGCGGGCGAAATTCGAGGGAAAAATTTCTACCGAATGAAATATTCCCGGGGTCGATTGTGAGTTTGGACGTTTTCCGGTTGATCGGCCGTTGCACCGTGACCGCCGACGCGGAAACCTCCATCCTGTTTCCGGCAGACCGCGCCGCAGCCGTCACTCCGTAATCTCTGACACCTACTTCTGTGCTCCTCTCTTCTCTTGTACTCTCTCTCCGCAACCCGTGGACGAAAAACTGATCAGCAAAGCCTTTCCGCTCTTCGTGGCCGGATATTTGCTTATCTCCCGTCCAGATTTTCCAAATTAATTTCTGATCGCGGCCGGCTAATTTCCTATTTCTGCCTCTCCGATGCTTATCCAGGTGTCCACCCACGGACTTATAGTTCGTACTTTTACAGATCACGGAGATAATTTATTTATTTAATCGTTATCCAAAGTTAATGTACAAAATGTAGGATCTGTATCAGAGCCAGAGGGAATAATTTTCGGTGAAATGAACGAACCGAAATTCCACGTTTCGGAACGAAGCGTTACGCATTAAAAAGGGAAGACTCGCGAGGCGATTCGATAGAGTCGCGAATTCCCCCATCCCCGTTCGAAATGGTTCTATGAAAAGGAACATCATAAATGTCGTTCGCCGATTAAAACGATTACATCGGGGACGGTCCAGGTTTCGCCCGGTGGTGGTTCGTCTTATTTTAGCCCACAGCGATTTCACGTTTATTACTACGGGAATAAACCAAGCTTTCAGATTATTACGGCGGAGTGAGGGCACTGTCGAGGGGAAGGGTGGAGAGGGAGGAGACAGGGAGAGGCGGTTTCTAAATTTACTTCGGGATCGTCCGAGTCGTTTTGTCGATATATGTTAGTCGAGAGAGGTTACGAGGGAAAGTTGCGGTATAGCCACAGAGAGGAACAAGCTGCGATTGACTGACCGCAAAGTTTGACAGTACAATACCTCTATCGTTACAATAAGGCTTCGGAGACGCGACGCATTACTGCGCGCATCCACTAAATTCCTCGTATTTCGACGTGTACCCGCGATTCCGTACTTTCCGGAACGTTTCGCTGCATCCAAGGACTGGCACAATGCGGCTCGCAAAAGTGCACCTGCACTCCAATCGAATTTTAACTTCTTTAACTTCTTTTTCCGTCTCATTCGCCGGTCCATCCATTTTTTAGATTGTACGACACTCCGAAAAATATATATCCCTTTAACGTCCCCATTCATCATTTTTAATCAGCCCCTTTCGGGAAATTAATATCTTAAAATGAGATATGTTGTTGAATTTCTAAAAGATTACGAGGTACAAAACTGTCCTTTGTGTATTTAATTTAATCCGTTCCTCACTCTGACATGAGGGTTAAAGGATTAATATAATAACGTTTCTAGAATAACGACCGTCGAGAGCAAAGGGTCCATTTTTAACATAAAACGAATGCAATTATATTTTACTTGCACTTTGATATAGGAAAACAAACAAGGATTGTTCGTGTGCCTCATTTACCTAATAAGCGGATTTTATACATTTACGACAAAGCATTTTCAGCTTACTAAAATCAATAAACCGAGGGAGAAATATAAATGGTTCGCCGAATTATAAATGCAAACAATTTTTAGTTTGCATACGGATCCACAGTCTGCTAATAAGTAGTAGTTTTCCATCAAGTTGAAAATCGTTTCGCATTCTAATTCGCAGGATGAATTCTTTCAGCTCGGTTACGATTGTAACTTTGTCGTCGGGATTGGCAGACGAGGTACGTCTTAGTTAATCAGTTGTAGCCATTAGGCAGCTCGATACGGTCTGAAACAAAAGCGAGAGACGGATCGGGATTTCGGTTCGCGCGTTGGAATACCGTTTCCGAGTGATTTCCATTTATTTACAGTTTATCGTTTCGCAGACGACTCTTGTTATTTCACGTTTCCCTTGTTAGCACAGAAAAGGCCGGGTCTGGGAGAGGGTCCCGGCTTTCCCCCGTTTCTTTTTGACATCCGGATTTCTCCGCGCTCTCCGGGATCGAAGCTTGAAACCCAGGGAAGGTTTTGCGCCGGGTACCAGCCAGACAATCAGACGAGTATTGAGGCCAGAGACAATCGTCGTTCGACCGGATGGACTTTGTCGCTTCCACCTCCGATTATCCTTTGACCGACCTATAGATGAGACAATAATACGAGAGAGCCACTCGTAGGAAAGATAAGAGGAGCCCCCACGGGTGGGATGGTAAGCGGGAGAAGCGCGCGGCCCGGAACCGTTATTTCTCGTTATCGGTTGTTACGTGTGCGAAACAAACGAATCCGACGATGGTAAACCCTTTGTGTCCTTGACGAGCACCGAATCCCACCCTACAATAGTTTCGTTTCACCACTCTTCCCGAACAAACTTTGAAAAAGATTTCATCGATTCGGATGGACGGGCTTGCACCTCCGCACAATGCTAGCCCAATGAAATTCGCTGTTTGTTCGATCCACTGCTAAACAATGGACCGGGACTGATGCGACCGCGCACACGTCGATGGGTTAATTAGAATTTTTATACTGACTTTGCAATTACTCCTCGAAATTATTATTACTCCCGTCTTCACCGCTCGCTTTCTTCTTCTCGCCTCAATTTTCATCGAACTCCGAAATCACTCGATTTTTATTGGATCTTCCTGTCTAATTACTTCGCTTTTTAAAAAAGCTGCCTATAATTTACAAATTGAATCCAATCAGTGCCCTGGTCCAAAGTTAGCTACTCCCAAGTAAGATTCTCTGGAGGATCGCTGTTAAAACTGCGCGAAGAGTAGGAAGACCACTTGGGCAACTAGTAGCGAGGAGTTAGTTCCGATTTGGGTAAAAGTCTAGGGCTCGCCGTTTTCTCGTTAATTACAACGGGGGTCGAAGCATTCGCAGATGTCGGCGTCGGCGTCGACGGCGCGGTGGCAGTGGCGGTCTCACCTTAATCCTATTACGCATTTCCTCTCTTGAAATTAATATCTCGTAGCCAGCGATGCAGCAAACAAATACGGCCGGCTGAAAATAGTAAGCACAATGGTGCGCCGGGTGAAATTCATTATTTCGAAATCACGGAATTCGCCGTCGGAGGCTCGCGCTGACAAAGGACCAGCAGGCTTTTGCTGAACATTCGTGCGGATTCATAGTCCGGCAAAGCTTATTGAAACTCGTACATCAATCTGTGTGCACATGGATACACGGGGCTGCATGCGTGCCCATAGAATATGTACTCGCGAAATGGACCGGCATTCTGTTACGGACTTGGCGAACAAAGAGAGAGAGAGAGAGAGAGAGCGAGAGAGAGAAACGGTGGATAGTACAGGGGTACAAGGGGGAGGGGCGGTCTCGAAAAGTAAGCGTATCCATACCCGAAGGACCGAGGAGAGGATTAGTCGAACTGTTCCCATGAAATTGTTGCTGTCGCCGGTGGAATCGGGTTGCTTTGCCTTGCTGACTTCTCTTCTCTAGCAGGAAACTCGCCTCTCTCAGGATCCTCTGTCTGGCGTACCCTTATTTCCTGCCGCTACCATCCAACGGAGACGGCAAACGCGTCGGGCAAAGTCGATGCAACCCGTTTGATTACACTCTACGATCCGATTATATTCTCGCAGACGTGAACGAGTGTGCTTCGCGCGATTCCGGGCCCCCGTGAACTTCCCCGCGACGATGGATTCAACGCGAATGGGCTCAACGGGTTTACCTTGTCCCCGACACTTTCAACCAACACACTCCGAACATCATATTCTTTGTTCCTGCCTCTGTGCCAAGAACTTTCGGCTTGGTTCACACTTACTAGCCAGTCCAATCGCGTTTCTTTCGGTCCTCTTCGCTGCCGTTCAACTTTATTTATTTCTACTGCTGCTGGTTTATTTGACAATATACAGCGACTCACGAAAGTATTTGAACACTTACCATGAAACGCTTCATTTATTATAATAAGTATATTATATGCAATACTTAAAGAAATATTTTTTCAATTGGTTTTAATCGATAGACACTTAATTGTGGCCTGGAGGTAGCGTAACAAAAATCGTAGTGTGCTTCAGAGTGAATATAGCAGGGTGCTACGGGAAATTTGCATAAAAATCCACAGCCCATGGGAGGTGCTCGAGGACCGTAGTTAATCCAAGGACACCATTGACTACGATTGTACCACTCAAACGCACTATTCCTTGGGTATCCCAGGGTTGGGGTTTGAAGGGGGTGTATCAGGGGGCGTACGCGAAGCTTATGAATACGTCTGAAAAGTGTATCGGCAATTGCCATCTCTTTCACGTAGCGATATCTGCCCATGGTATAATCGGATCCTGCCAGTGGCAGTAGCGGCAATTGGACCGATAGGAATGGCTACCATTAGAGTATCTTGGACACGGCCCAGAAACCGGTTCTGCAGTAAATGGATTTTCTTTGAAAGACATCGTGTACCTCGGTAGCCAGGAGCCGACAGCGTTTTCATAACTCTGTCCGATTCATCCGCGAAATCAGCGTTCCCAATTCGATCCGTGGCTTGTCGACGCGTTCATCGCTAAAAGCTCTAGCTCTCTTTCTCTCTTTCACTCTCTCGTATCGGTTGGCAATCTTCTCCCTTGAATAAGGAGCTCCGTGTAATAATAACGTAACCTGTAACCAAAGATTCCCCATTAGAACCTGAAAACTGTGCTACCCCTAATTTTTCCTCAGGTTCGAAAATATGTTATTTATGTGCAGCCGAGCCACGATCGACGTAACTTCGAAATTATCGAAAAAGATTTATACAACATTTGATTTTGGTCTTCAATTATTTTCGGCGAACCCAAAACTTTTATTTCAACTGGTGAGACAAATTGATTTCTGTCACGAACACAATGTCCAAGGATTTTTCTTCAATCAGCAACTTTGCCGAAATCCTCGGGCTGATCAGCGCAGATTATTCGATCTCCTTTGATCCGAGTCAGCAAACTGCAAGGGTCACTAAAGCCCAAACATTTGCCGGTGCATACGCGCGAAACCGACTGTTACCAATCGAGACGAGCGCATATGCCAGCCGGACACTTATTCAAACATCAGGAGCAAACTTTCCACGCATGGTCAGTGACACACACACAGACCCGACAAAAAAAACAGCCTAAAAGAACTTGCTCAAACAGGGTTAATTCTAGATTGAGACTAGTGGACAGAGGCTGATGGTTGTTCCAGAAGGAAATTTTGACCAAACAAAAGTCTTCGTTTGGCTAACTCTGAACGTCCCCTATAGCGTTCACGAAGTTTACATATGCTGGAAGGATTTGCCGATTGCTGATCTCGGATCTTTAGCTTCTCCCTTTTTTCCGTTCTCGGTTGATATGACGATAAAATACAGAAATCCGATGGTAAAAATAATTCTGGAGAGCTGTGATTCTTTCGGATTTTACGGTTCAGAGGTATCCAGGCTCAGGACTTTCCGCATCGATTGGTTTCCACGCAGGGACAGCTCGGCGCAATAATGAATACGAGGAGCCGTCTTATTTATACCACGTGGATACGGAGTAAAAGGGCGGAATTATTATTTTGGCACCGTCCATTTATTCACGCGTCTCGGTAATCTTCTCGTCGAACGGATTCCGTGCCAGCGAGGAGCTTTGACCGTGTCAAATTAATCCTTCGCCTCCGGATTCCCTCCTTTCGATTCCGAGCCGGGTAATTTTCTGTAAAACAGATCGATGAGTCATCCCCGACATTTATACAGCTCCACCTCCAACTCGAACGATTCAAGAACTCTCCGCCTTACATTTTCGGTTTGTCTAAAATAATTAAATATAATTAAATATAAAGTCGTAAAAGCTGATCCAGGATTTTTCGAAACGTTATTCCGAATTTTTTCCGCATTTTCCCACAAAGAATGGCCGCTCTTTGCCCCCGTAGCTCTTTATGAAAGATGTTTTGTGCCCGCCGAAACACACATTTAGTTTTTTTTCCGGTAAATCAACCATAAATTCGAAGCCTTCGCGCAGTTCTCACTGTCACGGTTCTCGACGCGACGTGAGCCGCGTCCTTTTGGGAACATTTCGCATTGCCGAAAAAAGCATTTCACTAGCGTCCCAGTTAGGTTCATCATGGGACACAACACACTGGACACTGCCAGGTTCACTTTCAATGCGCTCACCGGATCAAGCAGCGGAGATTTTAATTGGTTGCCTGGGGCAACTGGAAATGCCAAAAACCGAAACCAAACATTTTCCAAAAAATCCTGGACTTACGGGAATTTACTGGATCATCCCCTAACCACAAAAACATTATTTCAAAGTAATTTTATATGACTGGACGCGAGTCTTTATGCATTTATGGCTTCCAAAAATTTTCGAAAGAAGCCAGCGTTAGAAGAGAAGGGGGTTAGTGGTCGACTAATATTTCTATTAATAAATATATGCATATTTTCCGAGGTAGCACAAAGGGAGTGGAGCCGAAGATACGCATCGAGATGCAGGCTGGGGTAGAGAGAAAGGAAAACAGGGAAAAAGGACGGCGCAAGCGGGAGTAGACGGTGTCCCAACGTGCGATTAGATGACTTGTCAACCTACGAGAAAATTGCGTTTTACAAACTTGTTTCGAGAAAAGAATTGGAGGGAATTGCGGATGAGGGCGGTCGGAAGGAGGCAGGTAAAGCAAAAGAAGTGTGGGTGGGTGGAAAGGGTGAGGTCCGTCGCGGAGAACCGGGCAGAAAAAGAGAAAGAGAGAGGAGGAGGAAACAGGGGAAGATAGAACAGAGAGGATCGAGATGAGGACGAACGAGAGAAAGGAAGAAGAGGAGACCCTTCTTATATTAGGGCGAAGCGGTTCTGAACCGAAGCTGCGAGCGATGCAAAGTCGCCGCGCCGCCTCTGTAGCATCCTGTCCTCCCTTTTCCGTCCTCCTCGTCTCCATCTACTTCTTACAAAGAGAGACACAAATTGCCTTGGAACTTAGTTTCGTCGGATATAAAGGACTTTCCGATTACGTTAGCCGTACTCCGTGATTGATCCGAAGATGACGATTGCGACAGCGACTCGATGTGACCTTCTTTCTTCCCGGGAACATTTACCGTTCCTCTTCCTTCGACTCGTATGGAAATACACTTCGAGACTGACGTTTTTGGCCCTCGTAGCTCGGCGTCGCTTGCAAATGCGCTTTACGCCGCGCGAAAGCGCGAACAATGCTCTCCGGTTCTCAAAACTACTCGTCTGTAGTACACCGCTAAATTCTGAGCGTCTGTTCACTCATAGCTGACAGAAGTCTATAAAACTTGGTCTATTTACTCTTTGAGCAACATTTCTTGGAAATCATTTTTTTCCCGATTCTATCAGGAACCGTCCTGCAACGAGAAGAAGATTCGTCGCTTTGAAAAGTATCACATCGGTAACTGATCGATCTAGCCGCGATCTAATCTCCTCTTCTCTCTGATTTACGCTTTCATTCGTAGGACGATCAAATCGACTCAATCGGACTTTCTCGGATCCGACTATAATACCGTTCGGCCCACATATATGTTATCGGATAGCGTCTCCTTGTCGGCCACGAGCTTGAATTATACGATTAATCTCCTATCCAAAATTAGGTTACTGGGCTACGATGGATTGCGGTGAAATTCTCTTCCGGAGAATGGGAGAGAGTGCCGAGTACGGACTCCCGAGGACATCTGAACAATAAGTTCGAACGAAGGAGTGTTCGATTAATCAGCGTATTGTGTGTCTGGAGGAAGTTATGGAATTATCGATCCCACCTGCTCGTAAATCATAACACTCGCCCCTCCAAGCTAGACAATGTTCTGCGGACATTAGGTTGCTCCGAGTATTCTTCGCAAATGAGTCTTCCCAAACTGCGAACAAACTCTTTATGAACACATTACCGACCGGTGATTATTGCATAATTTTGAAAAATCTATGGTTCATGGCTAAACACTTTTTAATGGAATCTCCAACAATGACAGCAATTTTCATTGTGAACTAACAAGTCATCCTCAATAACTTCATCGAAAGTATTAGATTTATTTAAGATTGTTGTTCAATTATTGAAAATCCTATTAATAGGCTTTCGGTAGGTGAAGTGTTAAAATATTAGTTAATTTTGGTACGATTGACTACAGTCCCGAATTTTTGCCGGGGGTGTGGAAATTGTCTGTGGTATTTCCAGTGGAATTTAAGGGTCGGGGTCTCTGGACAGGCGTAGGTCCAAAGACGGTTTGCTCATTAGCAGTTCCGAGACAATGGTTTTACGTTCGCAATAGGAATGCCTGTATCGAGAGGGAGCGAGGCCCCCGATAACCGTTATCTCCACCGGCTCGCGATATTAGCCCGAAAATGCAGCGGCGTAAACATCGTAACGTGACAGTTCCTGGTTGCGCGGGCTAGCTGACTTCCTAATAACGGCAGGAAGTGCAGCGGCGAGTGCAGCGGCGAGTGCAGCGGCGAGTGCAACGGCGAGTGCAACTCTCTCTGGTCCCGCCTCCTCCCCTCTGTTCGTTGGTGCTCGACTCGCTTCAGGCCGGCGTGACGTAGATAGGAAGCGAACAATAATTGATCGAACCCTCTAAGCTCCGGCTATAAGCCAGTGATCCTGTTATTGCAGATACGCATGAATATGAGCGGCCGTGTCCCCTATCCCGGCTGCCTAAACGCGCAGGTTTTACTCCAGATTTGTGTCGTGCTTTTAACGAGGCACTGCCGACCGAACAACCTACGAGATACTACGGGAGATCACTTATATAAATCGTTACGATCGCTGATTCAATCTTTTCTGATCGTTCCAGACGTTCCTCCGAAGAAGAAGGCTCTCGTTCGATAATATTCCTGCAAGCCGGGGTCGGGAGATAAACTGTTTTTGTTTGCCGTTTTGAAAATGCTAGTCTCGCTGCTAGACAAATACGAATGGCAATTTTATCGAGGCGCATTCGAGGCTTGTGCTCACTGAGCGTTGTGATATACGAGTAGAAACGGCCATAGTTGTGCAGATAATGCGATAGTAAGATTGAATACAGCAAAAGCTGGTGGAAATCAGTTTTTTGAACCATTCAAACTATATCTCACAAGTGTTTATGTTTGCTCGTTACCTGAGCTCGCTCTCTTCGAGCTGTCTCTCAAAACTCTCGCTCAAAAGTCGATTTGTGCAGGCTCTATACCGTGGATTAATTTTTGGCTTCCACTGTGACAATATTGAAATATTCAACCAAGTTGCAACCAGCTTCGAAGCCAGGCGCATCGAGTTCTCAGCATGATTTCGGCAACGCCCTGCGTTTGTATCTTAGGTCGAGGTCCATGAAAACAGCGGACACGGCGTTCAATGAATACTAAACGCGGTTCAATGTCGAACAACACCGGACCCGGCGCTTTCATTTCGATGTCCAGCCGGCGAACATTGCCCAAGTGTTGGCCGAATGTTTCAGACTGCGACAATAGCTGGGATTATCGTAGGTGAAACAGCCTATACTCCCATCAAGACCAACTATATAGTCACGGTTAGGCCGCTTATCTCCGTACGGTGGCATGCTAATCAACGAGCCGCTATACCTACATCTGTATGGAGTAAACGTGTCTGGATAGTTATCTCGATTTGTCGAAATAATCCCGTCGCTAGTCCCGGCACACGTTTCTGTTTCGCTAACCGCTGATCCTTATCGACGATACTCCTTCTGATAACCTGACTTTTTATGACCCATTAAAAAAACATTGACCGAAATCTTCGAAACCTGCTCGGAAATTTATTGATTTCGTTTTAGGAACATATCATTAAGATTATTGTCTTTATTAAATACATATATCCTCTTAAACACAGCCACGTGTTATTGACCAACCACACTTTTCGCTTTCAGTTTCACTTTCCGTTCGAACGAATCGGCGGCAGGCTTTTCCTAGCGCGAACTCGGTTTTTCCGAATGAAATAAAAACTGTCAAGCAGCCGAATTTCGGGGGCGCGCCTCCGGTGGCATAACAATCTCGTGTCACCGGTTGGAACACGCGGCCCTGGAAAATTGCGTTTCAAAAGTCTTCGACGAGAACTTCGGAACCACGTAAATCAGTAGCAGATTCGCGTGGAAACGTTGGAAGGTCGGTCGCCTCGAGGACAGTTTTCTCGCTTTGCGCGCGGGCGGGCGGCAAATAAATTGCAGTTTAGCTCCGCGGGGGAGAATAAAGGAACGTCGTCAGCAAACAAACGGTGGCGGCAAGCGTTACAGGTGACGGACTCGTTTGCGGCACTGTCAGCCGAATTCACGGGGGTGGGCCGTTCCAATCCGACCGCATTGATTACGCTCCTGTCGTTTAAAGACGAATCCGAGGAACACCGAGACGAGAAAAACCCCGAGACAGAGGCACAAAACTGCCGACCAAGAAACGTACCGGGTGGTCGTAACCGAACACGCAAAATGCGACAGACACAATTACGCAGATTGACGATGACAAATTTCCAAATGCTTGTCTCCTATTCTACTTTTGAGTATGTGTGTTTCGTACCTGTCGCAGTTTCGTATCTGTCGTGCATGACATTGTCACGTGACTAATCTCGTACTGGCAGAGAGAGAGAGAGAGAGAGAGAGAGAGAGAGAGAGAGAGGGTAACAGTTTCCACTCAATTCGAGACAGTTCCCCTGATTGAAGGTCCCCGTGCTGCTTGTTCCAATATCTGCGGTTGTAAGGAAGAAAAGTTTCAAAGCGTAGATCACTCATTTTTTGTTCTAGCGATGTTTCCTTGTTTTCTTTTCAAAATATAAGTATATATTTCTTTCACTTTGCATGATATTGTATTTTTTTATAATAATAGGAACAATAGTAACAATTCATAACGCTTTAGGTAAAACGACGCAAGTTACGTAAATACATAAATCCTATACTCTAAAGCTCAATTAGCGCATAAACTAGAATTTTTTGAAATTGTGACATGCTGCGTTTTTCCTCACAACCACAGATATATCCGCTGGTTTCCCTCTCCCGTTCGTTATGACACGATTTATCGATCCGGCAGGCAGATTGGATCGATTCCGAGGTAGTTAGAACTCCTTTAGAGCCTCATCAAACTTCGTTTAGCCCCCTGTGCGCGGCACCTTCGCCCGTGCTAGAAGAAGCTCGAGCCAATTGGTAGCGCAGGTGTGCGAAACAATAAGGTTGCTGCTTAAAAAGGGAAAGGAAGTGGATGTTTAGAGTGGCCGACGAGCCAAGGATGTACCGGATGGGGTGGCAGAGGAGAGAGAGGGAGAGAGAAAACTGAAGTGTAGGTGATTTCACCGATTACAGAACGAATCCGGAGGATCCCTTTCATGCTCTCCTTTCACGAACGAAGTCAAGTAACAATTCCGAGATTACGCTGCTCCCGAAATGAAATTTCATTCGCGAGTCCCGAAGGACCAAAGCGAGAACGGGGACGGAGGCGTTTCAAGGGGAGCAGAGCCGCGACGGAGACCGGTCTCCTCTCTTTTTCGCCCAGTTCTCTCTCTCTCCCCCCATCCTCTCTCTCACCTTCTGGCTTCCTCTCTTCTCGGATACTCTTTCTCTTTATCCACCGTGCAACCGGTCGACTCCAGTCTCTTCCAATTTTCCCTTCGTTTCGAGGCGAACACGCTGGTAGGGATACGCCACCAGGGAGTTTACCGGAAAGATTTCGTCGCGGGACGATATTATTCCGTCTTCCACGGCTTCGGGCTCGCCTTCTCATGGACTTCCTGTCCCTTTAAAACCCTTTCGAACGACTTCACCTGTGCAGCACCACTCGAAACTCGCGCGATCGAACTCGGACCAAACGTTCCTCACCGTCTCGATTTTGCTCTGTACTCGCACCTCTGGTCTTTATCACATTCGAGGCGCCAAAATTTTCATCAATTTTTCTAGTGGGTCTCCTGTTCATGTTAACATTTCTTGGTACAATAAAAAGATGAAGGGATGCGGATTGTTAGAAAACGGACCAACGATTGTATGAATGTCTGTTCGACTTTAAAGAGGGCGGAGAGCACGGACTGAAGCTAATTTGGCTTGTTATTTGTGTATCGTTCGCCGTAATTGGACGGAAAATGACAGAAGAAATTTTTAATATTGAATTACAGCGACAAACAAGGGTGTTTGAAACTCGAGGAAAGTAACTGTCTGTTCTCCTCGCGGCTACGCGGCTCCTCTACTTTGGAATGGAATTAAATTCCCGGGATCATAAACACCCCTCTGACAATAACATCGTCATAAAAGCCCCGCGAGGATAAGACACCACGCGAGAGCACATCTGTTCGCTCGCTGTAATTTACTTTGGAACCCCTTGATTGCGCGAGAGTCATTCGCACGGTGCATCAATGGAAATTTCTGCAGTCGCCATTATTAATTTAATACCCGGCTGAATAATTGCCAATTTCGTACGTCGGCGATCGCCTCGATAATCTCCCGTGACTTGTTTCGTCCTATAATTATAGAAAATTCTCTAACAATAACGTACAAGTACATAGTCCATGCGTGGACGGAATTATTTAAAGAAGAAGCAATTTATTTAATAAAGCAGTGAGTCAAGACATTGCAATTTCAGTAATGGCTATTCTTCCCTCTTTACTTAGAAAAATTAATTCATAAAGACTAGTGTGTTCGTTTCAAGTTGGAGGAGCTGAAATATGAAATAAAATATGTTTGACCGTATATTCACTGATTACAGGATCGGGAATCGCGTGAGTCGACCAGGACCGTCTGGAACCGGAGAAATGCCCTTTCCAATAACCGAATGGCTGCCGGTTAGGGTCCAGGATCGAGCATAGTCTACGGAGAAGACTAACAGGAGTACTCAAATCCGATCTAAGTCGACGAAAGGAGGAATTACTAATGCGACCGCGGGACGTATGTATATACCGATGTACCGAACCCGGTAGCATTTGCATGGCGCATCGGTAATAAACACTTGCTGAGCAAACGGTGTGTGCTCGACATTTGATTGGGCCGGGCGCGTAATGACAGGGCATTGTCATGCAAATCTTGTCGAAACCCCGCCGCTTATGGCCCCGGGGCCCATTAAGCCTGCGGGGCGTTCGCTTATCGTCCTGTTTGGTGACCGTAAATCGTCAATTTGCGAGTTCCACGAACTTGACGGGGTTCGCGCGTCCTTCGAGCGGTCCTTAATTCAAAGGGAATTGATACCGGCACCCGTTCACGCGGCAAGTTCAAATCCGCAACCCCGGCGCGCCATCTTACCTGCAGAAAGTACCAATTTTAAATCTATTTAAAATCTATTAAGACAGTGTAAATATTCTTTATTCTTCCAGTGAATTTATTGGTAGCATTTTATTGAAATTTCATTATAAAATGGTGTAAGGAAAAATGACGAGGATTTTCGTAGGATTTGGTGGAGTTTTTGTTAGATTTATCTCGGTGAGGCTATCGCCTGGTACGCTTTTGAAACGACGAACAATAGGGCTCGACTGTGACCCCTATCTTTAACGGTAGCCGCCGCCGCGCCGGAGCGACGGATGAAATCGAATTCCTCGAACGTTGCCGTGGTAGAACTGGAACCAGTCCGTAGATAACCCTAACCGCGCTGCTTAATATTCCTTTCGATCAGCAGTCAACTGACCCTCTCGGATTTCACGAGATAACGTCCGGTTTCGGAATGCTATGTCTGATAAATCACCCCTGTTGCAGACGATCATTATTCCGGGCTTGCCCTCAGATACACCGCTTAATACGATTTAAATAGATAGTAATGGTTTACGTATACCCGGGGCATGAAAAATACTTTTGCTAGCTGTAACCTTATCTGATCAGATGGGAGACCACTAATTTCACTTGTTGACCGTTAATATACTGGAAAAGAACCCCCAAAATATGACAGTGGTTTCAATGATCTGAGAGCAACTCACCTGTGGATTCAAGGGGGTGGTTTTCGCAGGATCCGCTAAAAAGTGAAACCAGTGGCCTAAGCGTGGCACCAGGCGACCAGGGATGCATAATCTATAGATCGAAGGATATCCGTTAAGTTCTTCGATGGTGGGGTGAGGCTGCACGGTGGAATCGGGTTTACTATCGACTTTAAATTGTTATTCCCCTTCTATTTCTCTCCTCACCCTTCCCAGTTAGCCCACCTCCGGCACCGCGTCGACGCCATTGAGGAACAATAAATGATTATTGTCGAGACTATTACCGCCGGAGTGGCGAGCAGGCCCCATTGGAACTGTTCAGTGGTCAGTTTCTCTCGGTGCATGTGGTCTTGTGTGTACAAGCAACGCGCGTATACGTGCTACCATTATTTCTCGTATCTCGCGAGTCCATGCACAACCCACCCACCACTACCAACCGGCGCTGCCACACCGCCGGCACCACCACCTACCGCTCCTCTTCGGTCTTTCATTTTCTCTCAACCTCTCTCCCTCAAACCGCCAACTCTTTCTCTCTCTCTTTCCTATACAGAGAAAGAGCGATAGAGAGAGAGAGAGAGAGAGAGAGAAAGAGGAGCTCTCTCATCCTACACACCACCCACCTAGCACCAACCCCTAAAATACTGGCGATACGAGCAAATAAACTGCGCTCACTTAACTCGCCACCGGAATCTGTTGTAAGGAAGATAAAGCGATTTTCAGTGAGATTGTTATTGAGTGAATCGACCCGCGAGTAATTATCGCCGGCAGGTTTCCCGAATCAACGCGCCGCGACGCTGGAACCAGCTGCCAAGAAAATTCCTCATCCACCCTGTTGCGGCCTGATAGCGAAAATAAGTTGGTTAGAACCGGCCTCGACCACTACCAATCAAAATGTGTGTCTTCGATTTTTATTACCACCTTGCATTGTACTTTTATTCTGTGGATAGCGTAAGGCTGGTCCATTGTATGCAAATAGTTTTAATTTTTAATACTTCGTTCGGCAATGTAAAGGTAGTCGGGAGTTTGAGTAACGGTGGTGTTCGTAGATCTAGAAAAATCACAGCAATCCAGGGTGCGGAAAAGTTTTAAGTAAATCAAATACGTTAATGTATTCTAACAGCAACGGGGCAAGTTCGCTGGGTAAAGGGGCACCGAGAGAAACGAATACTCAAGCGGCATTGTCAACTTTGGAAATCCTATTAATGTAAAATACCGGAATTCTCCGAATGATCGTTTAGATAGGCTTGTTCCGTATTCAGACTCCCGTGTGTGGCGGACTCAGTCGAAAGAATTTGAATAAAACGAACGACGGATCGCGAAGCCTCTTCGGAAACTTCCAAGGACTAAGATCAGAACTACTATCAACTGGCATGACCCGGATTTTCCGTAGTTCCAGGTGCAATCAGACCGGCGTTTTCAATTCTTTAAACCTCTTTAGAGTGTCCCCGGGTATCGGGATCTGACTTCTGCTATCCTTTAGAGGGCTTTACATAATCTACGGTCAATACATGCGAGCCGGTCGCGCCCGTCGAAAGTCCCGATTTGTAGAAAACTGTTGTGCAACTCGCTGCTGAACTTCTTTACATAAGAAAATTTATATTCTTCCTTCCACCTGTGTGAAATCGGACCAAGAAATATCTTAAACGTTGCTTCAACTATTGCGTGCAGTAGTAATACAAATATTTATACTGTCAAATTTTTATCTTATTTTGTTTAGAGAATCCATGGACGGACGCTAAAGTATAAGGAAATACGAGAAACTTAAGGGTTGTTTTGCAGGCTGTCGCCTCGCTGTTCCCTTATTAAGGGCAGAATAACGTATCGGAAGGCAGAACGAACGCGCGATAGGAACAAGCGTTAAAATAGAGACACGACGAGACAACGGATAGTTGAACGGACGCGAATGAAACGAAAGTAACATAATAAAAGACCTCGGGGAGAGATAAAACGACGAGCGTGGTAATACGGAAGAAAATGTTGCCGGTAAACTGCCACATTTTTTCGCTGCATACTTTTACGTTGTGTTTTCACGCTTCTTGTTTCTGTTTTTGCTCGTCAGTGCCGGGGCTTCCTCTGTATGTACGATTCCTTTTTGTCGTCGAGCGTGGTCGTTTGTTGCCTTCGTTCATTGAGAGGAGATATTTCCGGCGGTGTTCCGGAAATATTATCATTCAGATCAACTGTTTTATCCGGGAATGAAGCGTCCGAATATTCCACAGATTAATCGGGGAACTTGTTTAACTGGAACACTCAAAATTGACAAAATTTCTCCTGGACAAATTCACTGATAAAACATACCGTTCAATCTCGCTGGTAAGGGATAATCGAAATTTTCCCAATTCTACAAAATTTCAAATTATTGGGTCGTTCAAAATATACCGCGATTTTGCAATTTAAAATAAGGTTTTTAAAGATGTAAATTGCAAGATGGCGAAAGAATTTACAAAAATGTGAAGACGCGCTCGGACTAATGATTATGTTGGCTTGTTTAATCGTGCCAGGGACGTCCGAAGTTGCGTGAAAATCGTCGCGGAGGATTTCTGAAGTGTCGCAGCCCGTTGCATTCGAAAACTTGTCAGGCGGCGGCGTTGTCATTCGAAACTCGGCGCATTTGCCGGGGCAGTCGTTATTGTAACAGCCGGATTTTATAAGGCCGCAATCACAATAACACCGCGAAGACATTAACGAGTCCCAACAATACAGAGAGAGGAGTCAAGCATCACCTCGTTGCTGCTAAAGACAGAAAATATCCCCCCGGTGGGTTCCCCGCAAACGTTCCAGTTAGAGGACGCTCTAATTACCGCTTCTGGATGTTACAGTATAAAAGAAACCATTCCATAATAAGTGCCACTGCCAGATCCGTGAGGCACCTTCGCCACGGACTTAAATGAACTACAGTAATTATCGAGCCAGGCAGACTAATTGTCGGAAGCTAGGTTTCGTTAGGGAGTTTCTCACTGTTGATTGACGTTCAATTGTTGGCTAGGTCCGATACTGAAAGCGTCCCCTATTTTTCGTCATCTTCGCACTTCGGCTTCTATTTTTTGGCGACGTGACTATATATAGAAGATATGGAGTCATAATTAAAAATTATGATCACTATTTCGATAAATAGGTTTCGCATCGAGGAACAAAAACGGGGGTTAATAAATTCCGGCATGAATGGGATATTATTTGCGATGACTGCGGGAGTGGTAGGAGGTTCGAAAAATGGGACGTTGAAATAACGAGCCGAGACGCAGCCAATCAGTGCGGGCTCTGGCCCCGAGATTCCCCGATATCCGTCGGAATTACCAACTTCATTTCGCCACAATTCCCTAGCAGACGTCGAAGTAGCAGACACTGGCCCGACCTCATTATATGGCTCCGCGGCAGTCAAAGATAACTTTTCCCAATCCGTGGGGCTCGTTGGTTGACGCCCTGGTGTCCCGATGTTCCTTGGATTCTGCGGGTGGGGGAAGGGGAGGGGACGGGGGCATTGTAATCATCGAGTAGTCGGTAACCCCGTTAGACCTATCTCGCCCGGGTCTTAATGTTGTTCGCCTGGAATTGAAAAGAATCTCGAAGGGGTTCGATGATGCTCGGGGTGGAAGATGGGTCAAAGGGCGAAGGGAGAGAAGTTTCCCGAGCCTAAACCGAAGAAGAGGGACAAGAATGCCAAGCCGAATTCAAAGGGGAGGAAGAGGCCGTAGGATGAGGATATTCTCGCTAGAGAAAAGATGAGGCAGTGATGGTGGGGATGGGACCGATGGGGGATAGTTCGGGGATAAGGGTGAGCGCAGAGGTTCGAAGCTCGATTATGTGATATAAAGTTGCCAGTAAGGCGGATAAGGAAGGAGGGCCAAAGAGAGATGCACCCTCTCGTTGATTGAGCCGCCACCTTCAACGTGCCGCGAACACATGTGCTGGTGGCAACACTCTGATTGGAAGCCAGATGGGCTCTTCAGCCTCTCACCTTCGCGTACTCTCCCTCTAACGTCCCCCTTTGAACACCGTCGCCTCAGCCTCTCTTCCTACCAATGTTTCCATCTCCGGCATCTTTTTCTTCTACGACACCTGAAACACAACCCCCTTTTGCAAAATACCAAGCTATCGTCCCGGTAAATGCTGACTCGTCTCCCCACCGCCGCGCCGCGATTAGATCGACGAGAACCCCGGATGAGCGCGCAAAATGAGGAAACAGAGTCGATATTGTCTCCTTCGGGAGTCTCACTTCGCGCGATGGCAACGCTCGTTCACACCTGGACCGGTTCGTTCCAAAACCAAATTGATGTTAATATTTCGAGTGTTAAATCTTTTTGAGATCTTGCTAACAATAATGTAATTTTCAGTGGCCCCTTTCCTGACCAGAAGGCCAATATTACCAGCGCCATTTGTACCCTTTAGTTTGACAATTTGCATAATAATTACCCCGTTGTACGTTCCACTTTCGAATGGGCTTTTCATTGAAGAGAAATACGTTTCCCTAAGCCCTTCAGACGCACTCCGAATAATATTCCATCTGTTTATCGTTGCTCTAAGGAAACTGTGTCAGATGCGATCGAGGGATAGGTTAAGTAGCCAAGCAATGGTCCTCAGTCTCGTCCATTAGCATTATATAAAAACGCAACGGACCAATTCACGCGTTACCTCGTTTTCCATCGAAAGAGTTTTCGAAGAATCTTCCCGAGCGAATTCGTTGTTTCTTTATCATGTAAATCAAGGGGCCCCGCTCTCTCGTTCACATTTAAACGAGTCCACTCGGCGTATGGTAATCCACGGTCGCCCCCTCTCGTCCGATACAAAAGTTTCGTATGGACGATATATTGTGTGCACGTTGTGAGAATGTTGATCAAAAGTGCCTGGTGAACTGTGTATAAACTGCGAGTACGGTTATTTAAATATACCAACTGTGATTTCAGAGCAGGGTACATGGAGCAGGCTCATCTGTTAAATTTATGCGGTGTGGTAAAAGGAAATATACTGGTTAATGAGACTGTTAACGAGATATTGTATCTAGAATCTCGGGAAAAGCTGAGTAAAGAACATTTTCCATTTTTCGAAACGAGACCGAGCCAGTACACGTCTTCAGAGATCACTGCAAGGTACAGCGACGACTGACAAGGATCACCAGGATTCATCAGATCCCCTAAAATCGCCAGATAGGGCCTCCATCCTATGGGAACCCTAAAAATCCGAATCTCTCGGCACCGCAAGAAACAGCAGGCGATTAGCGTGGGCGCGGATGACGTCGGTAGGTCTCGAAGCCGAAGGTAAGCGAGCTTGTTAGGATGGGTGGACGAGTTCGAAGGTTTTCGCGGCTAATGAAGGAGCGAGAGCGATGGAAAGGAAGAACGAGAGAGAGAGAGAGAGAGCCCGGGTTAGATAGAGAGGATGGAGGGAGGGTTCGAGGTAGCAGGACATGAGGGACAGTTCACCAGCTTTACCCGCCGGCAATCCCTAGAGGTGGCAGTCCCGTTGCGAGCTGAACCTAGTCTGTGGTTGCTGGCTTGTTAGATCCAGTTTGGGGTTGGTACGGTCTGAAGAGGGGGTTGGCCAGCGGAGGGCGCCACTCTTCAGTAGACCGCAATCGGGTATGCAATTTACGTGGTGTCCGACCTCTGCGACCTCTCTCTCTCTCCCTCTCTCTCTCTCTCTCTCTGTCTCCATCAACCCCTTATTCCGGCGTGCTCACGTCCCGACCTCAGCATCCTACGTTTCACCCTCCACGCGAGCCTCATTTCTACCCCTTTTGCGCGTTTTTCCAGGATTCGCAGCCGTGTGCAAAACGAAGGTGCCAGCCAGGTAGTAGAGAAGCTGTCTTGCGTCGCTCGATACGCAACAGAACCCTCTGTACGTCTATCTGTCTGTCTCTCTGTATTTACGTGTGTGTATGTATGTGTGGGCGGCGAGCAGTCCTCGCTAGGCAGCTGAATATTGCCGGTTTAAGGGACGATTGGTCCAGAGGAGTAGAGAGGGCTCCTACGGATATGGCGGAAGGAACGAAAGCCGATGGCTGTCGCGAGCAGAAGCTCCGACGGCGGTTAGGGTACCGCTCCGGGTTTTCTTCCAATGAAAACACCGTAAGATTTCTCCTGGCCGAGGGTTTACGAACGCCGGTAATGACGCCCAGGAAATTGGAAGTAGCGAAGAATTGAAATTGCTCGAGCATACGAACTAACAATTCGTCGGGGGCCCCGAGAATGTGCTACACGTCGCGCTCGTAGATCGTTCCTCTGTTAACACCCCGTCCTCGTGCTACACGATTGCGATTTCCACCGTTGCTGGATTTGATCGAACCGTTGTCGCTCGAAACCTTTAATAAGATTTCCCAGCAATGAAAATTTTATTGAACACGCTGGCGAGAAAAATATTTCTGGGTTTCTCCGAGCGTTTTGTTCGGTACGCAAAGCTTAGGGTCTGAAACGATGAATTTTAATGGTAAGCTGATTTAGTTAGATTCCACCATTCGAAAATGAATTTAATTTTAGGTTCAAGAGATGAGGACAAGTTAATGTTTGTCGAATGTATGAATTTCACGACTTCCAGTGAGAGGTTTTGATTGGAACCGATTTCGATGGATTTAATTTTAGGGTGGGGACACAGGGCGAAGACAAAGGTTGAGATCGATGAAGCAGAGTATCAGAAGGTGTCCCAGGCACCAGGTGTTATAAAGGTCTCAGGTTGTTTGACACGTTCCAATGTAAATGTCAGGTCGAGCGTTCCTACCTCGCGTAATGCGCATGTTAATCGGCCGGGGCTACGTCGAGCAACGGTACCAACGGCATAATTCGCTCAATTTACAAGCCTTATCACAACCGTTGCATTTAATCGCCGCGAATTAGGTTACATGGTCCGCCTGACGTCGCCGCCTTACCAGATCGATGCTCCCTACGAATTTTCGTATCGCGAAACCCTGTTCCTCGAATACAATAATTTACCTTCTTGTTATTTCAACTAGAAAACTAAACAAGACATTTTTCTAAGGTTCTGTGAAATTAGCAATAAATCCATGTAAAATTTCACGTACAGAATAAGTAAGAGTAAAATAAAGTAGTGTTGAAAGCCAACTTTTTACCATTTAAAATTAGGTTAAGTAATAACAAATAAAAGCAATGCCATCTCTACACGAAAAACGAAAGTACTTTGCCAACAACTTAATAGAATGACAGTCGTCCCCTTTCAACCGCTGTTTCGATAGAACTGTCATTTGCCGATCCCTACTGATTGATTAAATAATTTGATGAAGATATAGGAGAGCCTGGTAAGCGACGGTTATTTCGTTTTAACAATAGGTGTTTGATCAATGGAGAGCATTGGTCTATAGACTCCGGTGCGGAGGCACCGGAGATTTCGTTCTCCATTAAAAATAATTGCATCGTGTAATAAGTACTCGAGAGAAAGAGAGAGAGAAGGGAAAACAGGGAGGGAACTCGATTCATCGGATTTTTAAAGTTTTTCTTAGAATGTTCGAAGCACTCGACTAACTTGAAATCTTCTTAGACGAAACGAGGGAAAGTTAAGGAACAAGGGAAATCCAATTTCAGCTCCGCGGTGTGTAATAACCAAGGAATGTCAAAATGGCGAAAATGCAGGTAACATTATGATAATTCGGCTTCTTAAATTTCTTTAAAATCTCGTTATTCAAATCTTTGTTGAATTATTAAACGATAGCAACAGTGTCAGCGAAATAATAGATCCTTAAAGATTCACCGACTAAATTTCTACACGAATAGAATTCAGAACTTCAGTATGTATCCAGAGAAGGATCTACAAATTTATTGATCCTCTGAATTTATTTACATCGAATGTTCTTTTCAGCATATTGTTGCTTACATAACCGGCGGCGCACACGGTATAGGGAAAGCTGTTGCCGAGAAAATCTACAGCCAAGGTGGTAAAGTAGTGCTAGCCGACATATCCTGCACTGGAATTAAAGTTGCTGAGACTTTGGGCGACAGAGCTTTATTTTCGTGTACCGACGTAAGTCGACTTTGTTATAAAACTACACTCAATATCATTTCTACGATAAGGCTCTCCGTTATGCCACATAAAATGGCATTACGATGAAAGTTCTCCTTCGACGCTCTGTTCAAAACGTTCCCGGAAGACGATCGCGCTCGCTCATAACTTACTTTGATCTTAAACTACATCCTCTAAAACAAACCAACTTACGGCGTCCTTAAAACACATCCACTCCAACAACACATTTTTATTTCCACCTTTATCCATGTTTTTCTGAGGACACAAACAACCAGAAATAATTTTCACATAATAACCAAGGGAGGATGAGGGATGTATTTTCAATATTCAGTAACAAATGGATTTATGGGACCGTTTCATAGGTGAGGGCGGAAAAGGACGTAATGGACAGCATAAAGTGCGTGAAAGAGAAATTCGGCGGGGTGAACGTGCTCGTGAATTCGGCGGGGACGGCCTCCGTGTCCCCCGTGTACGATTTCAAGAAGAAAAAGCCACATCCTATGGACGCGTACAAGTGCATGTTCGACACGAACGTGTGGGGCGTTTTGAACGTGACCCGGTTAATGGCTGCCTTAATGGCAGAAAATAAACCGGATGCGCATAAACAGAGGGGTGTCATTATCAATCTCTCGAGCTCGTTGGCGTATGAAGCGCCACCGGAATTTGTCGTTTACGGTGGCACGAAAGCTGCGATCGCCGGTATGACAATGCCTTTGGCCAGAGGGCTCGCACAAAAAGGAATACGAGTCGTCGGAATATGCCCCGGATTCATAGACAGCCCCATGACGGGTAAGACCATAGATTATTATTTCTTCAACCCCATCAACGTCCCATTTTTCTCCCTAAACACGATGATTTTTTGTTTCCTTTACATTTATAATTTACATTCTCCTCTTCAGCTACACAAAAATCAGAAAACAAGAAAGGTAACATGCAAATGATGCTCACTCCCAGACGCTACGGCTGTTGCGAGGAGGTCGCCCACCTGATCCAAGCATGCATCGAAAATCCTCTTATCAATGGAAACAATATCCGCATCGATATGGGATACAGATACAATCAGACGGGCGACGGGCAAAAGGAGGACAAGAAATGTTCTTAAACACGGTTCGCTGTTTGATGAACGATTACAGATTTTTTTAATCTTATTAAGTTAAGCGTCTGTCCAGGAAAATGTGACTGACACGATCAATGTGCAGTGAAACAAATGTTGATCGTGTTCATTCCTGTATTATAAAATGCACATGGTTTTCGAGTTGCCACGATTGCACAAAAATTCTCAATCCATTAGGAGAAGCGGTGAAAAATTGTCATAAAATTAAACAAATTATGTAGAATGTAAGTATTCTAGGAGGGAAGAGATGTTTGGATTTCGCGTTAGAATAGTTCCGAGTGCAAAGGGTTGCTATTCGCGATCTGCGAGAAGATGAATTTGTTTTTCGTCGGTGAAACTGATAACCCCCTTAGTACTCGAGACGCAGAGAGAGTCATCACTAAAAATTGCTGTACAATTATTCAAAATATTGTTTGATATCAAAATAAAATTTTTAAAATCATTGGGTATGGAAATATTCTAGATCGGAAGAAATGTTTAATTTTAGAGTTAAAATATCTCCGAGTGCCAAGGGTTAATTGGGGCAGCCTGAGTAGGTGTGTGTGTGTGGGTCTGAATTGACCGAGTCGCTGCCAGTCACTCCTAACAATCTGTTCCCGGGCGTGATAAAATTGTCACCTTGCGTGCATAAAACATGAGGATATTCGAGGACGCGGGGAACGCGGATCTCGTGTACCGCAAATCTACACGCGGAAATATGAAAGAAGCTCTCGACTGTATGTAGTTCTCGCGTGGGCGTCGATGCCGATGCCTGTAGGGTTGTCGATGGAGGCTCGGTAGGTGTTAGAGAGAGGAGAGAACGGAGAGAGGAGAAGGAGAGGAGGTGAGGCAAGCGAGAGAAAACGAATGGTGCGGGAAAGGAAAGGGTCGCTCGAGCGCATATTTCCACCTTGCCGCCTCCATCGTGAGCGTTAAAATACATTTTCCAAGGAAGTGTCGTCACGGGAGGGCCTCCAGCTGCTGGTCGTGATATTCTACATGCGTAATGCTCACGCGGATATTTCCATACATAAATTTCATCCGGGAGAAAGTAGGTGGCGGCGCGGTGCGGTTGCACGTCCTCGCTGATGATGCCGTCTTCAGGACGTGCTCGAGAATCCGCTGGCTGATCGCGCGTCGAGCAACGCTTATGTCCGCTATCGTTCCTGTCGTTACGCGAGCCGTGTAAAAATGTTTCCCGGAAAACTTTCCGCCTATCTAATATTCATCGATACCGACCGGCAAACGCGAACCGATTCCCCGCTGGCTCACAGAACCATCCGGGCAGTTGTTCTCGCAGCCAAGTTCACGCAAACTGATGAAATACACGGCACTGTGACGTAAACACATACGTTTCACTAAGATCTGAAGAAAAGGTGCATCGGTACAGCGTAACATAATTTACGGGACCGAATCTGTTCCTCAATTTCACATCTGCAAGAACCCTTAGCCCTTTGCACCCCATTTAAGCTTGAAAATAGGTTTATTCTTCTACAACCCACCTTTCCAAAATTATAACAATTTATTTGCCTTGATTTAACTAGAAGAAGTTAATACTGACGGTAAGTTAGCTCTTTGCACTCAACTTGGGATGGAAAAGGTATTGGGATCCTTCAGAAACACAGCACGACCACATTATCATTTCATTGCTTCTATATTCTCTATCATATATATGTTACAAGCCAATTTTGTACTGACAAATTTCGGATTCAATTGAGAAGGGCGCGCACTCCCGCAGCATCACTCTCGGACATAACAGCCAGCAGGCTGCTGACAATCGATCCACCAACGATCGCAGCTTCCTTCAACAAAGCGGTATATACAGAAGGAATACCAAGAGCGCTCTGGGCCACGAAGAAGTACACCTGCAGAATGATATTAACCAGGTTGACAATGGCTTCAGCTGGCTTCGCGTTGCGGATAGCGGCGCTAAGAGCAATTTGGATAGCCTCCTCGATGGTGGATGCTCCAGCGGCGATAGTATGGATGACGAGGTTCCTGGCACGCTTGGTGATGCTAGCCAATTCTGGCGGTAGTTCGCTGAGAGGAGTCAAGTCCGGTATCTTGGGGATAGGTTTGACGATCTTGCTGAAGTCAACGGAGGCCAGAGCTTTTGTCAAGTTGCGTAGTTTGCTGTCGTCGATCACTGCTTCGAAGCCGATGCTGCCAGAGATGGACAGTCCGATATCCCTCGCCACCCTGACGTGGACGCTGTCGACCTTCGATACGGTACGAACTGATGTGGCTGGCACGGAAGAAGTTGGTCGCTCAGACGATGGTCGGCCTGAAGGAGTTGGTCTGGGTCCTTCTGATGGAGTTGGCCTGGGTCGTTCCGATGATGGTCGGCCCGAAGGAGTTGGCCTGGGTCGTTCAGATGTTGGTCGGCCCGAAGGAGTTGGCCTTGGTCGTTCGGATGATGGTCGGCCCGAAGAAGTTGGCCTGGGTCGTTGAGAAGAAGGTCTGGGTCGATGCGTCGAAGATGGTCGGTGGTGAGAATTGGCTGGTTGCTGTCCTTGGTGGGGTCTATCATTCGGTCGTGGATAATGTTGCGCGGATGAATCACCTGGATACATCGTGCTCGGTTTAGAACTTTGCGAGGTTGGCGAGCTAACCAAGAAAGGGAGCATACGAGCTGGGGATGTGCGAGGGCCAACGAGAAAGATGGTGCTAGGTCTCTGTTGGATGAAGCTTATTGGAGCTAGAACTGGTACGGTTCGTATGTCTACAAGACCTAGGATAGCCAAGTTTGGGTAGAATATAATACCAAGCAGAAGAAGCTGTAGTCTCAGAATCCAACGGCGAAAATGTTGTAGATAGAGTACTGTAGAACCTGTGCTTATGGAATCAACCACCGCTGAAGCTGTGCTAGAAGGATGCTGAAGAAGCTAGGAGGTAAGGGGAATATTCAGGGACTATCAGAGATTCGGGGATAATTAAAAAAACTAGCTGTCATGTCGGCGAAAAGATCGACAAGACGAAGTGCAAGTCATTTATGTACGTTGTCCCTTGGACGGTGACGACTGACCTGATATCTGATTTTGAACATTCTTCAGGAATTTGTCGACTCCACGGGCGATTGTCTTGATCAATTGGGTTTTGAATCTTACGGGTTCCAACACGATACTGCCGATGTTCCCAGCCATTTTCTGGACATCATGGATAACACTCCGCGCCAGGTCGACGGCCAATTCAGGGACGGTTGGGCCGTCCTGTTGGAGAACGTCGCCCAAGAAATTCCTGATTTCTTTTGTTATACTGTCGAACACTGTTGTGCCGATATTGAGCGGCAACAGCGCTATCGATCCGATTCCTCCCGCGGCGTTCGCCATATCGTCGACCAATCGTTCTGCC
The DNA here is from genome assembly GCA_028455795.1 of Lasioglossum marginatum. Lineage (NCBI taxonomy): Eukaryota > Metazoa > Arthropoda > Insecta > Hymenoptera > Halictidae > Lasioglossum > Lasioglossum marginatum. Next base: position 6,440,915 of record CM052276.1, read on the forward strand.
AACTCGGTGGCAATGTTCGAAGGCTTTTGGTCTTCTTCGGAAGAAGAGCTAGAGCTGGAAGAATCATCTCCACGCTTGATGCCCGGAATATTGCCCAAAACCGAGGAGCCTGCATCGAGTGCCTGTGAGAGCAAAAACTCGTTCAATAAAAGGTAATAAAAGGAGGAAAGTACTAATTGCATTCTAATGCATGAAAATTGAAGTGTCTTTCTAGGAAATATCGATGGTACAGGTCCTACTCTGTCAATTTCAAACGCGAATAGTAATTTGAAAGTACCAATTGAGGATAGATATTCATTTAGGAGTAATCGATGCACAGTGAAGAAAAGAGTGGAAGTATAGCAATTTAGACAAGGCTTACCGATTGCGGAGAAGGAATTGATGGGATCTGCAGAGCGCACGTAGCGCCAGCGAAAACGAGAATACACAGTACTGTTGCACGCATCTTGATTCTGCGTCTGCTTCTGCCGCTGCTTCTACTCGACTTCTACAACGAATTCGCTGGTATTTATACGGGGCAGTGAATGGTGGGAAATCCATTTACTAAAAACTAATGATAAGACAAATAATGAACTAGCAGCTGCGTTCAGCAATTAACGACAAACAATGACACGGGTATAACAAATGATTTCCGTAAGCATACCAACTTCTGTAATCTATTCTCACATTGGGAATGTTCGTTTATCAATAGACGCGCCGACTATTGCGCGACTTACAGTAGTCTTTCCTGTAACACGTAACTAGCTCCCGACGTGTTACACACGTGCCGGGAATAATTAATGCATCCAGTTGCAGTCAATCATCAATTTTCATCAGAGTCACTCACTCGACGCAAACGTCTTACTTTAATAGAGGATAAGGGTTACACGTCTTAATCAGTTTTTATTTCGCCACACAAAATTTTATCGGAATTGCAATCCCTAATGGGGAATAATCGTCTCTTAAAAATTCAAAAAAAATGATCAGAGGTACCGCACATCTAGAGACGCTAATTAGCAAGGTGTCAATACTTTTAGAGCTCGCTGCAAAGAAGATCGGGGCTCGTGCAACTTTCGCAGCAATCTGATAGATTCTTCGGTGGAAAAGGGATTGCACGAATTGGATAGATTCCAAGGGCGAAGTCTCAGGGCATCGGTTCGCGGTCCCTGTGTCATTCCATTCATTTCGGATCGCGGCTCTCTTTCATCGTGCCGAAGATCTGAGGAATAGTTGTGAGTTTAGGGGGCGGCGAGGGGTGATCGTTCGTTCCGCTCAAGATTGCGTTAGACAACGGGGCCCACGGGGACAACAGAATCCTCGAGCGAGCGGAAACGCAGCGGAAAGATTCTGTCCTGGAATTTTCTTCCCGCGGGACGCACGCACTGCAACCCATCTAGAGGAACTTTGTTCGAATCGTTGGACGGGCGAAAGTTGATCGTTGCGTAACCGTCAAGGAATACCCGGCATCGTTTACGAATCGGTGGACCGCTGACAGGAAAACTTTTCGAAGCCGGGATGCCACGTGCTCACTTCCTCGTGGAAATTCCACGATCCTCCGAAGATTCCGTGTCTACATCGCTCTTACTTCTTGCTGGAGAATTCCGGTACAACTTCCGGCAGGAATTTCAATTGGGAGTCGTGCCGTATTCGCGATATTCCCGGGATTAAGCGGATGAAAAATCAGGCTCGATCGCTGCGTTTCCCGAGATCAGATTTCAATTAATCTGGTGCGATCTTTGTTGTCTCGTTAGCGAGAGCATTTTCAAGCTGTCAGTACGAAATCATTTTCATGGACCATTTTAATGGACGCGGTGCAATAAGTGACGCAGCTGTTGGAATCGCTTCTCACCGCTCTTCCATGCAAAGGGGATGCTAACGCACAAAAGTGTAGATTCATCCGTCTTTCGCAACTCTTATAGCTTTCCCCTTTCTCTAGTCTGGATGGTATTCCTTGTCAGGAATGATGTATCGATACATCTGGAACTACCGAGTACAAGCCTGTAACAATGAGTCTTCGTGTGGGCTGTAAATGAGTGCAATTTATGCGTTCGTCGCTCATACTATCACTTTACACGTACAATCTGATCGAATATATAAATTATTAGTTCATTCATGACAGTGAAACTCAGATCAAGCAAATTTATATTTTCTTATAAAGGTTACAGTCATTTTTCTATTGTTGGTATAGCGTTAACAAATTGCAAAAATACATAGTCGATAGTTCTGGGAGAAAAGTTTAATTATGTGGAACCAAATAATTATGCAGGATATCTATAGTGGAAGATACTGGATTGCCGAAAATAATTTCATATTTGAAGCACCGTGATTTCGTTCGGTGTCTAATTTTCGTGGCATCATCTCGCACGAGGAAAGGTAAGGTCGGTCGCACGTGTTCCTCTTAAAAACTGCAATTCCCTTGGCGAATCTGTCAGCAGCAGCCGAGCATCTTCGCAGTGCCAAATAATATGTACAGAACAAGCGCCGTGGGACGCATAATCAGGGTTGGGCACGTGTGCCGGATTCGTGGAAGAAGGGATAGAGAAATGGGGGAAGAGAGAGAACGAGAAAGAAAACATATCTCAATCGTCGCGAGGTCTCGGGGATGATGCACACGTGTTCGTTCGACGCCTACACCCTTTTCAGGGGACGTTTCCAGCGACGCGGGGCGTCCCGACGACAATCGATGCCCGTCCCGTTCGGTATTTAATACGTTCTCGTCTGTCATCGACGGATTTGATAACGCATCGGGGCCGCCTTACACGGCTCAGGAAAAAAGAAACGGGAAAGATGGGGCGCAGGGGTTTTCTCGCGACAAGAAAAGGGTTCGCGCGTAGAAGGATGCCTTTTGATTTATGTAGTCGCGTCTGCGAAACGACGCCGAACATCAATCATTGCTATGGAAGCGTCGACGGGGCGGACCATCCAGCAGCCATATGCGAATCAAGGGAGGACTCGAATCGACAGCTCCGATGAATCCGCCAAAAAACAGCTCCAACGTGTCTTATCTCTTTCACGTCTTCAACTCGCCAGCCTACGTATCTGCTACATTTCCTCTTGTAATAATTTTAATTCTTCTAACGTCTTCAAAATTTTGTATCTGCTCAATCCATTTTTCTCATAAATGTCATGCATGATTAAGGAACTAAAAATCTGAAGATACCAGTGATACGTTCAATGTTAAAATAAATATAACATGGGAGGATCTAATGCATAATGATGTGTTCAATTTCAGATTCTCCATTTCCTCAGGGCAGATAGAAAATTTTCAAAAAATTCTAGAATTCGATAAAATTCGACAGAATTTAGTAGAATTTTTTATTTATTTCGGATCTACAAAGACTACTACTAGTGAAACTAAAATTTTATTTTATTCCACAGTCTTAGAATTCGCCTTCAAAAATTGCGAATTGCATAAATATCCGCAGTCTGATAATCAGCAAAGTTGCAAGAACAGAAGAACATCAGTGATTTGATTGCGAAATATATTTATATATTAGTTAGCTTAGAGTGATAAATCGTTTTTGTAGACTTAGTCGAGACTACCGAAAGCGATGTTTGCGATGCCAATCTAGAATGAGAGGCATTAGCGGCGAATGATCTTGTTCAATGAGGGGTTGATAAATTTTTCTAAATGATAAGATTATGATGTTTATTATCATGGTGCAGGACTTTTATTTTTCCCGGCGCGGCGTTCCGACGTTAGGCTCTCCAGACTAGCGCGATTATCGCATCGCTGACGCACGTGCGTGATTGGCAGAAATTCATTTCGCGTGGTTTACATGTCGCGGAAATTGCGTGTCTGCTGCACGTAGAACCCGAGACCCTTTGTTTAGATGGCAACGTTTGTCATCGTGTGCCTCGCGTAGGCGAACCTGTCGTCGTCGTCGGCGGCGGCGTCGTCGCGACGCAGACGTAAAACTACAACGGGTAGGCCAACTCCTAAGGTCGAGGATATTGGGCACAGATGCAAGGTGTCGAGATTGCTGACAGGTTTGATAATACTCGGGTTCAGCCAACCGGGTGCCCGGTTGTCTTCTTAGAAGCCTAAGGGAGAATTAGGTGGTCGAACGTCTGGCACAACCAACCTACACCTACCATTTGTTTAACAATTGTTTTGCTATTTCATGCAAATTTATGTACGAACATAGACACTGTGTAGTTCGGCAGCGTGCATCATCAATTCTTGCAGTGACAGCGCCGGTGATGCGGAATTTTACTAAATTTTTCGAAAATGTTTCATTTTTAGTTCGGATTTGGTTTTCTGCTTCGCTTCGAAAACGTACTGTATTCCAGTTTGCCTGATATAGGATACAGTGCGAGGTTTTTCCAAAATGTTCGGATCGATTTCCGGAGTGCGGTTTATTGCGAGTTGGACACCTGGGCCATCAATTTCGGGTGGTGCTGTCTCATCCGGAGCGCTCAGACTATTTTACGATCCATAGAACTATGCTAATACAAAGCAATCGGAGCTCGCGAGGTGGTGAGATGCAACTGGCGCATGGCGTGGCGACGTCCTGTGTTTGCTGGCCAGAACGTTCGACTTCCCCCCGGCTAGAGGGATGAAGAGACAGAGGGATGAAGGGACAGGGAGGGTGAGTTTGGACGCCGGCAACAATAGGGCGGCATAAGAACTCGTTAGAACGTATCGGCGTTACTATGGACGCAGTTGTTCCGAAGACTCTCGAGTTACATGACAATGGGGGAGGACCGGTTCGAAAGACGAGCATCCGTTCGACAAGTTTTGGCACAAAACCGTAAAGATGGTTCCTCCCACCTTCCGTTCGGCTGCCGTGGAAATTGGCTGGCGTCGTCACAGGCGATCGTGTCTGGCCATTAAATTGACGTTCGGTTGAATCGGCATGTCAAAAGCATCCGATACCGCCAGGGATCAGTTTGCTTAATATGGTAGCCAGAAAATCGGCGGGGCTTAGTTCTGCCCACCTCTCGGAAGAATCGTCACTCGATCCCTCCTTCACCTACGCGAAACGATCTTCTTCCTCTACGAGAACTACCCTAACCTACCCGTTGCCCGTTTCTATTCAGTGGAAATATATAACAGTCGCCCTTTTGTCGAGCACAATGTCGAGCCTTACGATCGTCCAATATTTTCTGTCAACAAACTGCACGCGTTCATCTCGTTATAAAGTCTGTTTGATCGGCAAACAGCGGCAGCGCCGATGCAGGCCGCACATGCATCGCGTGGTCGGTGCATCGTGGCCGGAAACCGTTCCGAACCCTCTTCTAACAGTTGATTGCGGACACCAGCCTGTTAAAACGAATGATCATTCTGGAGTGAAAGCCCGCCGGACCGTGAGCTTACTATTAACGCCGTCGTCCAGTGAATTCGGCACTTTATCCTGTGCAATTTGCATTTTCTCGCAATTTGCATTCATCCTCGAAGTATCTATCAGCCATTACGAAATCAGCCATTGCAGGGTTTTGATTTGATAAAAATTTATTTTTCTAATTCATTGGAGCTGTTTGTCCTCGAGTATAATTTCCTTTCACCGATAATTTTTACTAGGGATTACATTTCATTTCTTAGGTTGGTTGAAATTGTGAAGGGTGTGTGCGAAAGAGGGCAAGGGCAGGAAAGAACGATGAACTCTAGAGTTCGAAATGCAGATTAATCGGCGACGGAGTGATTCATTTAGCAGCCGTTCTCCTTCTCTAACCGAGACCAAACAGTGGCCCCGTAATGAGATACCTTCAGCCACAATACACCCTTCATCCAAGCGGAAGAGAAACAAGAGAATAGCATTATCGGGGAAACGTACAGGCAATCTCGACCAATCAATCGCTACCGAACGTTGTATCGCTATCACCGTCAAAAGCGGCAACAAGCGTAACCATGATCGCGTCGATTACGACCCTAGTGAGTATAGGCTAGTGCCCAAAGTCCAATTAGGCGGAGGAGCATACTGGCTCGTAATCCAAGGGCCCCGAAACCATCAATCCTGATTTTTCCAGTCACTGCCAGAAAAACACCCCCCGAAAACCACTGTTATCTTAATTAATCTGAATGTTTCATGAGAGTACTCACTGCATCAATTATCAATTTTAATACCATCAAATTGGACTTCTAAATTCTCCATCATCTATATTATACCGAACGATATCTATTTTAATGAACGAAACTACTGGCTTTCCCAACTTCTATACATATATCTCATATTAATAAAATCTATGAACGAATGCAATGTCTTGTATTTCCCTTTTTTTGGATAAGAAATGCACATTTCTTATATATACATATTTTAGTGTAGCAATGCAGACATCGTACTGAATAGCCAAAGAAAAATATTTTCAGTGAATCATTTGATCGTCGACTGTTCCCGGACGACTGGACCTGGGCACGGTTTGGCAGCAACGTATCGTGTACAGTCCTTGTGAAGTTCCACAAAGCTCAGCCGTGTGAACGCTTCATGGTCCAACTCGGAGGATTTAGACGTGTGATCCTTGATGAAGAGGTCATTGAACCTGGAGCTCGAATCACCACATGAGGATCGGCCGCTCGAGTCGGCAGTGCTCCGTTAGATAGCTTACGAGGCAGTTACCAGGCCGTTACCATGTCGATGGTGCCACTTGTCTCGAGAGGCTGCAACCTGCTTCAAACCTCACTCGCTCGAAGGAAATGGGATAGCGTCTGTACATCCTGGTTCATCAGTCGCTCGAGTGACTTTGACATGACACTGGCATTCGCTAATAACCAATCGTCGACTCCCTTGCCCCGCAAGCCACAGTTTTAAACATGATCCTGCGTCATCCATCTTTGCATACTTGCATAGTACACCCCCTGGTAATCCTGGTAATCCTAATATTGCTTTTGTTCTCAAGAGTTTTTGCAAAAGCTAAATTCAATGCAAAAGCAAAATAAAATGAAAAAATCATAATCAGAAGTAAAACTAGCTCCGGCTGCAAAAGGTTAAATTGCTTAATTCGTACAAATTTTCTAAAATACTTCAGTACAGGTCTTGTGAGAACGAATTCAATCGACGCTGAAGAATGAATTTGGCTGATGTTTGATAGAGCCTGGGCAAACCAGCTTATTCCATGGAGAAATGGTGCATCTCGCCGCTAACTGGTTGGCAGTAAATCATCGAAGATTAGAAAGGTGTAGGTGGTCGAATCGAGCGGCGATCGCGTCGTATGTTTTTATTGAGATGCAAGAAAGTAATCGGTGGTTTATGGAGGGAAGAAGAGAGGGCCAATAGGCGTGTAAGTGGAGGCGACTGCTGCACTTTGTAGATAAAACAGACTAGAGTCTAGTGCGAGCTAGATGCAGTGGTCTGACCAACCTACAGGTCCGAGACTGGAGAGCTCCTTAAATCACATGTAATCGTTTCCGACCACTCGCCGTCCGAACCCCTGGGATCAGACACCGCCAGTTTAGACCAACGTGTAAGTAACCCTGGCCTCACCTTTTTCGCCTCTTTTCACTCCTACCGTAGAGTCAATGGTAACAGCTTGCGCTCACTCTCCGAGAAGATAAATGCTCGTTTAGTTTACCTTCGAACTAATGAATTTGTGACCGTATTAGCCACGGAATTGAGTTCTGCGCCCTCCTGCTCGCGAACTTGGCGGGCACCATAATTAAAACCCTAGCATATCACCCTCGTAGCATCTCTGGATCTTCTGTAGAATCAAGATGCTCTTCATCCCTCAAAAACAATTCCTAAGTTCAGGAAATTTGAAGAATCACTGACCATTTTCACTGATAATGTATTTTGAATTTCAAGCATCGGATCTCGCTGAAGGTTTTAATTTTTCGCCGGGTTTCGGTGGGTAAAAAATGTGTGCCATATTTTTTATTGATAGTTAAGCGATTGATCTCGACGGGCCACGTGTTACGCGGCGGGCTCTTTAATCCTTTCGGCGCGAAAATACGCGTAATTTCGAAGACAAATGTAACAGTAACAAAAACTGTTCGCGTTCCCCACACCCCGCGCACCGCCGCCAGGGTTGATGCAATATGACACAGTGGTGCAGATTTTGCCCCGGGAAACGGGGAACACGTGCCAGGTGTAGTGGAAGCACAGTGCGTTGGTTGCACGATCGGTGTCATTTGCCTAGGAAATTACGGTCTTCTGTCACACTGACTAATCTACTTCGTTACACGCGACAACGTAACTCTGTCACTGGCACCGCAGGCCCGCTCTGCTTTTCGCTTCCATCTGCTCGGCGACCAACTTCGTTTAACTCATTTCCCTCTTTCCCAGCCTTCGCCCCCTTTTTGCAAAACGATCGTTGCGCAACGTTCAATTTGTACCCGTACCTGCCGGCCCACCCGCCTCGATTACGCGAAATTTGAATAACCCGGCGCGCAAATCGCTGTTTAGAAGCTAATACGTTTTCCGAGGGAAATATTTCGCTAGCGAAATGCACCGGATCGGGTTCGATTAACATTTTATTCATTACTGCGAGCCGTCATGCATTTATTTCATTTCCTATGTCTGCTGTCTTTATTCAAGTTTCAGCACGATCAGCCAATGAAAGATATTTTGCTTCTCTGACCAATACGGAAATTTATCTATCTATTTATTTATTTTCTATTCATTTCTATCTAGATCACCATCGACTTCTCTTTAATCAACTCTGACGGAATCGAGATTAATTTAATTCCAGTCACAATAGCAAGTAGATTCAGCCTCCGCCCGACAAAATCGGTATAGTATTTCACGGGGGGAAACGATTTTTCGCTGGCAGAAAAGAAAACGCGACGAGTCCGCGCGCCATTTCCTCGAGTTTCCACGTACGAGGCCGAGCTTTCATCCCCGTTGCGGTGAGAATAGAAAGACGAAACTTTATTTGTAACCTTATTTGCAGCCGGGGAATAGGGAATCCCTGGGTCGAATATCGCGTCCCATCGGCAATCTGATCGGATCGTCCGAACGATTAATCTTCCCCGCGGTTGTTACGTTTTCTATTATAATCCATTAATAATATTGTCAGCGGACTATCGTTCATTCCGCTATGACGTCGTTAACCTTCCATTACGGCGACTCCGAAGATTCCGAAAATTCTCTAGCAATTTTCCGCATTCTCCATTTTTACGTCCTGCACGATGCACACGAAATTTTTCGCGAACGTGTAACACTCTTGTCTTGTTTCATGATAGATCTTCATGATTAACCCTTAATTAATCGTATTTTAACGAGTCAGACTCGTGATGAAGATTTTAGCAAAGTCAATATTTAAGCATTAAAATAAATGTAGCCGTACAAAAAATATAAATTTTCTTTTCATAGCTTCTTTAAATGATTGCGAGTAACTTGAATTGGATTTTGCAGTTTGCGGAGGTCGAAAGCGTCCACGGTACAGATTTTGACAAGCGAATCGAGGCGGAAACGATCAATTTCGGAGCGGCTCTCCCTTATTGAGTAGAAACGGTAAATAACGAGCACACACCGTCACGAATTAGATTTATCTACGGCGCGAACATAAACGGGGCAGAAGTTGCGAAGGGTGTCTCGGTTCGGCGACTTCAGCTGATTCAGCTTTGCACCTCCGCGACGCCCGACACTTTATCATAGCTTGATATCGCATGCACACGATACTTTGGTCATTAAGATTCGACCACCGTGGGAAAAGGAAATGCACAGGACAACAGCGATCTATGTGTGAGAATCCGGTGAATCGATGACGGCCGAACAGAACGCTCATGTTCCGATGATTTGGCCCTTTAACGTTACATCAGCGTAATGGATTCGGCCGCAATCCTATCACGGTAGAGATATCAGAGCTGTGGCTTAAAATAAGCAGAAAGTTGGCTCGGCCAGACGGAAGTATTGTAATTATGCTAATAGCTTCGGCGCTTCGAGTCTTTCTGTGATGTGGTCTAGTGCCGGACGAGTCCGGCTTAGCTGATCAAACCAACTTTTCCTTCTACTTATTAATATTACCTTGATCTTCCCTTTTTCCCCCCTTTTCCGACGGACTTTCTATCTTTCCTTTTCTCTCCGTTCGTTCTAGCCCTCCATCTTTTACCAGGTCCACTCTTCCAAACTCTGTCTTTTCCATTCGCCAAGGTAGCAACCTTCCGAGCAGAGGAAAAGTCTTCAAGGTTTCTTCATTACTTATGCTCATGCTCGGAGAGTTACCTCCGCGCGAGCACGCCGCACCGCACCGCCGCGCTGGAGGAAAGTAAAACAGGATGGGTGCTTGACCAAACAGAAACGGAGGCGGTCTGGAGCCACCGTGTACACCCGCAAGAACAAGTATTCGGATTTAACGAAGTAAAAATTTGATGGTACTTTTTGCTTACTTTGCCCGCCGACTGGAAATGCCTCTCGGGTAAACCGCCCGCGCACCTGGAATTCCGTTTTGAATGATTCCCTTCCTGCACACCGAGAAACTTAACCATTTCGGATCGTGTGTGCGCTGGGAACTTTCTTTCTTTGCTGAAATGCGGGATATTAGCATGCCTCAATGTATGCCACGGTTCTGGAACCTCCGAACCATTAAATTATACAGCGAGATTATTTTAGCGCTTCGAAATGTACCTGTTACACTGAATTGTTCTTTCGCGAGTCTCTTGTTTAAAAGATGGCAACAAGTTGGTACAAATAATGGAAATTATATCATTGAATAATATTAAACATATATTTTTATAAATTGATTCAAATGTTTTACAGTAAGATGAATTTTCTAGTTGGGGTGGAAAATAGTTGTACCAATATTAATGACTCGGAAGCTGTTTCTCTATGAATTCAACATTTCTAGAGCGAAAAATCTTGAACCGAAGGGTGACATGGAAGATCCACATTCTCAAGGGAACTAGTTGCTGCGGATAATCTTGGCAATGTGCTCCCCATAAAGCTGAAAGATAACGCACCCCGGTTTCCCAGCTTCGTTAATACATCCCGAACGTGCGCCCCAGTTTCCCCGTGCAAAATATCGCATAATTAAATAAAATGCAAGTAGTAGAACGGCGGCGACACTTCCCGAGGAAAATCCTCTGAATCCCACCGATTCCAGATCAGCGAACAAGAGCTCTAAGGTTCGGCGAACACCGAACTTTTCGAAGCAAAATATCGTTGCAGGGTCTCGCCGTATAGAGATTGGGGGAGGATATTATCTAAAGCCAGTCTGCGACCCGTCTATCGGTCCGTACGTCTCGTTGCTCCATCGAATCTTACGGATCTCCAGACAGGAGTGGGAGCTGGCCGATAGGGGATGAGACAGAATCGACGAGAGAGAGTGAGAGAAAGAGAAGCGTAGAGGGGATGAACGGTGCAGAGGAAAGAAGTCGGCTTCCAAAGGAATATTTATCGAGTGGATATTGAAATTGATGGTCGCTACCTCAGACATGCTAATCCGACCAGCGAGCGGATTTCTGATAACGCCCGGCGACGGGCAAGAAATAACAGAAGAGTAATTCAAATCGAAGACGCGCCGCCGGCGAGATTACTTATGAGGTTTACTTACGTGCCACCGTGTCCCATCCGTCGCTTTTTCTTCGCGGGTCTCGGTTAGGTCTGGGTAAAGACATTTTGTCAGAAACCGTAAGGAAACCAGTCGTCCCCGCCGGCTCAACCCCCCGGGCAACAGGTACACACTGTTTCTTGTTCTGCGGCTGCATTACGCGTGAAAGAGCTGCGCTGGGCTTCGATCAAAATCACTACCCGTAGGATCTTCCGAAGTTTACTAAAACGCTGAATGACAAGTCACCGAAAATTTTTACTCCATCAAGAGGACCAAGGTCCGTAATCGATACAGTATTGAGGATCGTAATGTGTTTGCAGGTGTCGGAGCTCTCAGGGTTGGAATCGAGGAGGTGTAAACAGTAAACGACAAGTTTAAAAATCGCAGTGGCGTAGACCGAGTGATAACAACGCTCGCGCGTCGCGTTGCGTTGCATTACGAGAGGGTGACAGAGGTGATACAGGGTGAACAACATCCCCGGCATCTGGGTGGCTAGCGTGCGAGTAGCGGCGCGACTCGGTTACCTCGTTAAAAGTACACAACGGCCGTTTATTCGCGAGCAGATTGTGCATCGTCGTCGTAAATACCTCCGGGCGATTTTATCAGGGTGCGAGGAGCGTGGCTGCGCGTCAGGGGTTGGTGCACGACGGGGAGACGGAGGAGGTGGAAGCGAACGAACGCGTTCCTCTCTCCACAAAAGGGTAATATTTCCGTGACGCTATTACACTTAGTGGAATAGGGGTGCGTCGAGGCTCGGGTAACTACCCAGTTAACGCAGTGGCGGCCACGGTGCCGCGACGGTCGCCTGCGACGTCCCTACAAAAGGTTATAAAAATTCAATTAACCCTGCAGTTTTAATTAATTCCGTATTTATATGATGCGATAAACAGAAACTACCCCCGCGCGGCAGTTTCATTTAATCTCCGGGCATTGTTGCGATGGCCACTCTGGCGCGCGCCCGCGGAAACCCGATTTTCTCTGTTGTCTCTTTGTTGCGTTCACCTCCCCCCCACCCCCATTCCACCCCACGCTTTTTTCTCCCACTGCTTCGGCAATTTTCGACGACACGTTCGATTCGCTCCTTTTCTCCGTATGGGATTTTTGAAAAATCATACCGCCCACCGACCGCATCCGGAGGAACCACAGGCGCCCCGGAAATATGCAAATCTCATGCAAATGTAATTAAAAGTAGTGATGGCTGCGGATTTTGTACTATCGCCGATGGATCTGACGGCGGACCACCGCAGAATCCTCGCCGAACCGCGGAAATTTTCTGGCCGTGATCTTGTGTAATTTCCGAATCCTTCTTTTGCCGCAAAAAAATTGAATCCGATCTCGACGCCGCGACGCGTACTGGTTCCGCCATTTTCGACGCTTCTGACACATTTTTCCCCACCATTTAATGTTCTCGACATCGTTATGCTCGTGCACTAATTATTGACCTAGCTGATTTTCATTTTCCAGAATAATTTCCGCAGATCGCTCGAGCTGCTTCGTGTAGATCGAAACACAGGTGTCGATAACATTTATCGTTTCTGAGCAGCGCGTCGTAGCGTTTTCCAGTTAGAAGAGCCTCGATCTATGAGGCTCCGCATTTAAATTCAGACACCGCAGAAAATTCTGAATGAGCCAATCGGGGTTGGCCGTCGGCTCAAACCTGTGCGATGTGTGTGGGTTTTGCGGTTGGCTGCCGGATTGGCTGGTTAATTTCACACTCCCATGATTATATAGACGAGAGACGGAGGGCATTTATATTCGCGCGCACAAAAGAGCCGAGGGTGCCTGATTGGCTCCGATATTTAGACAATAAAATACTTCCAACTTCCACGGTTACGTTCGACGCCACCCCCTATCACACCCTCTATTCTACTTTATCTCGTTCTCTGCCATCCTGATCGCCGATTTTTATCTTTTTCCGTGCCACTGTCCCCTTTATTTCTCATCTCCATTTCCCTTTGGGCGCTCCACTTGACTCGGTTACCACCCGCAATTATTTATTCCGTTGCTAATTTTATATAATCAAGCTATTCTGTGAATAACATTATTCTCTATTAACCAAAATCAGTTTCCGATTATTCCACACATTTCGAAAGCATCTGAAAGATCCTGGGACACATTTCGAGAAGATTGCTTTGGCACGTAGAGGTCTATTAAAACCCAGGATCAGCCGAAAAGGACCCGGGATCGGATCCGGACGAAATCCTTTATTGACCGAGCAATTTTCGGTCGGCTCGCGAAATTACAGCGGCGCTGCGCGCATTTTCAATCTCAATAAAGCATCGACTATGCCGGGGGTGGGCCGCATAAAACCGGCGTCATCCGTCAGCAGTCAGTCGGGGTGCGTCCTCGATCATCAATATTTCCCCGGGAAAGCGTGGAGGAACGGTGAAAAACAACAGTCGGGATCGAAGGTACCTATCCCGGAAAAAATCGCTCTGCCCTCGCGCGCTCGCGTTGTCTCTGAACTATCGACGCTAGCGGAGGCCTGTAATCGTGCAAATTTGGAAAGGGTTGAACGGGGACGAGCTGCAGGAACGCGAGGAGAGGGAGAGGGAAGGGAAAGGGAAGAGGAAAAGGGAGGGATAGGTAGGTCGGACGAGTGGCAATCCGTAGCGAAAATGCGAGTCGCGCGGGGCTCGTTTCGGACGGACCAGGACAGCGCCAGCGGCTTTTAGTGTGAAATGAATGCTTGTAATTACGACGGTGGCCGGGGAACGGGGGTTGCGGGGGGAGTGGCAGGTGGGGGAGGTGGACCAACGCTGTGTGTGCCCGGTGGAAAGCGGTGAAACCGTTCGGTGGGGATAGTATTTCGGTTAGGGGCCAGAGGGAAAGAGGGACGAGGCGGGAAAACCGTTCGGCAGAGAGACGCACACTCCGTTTCGCAATGATAGACCGTGCCGATCCGCCGGTCAGTCCGCTCTATTCGTACCATGCTACCTACTACCATAATGTCCACTAATTGTAATAGCCACCCTTTGTGCGCCGCTGCTACGCTCTGCCATCCCGTTGAACCGTCGAAGACGAAAGAATCGGAAACGTGAATGCGATCCGCCTAGCCCATGACCTAACTCTCTGCCTTTTATTGTTAGTCGCACGCATGCTACCCTCTCCTCTCTCTCTCTCTCTCTGTCTCTCTCTATATATATGCATGTATGCCGTTGACTTATGTGTACACGACAGGCCCCCCGTTCTCTCTGTGCATAGTCCACCTCGCATGAAATATGCCGGCGCTTAGCTTCTGCCAGCGCGGACATGTTTGTCGAACAAATCGGAAGGAAAGAACGGATCGGGGATCGCTCGGCCTTTGCTGCCATCGCTCAGCATGATTCCACTTCCTGTGATCCTATGGCAAAGTCTGCGCGTCTGGGTAAATGTTCCTTCGATCCTGATTATTGAGCAGGATCCAGAAATAGAGATTGATTTGCATCACAATTTTTCTTCCGTTAAATCTTTAAAAATAAAAAATGGTACATGCATAAAAATCGGGGTAATTTTTATTTTATTAATCAAACTAATTTGATTGCACGTAATTTTTAAAATGACTGGAGTGGCAGTCGCAGTGAGGCGCGTTTCGAAAAATGTAGAAGATCGGGAAGATCGTGCGAGAAAATTCGCAAAAATTGGGGCCGACGGTTTTGATAAACATAGGAGATTTTTCGCAAATAGCGGGAACCCCGTTCGCAATTTGTATAATGTTATAAAAACGTTTGGACACGGGAAAAGAGTGGAAGACTCCCGTCGAGATATATAATGCAATTAAAATGATTCAATTATAGCTGCCAAACGATCAGAGTAACAGTGAAACGAACGAGAAATAAAAATCCTTCTTTTTCCTTTTAAATGTGATTTGAAGTCGGCCCGGTTGCGAGAGAGGACGAGAGACCGGTGACGAGAACATTGTGAGTACGTGTGATGACTCTGCTAGAACAAATTACAGGTGACCTGTTCTTTTGATCATTTTATCAAATTCTCTGAATTCAAAGGGTTACCGTTCACCCCAGCACTTCTACGTTCCACCTCACCCCTTGATCAGTTAGTCTGGACTTTCACTTAATTGCTCGTTGTAGCTATTTTCGATACGTCCTCGTCGACCGCGACGCGCTATCGATCCTTCGATTTAATGAATTCGATTGCGACGGGCGCTTGATTTGTCAGCCATTGAATTATTAACGTTATTTGTCGAATTTATTGAATCCCAAGAATTTTGAAGAAATGACAATTCTATTTCATGTTTGCCGTGAAGTAAAGAATAGTTTCATTTTAAAAGTACCAGTGTGTATTTATTAACACCCGTTCCCAATAGTCTGGAATAAAATTTTATACACGAAATACAAGAAACATTAAAAATCAAGCATGTGAGTTCTCCTCGATTTTTGAATAGTTCAAATTGGTTCGAACTTTTTACGTGGACGTTCTTCAGACAGGTACAGGGCATTTTGAAGGTAGCTGTGTGCATAAGTAGTTAGGAGGTCCATCGAACTTGGCGCAAGTTCGAGGCAACCGCGATAGATAACCGATTAGACGGAGGAGCAGCAAGTTTTCCGTATCGGTCCAACTACCAGGAGAATTGTGGCCGAACCCCGAAATCTGCCAGCTAAGAACATTTCTGCGTAACGCGACCCATATATCTTATTCCGGATTATTAATTAAATTTGCCGCATAAAGCTGTTTCGTTCGCGGCGGCCCCTGGAAATATATTACCTCGAATCAGTGAATTAATGTAGCCACGCGGGGTTCGGAGTACACGCAAATATTTTGTCCGCGGATCAAGCCGCCGCGCGCCGCGGCGAAGTACGAAAATAAAATGCAGAACTAGATTTATTGCGAAACTCCGGCCAATATATTTCCCTGAATTGACGTTATCTCTATGTCTCATTATACGTGTTAGTGGGCACGCGGCGCAGTCACCTATAAATCAACGATGCATTTCCGCGACGAAACAGCCAACGGCCCTGGGTAACACAGTTGTTTTCATGGATCACAGTTTTTGCCAAATTGATCTTCATTTCATTCACACCCGCGCGATCATTGTTTTCTCTTGACGCGATTTCATTCAGAAACCCGTGCTGTTCGATGTTCAAAGCGCGTATCGACACGAGCGCCGATCATTCGGATAATTACAAAATAATTTCAAAAATGCGAAACGAAATTACTTTCCGAACAACCTAATATAACAGCTTGGGGATTCTTGAAGTAGATCCACGAGGTCCAAGAGAACTGCAAAACGAGAACTGCAATTAGAGCTGATTGTGAATAATCCCTAGTCTCCGTGTTCCAAAATCTGGAAAAATGGCAGAAATCCAACGGGCCGCGATATTTTCGCTTTTTTCGCGGGCATTGTCGCGGATCGGGCGTTTCGTGCTCGCGATACCGCGCGCGGCTTTTCGAAAGAGCGATAGAAAACAGAGGTAGGAAGCGTCGATAGAGGGCATGTGGGATAGGGTAATGCTCGTTACAATTATCCGAAAGAAAAATGGTGACGGAACCGCGGGTAACGAGGCCACATTGATGCGCGGTAGCGATTTGTAGAGCCGCACGGCGCGATGCGGCGCGTCGTTCTCACTCGCGCGATTGCACGTGTAATGAAATCCATCCCCGCGAGCGCGTGTTGCACGCCAGCACGGTGCACAGTGCATCGCGAATGTGTATTCACCTCGTGACGTAGGTTTTTAGAGGATTTTTCAAAGAGGCGCGACCATTATGTGGCTCCTGTGCCCCGTGGTACACGTTGCAATACACGATCTCTCCCTCTCTCTCTCTCTCTCTCCCTTCCTCCCTGTTTTTTCTCTTTCTCGCTCGCTCTTTGCCGACACATGCAGCGTCGATTCAAAACGCGGAAATATTTATCAGCACGGGCTGAATGCGGGATCGCAATCCAACAGACAGCCAGAGAGACGACCGATAGCAGAGCTGGGCTAGCGTCTCGTCCTTCGTCATCAGCGCCGCTCGTGCCGGGTATATTTATTTTATCGCATGAATGGATCGTTTGCTCACGAATAGAAATTGAACACTTGTAGAAAATAAAAAGAAGTCGCTCAAGTATTCAGCGTCTGGGTTGGTTTTTCGCGATCGGCTCGCTGCTATTGATTCTTCCTCGTCCTCCTCCTCCTCTGCATGAATGGGATCGATCGAATTCAATGCCCCCGGATCATCCTGCGATAGGTGAATAAATTCTTCGAGCGTGAACCTATGGATCTAGATATCTAAATATTTCTCGGGTCAATTAATATTGTTCGTCGATGCTCTCCGGATCGATACCTTCGTTCTCCTCTTCTAGGCAGAATTGATGAAATTCGATATTCCTCGATCGTTTTCGAATAGTTGAATAAATTCCTCGAGCTTGAATTTTGTGAGTCCCGGTTAAATATTTTTGGATTAAATTAATATTGTTCTGGTATGTTGGATCTAGGACTGGCCACAGTGTCTCTCCGCTTTGAATTAATATTAGAGCATTGTTCATGAGTTATGCGACACTTTACTATTCCAGGAATGTATAAATTGTGGCGAGATATAATTTACTTAAGCTATCTTAATTACCCTTGTGCATTTCTGCACCGTGTAATACCAAAAATATGAGAAACTCATTCTTAAATTCGCAGAAACGAATTGGAAAATAATAGACGACTATAGGATTTTTATTTTTATTTGTCATTTGTCGTCATCATTGCCATTGACTGTTAGATATACTATATTAAATATTCATTTTTGTGTCGAATGCTCAGAATTGAGGAGCTAATCATCAAGTGGTGCCTACTCGACAACTCTGATTACTACACAACTTTTCATCTCTCTTACTACTCACAATTATTTCCTAGACATCATAACAATTCCACAATATTATCAAGAAAGATTATCATTCTCCTTTGCTGCAACTTAATTTCTACAGTCACTGAAGAGCTTTTCCGGCGCTGAAATCCCGATACGCACATGGGCCGGTGATAAAGGGACACATTTGTCCATTCGATAGCACCACCGGACAGCCATAGGAATGAATTTCCCGCGCATAAACCGTTAGCATTGTCAGCAGTTTATCATCGGTCTCGTGAGCTCAGAAGTCGTTGCTTAAAACTGCATTATATGGTACGTCACGACGGTCATAAAGCGTTCATTGTCGACCCATGGAAGCATAGAATATTAAGCGCGACGTAAACACGTAACTACAGTTAGGCCGGTAATAAAATGCCGATGTTGGAAAAGCAGCCAGAAAATGTACCCTCGTACGTTCTCCGCTGATTCCAACTACAGTAATCGCTCGTTCGTTGTCCAGAAGCCGTGTTTTTCAGTGACAACGAGCCTGCCCGGACACTATTTTTGATTTATGACTGCGTCTAGAGTATCGCGCCGACCGCGCCGACCGCGCCGAGCGAGACTTCTGTAGAGAGCCGAACATAGAGAAGGACAGAATGAAATACGGATCGCGTGACCGAAGCGTGTCGCCGTCGCCGGACAGATCTGAGTCCCGCGTGTTTCATTTTTACAGACACTATGTACAATTGAAATTATATCGTGTTTGGTGTCATTTTAATCAGAAAAATGCCAGAAATACCTTCATGAAGGTCCCATAAAAAAATAATGTAAATTAAGAAGTTTGAACATTCGATTCATTCGAGTCAATGTAGTGGTGCTCACACCGATATACCCGAGCCGACATCAATCGTCGCCGCTCTGCGGAGCGATGCGGCGTTGACAGGCAGTGGAATGGGTAGGCACTGGACAACGGCCCTGGCCACCATGCCAGACAACGAACGAGCGATTACTGTAATTTCTTTTTTTGTATTCAGAACATCATTCTTCCATAAAGCGCTTGCACATATTTTTATTCCATGATAAATTATAAATAATATTAAAATAAAGTACGATCGTTGTCCTATTTTACAAATCCATGCCATAAATATAATATTTTAGTTTGAAATGTTTCGATTTTGAAGTCTCGAGAGATAGACAAAGCCGAGGTCGATTTTCTATTATTCGACTGGAAATATTTGACTCTGTCGATGTTAGAGTTAGACGTCTTTGCCCGCATCCCTGCCGCAGTCTAAATCCAGTTTCAACTTCGGGCCTGTATATGAATCGTACTTTCTGGATCAGGAGTCTCCGAAGTAGTTCCGATCGAGTCACAGTTCCTCGAATCGCAGGCAATCACGGCATAGTTGCTGTATCAACGCTATTATGGCCGCAGAATATGATAAGCACGGCGGGGTATCAGCCTGTGGGTAATGGTAATTACATAGAGAGCCTCGAGGCAACAAGGGAGAGGTGGCAACAATACCCCGTGCTCCGGTGACGCAGAACTATTAGCTTCGAATCTGATACCTATAATTATACTCCTCGTGGACCTTGCCCTGACTTGACAGACATAATTGAAACTCTACCACGAAGACCGCCATCTATCGACGAGTCTTTACCGTACAAAAATCTCTACTTGTTGCAGTTCTACCAATAAACTTACCGATACCGGCTTAATCACCGATGTCGGTTAACAATTGAAAGTTACTGCAGCTAACTAGCAATGCAATCAATTATTACAATTGACCTAATTGCCGGTATCGGCATCAACGGTACGATTGTTTTAATGTCGGCTCGATTGTTCTCCCAATAACTTGCTGACATCTTGTTAATTGCTGCTGTGACTTGATTGTTCAAACACATTGTTGATAACACATTGTTGTTAACATTTAAAGATTGTAGAAGATAACTAGTAAACTATTACATTTTTCGGGTTACCACCAGCGTACAGTGGCATTTTGTCCGAGCCTGTTATGAATTCAGTTTCGGAAACACAATTTGTATTCACAGGAACGTATTACACGCTGTCAGCAAACTTTGACAGTCAACACGTTCATATTACCATTTACTCGGGCTTACCATTTGTCACCATTTTTCTTTGTCTGTCTAATAGATTGCATGAATTTTTTAGAATATTTGCAATTCTTGATGAAACCTATTATGCAGAGCAGGTATAGTTAGGTCCTCCGTGACCACCAGGTGTCACGGACCTAATTTTGGAAGCGGTGATCTCGCAGTTGGACATTACGGTTCGTCAGGATCGTTGTTACGGAGCAGAATCTTCGGGAAAGTTTTCCAAGTTGTCGAACTGTCGTCCAGAGAGGGTGGCTGGCGCCTCATCCCCTCAAAGGGAATCTGCTGAAGGCATAGAAGGACCCTGGGCCCTCAGGAATTTTACAATTTCGTCTTTTTCGTGAGAACATCTACATTCGTTTGTCGGTGGACGAAAGTTCTCGAGCAATCAGCCCTGGTTTCCCACGAACAATTAGGTTCGAATCTTCCGGAACTGATCGGGCTCCGATCAAAATCACTCTGGGTGCCTCGAGTGTATTCCAATCATCTCACGTTCTTGTTCTTCCATTAACAAGTTATTAGACTGCTGCTGAAAAATTTGCTAAACTGAGAATCTGTTAAATAATGATCTCGTTAGGCGTCCGAAGTGTTTCTTTTTGATGCAGTAGCGTCGAAAAGAAACGAGAGCCTGATAAAATAACTTCACGCGAGGAAGATAATAACGCTGCGTTCCGTGGAGGCGTAAATAGCAATTCTATGAGGAAAAATTAGCTGTTAAGCGTCGCCGGCAAGATTGGTTTCTTAAAGAAATTTCCAGGCTGTCGGAAGTATCTAAAAGGCGCTGCATCCGGCGAAGTCTTTTTCTGCGTTTTCTCAGTGAAATCTGCTAAGACAACGATCTCGAAGAAACGACTCGTTCTTTCCGAGACGGCGACAAGAGGAAGATCGAGTTAGTTGCAAACAGGAAGAGGTTACGAATTCACAAGATATCTTGTACGATAACAATGTGGCTCATCTGCATATGGCGAATAATTGAAACGTTTAATATTGTCACGCTGCAGCTTGTCTCTGACATTCAACAAGTGCAAGCAATTATCACGTACAAAGGCGTATAGTTCATAGAGGCACATTCATCGGCACCGAAGTGTCAAGCAACTGTTCCCTGCATTCGTATGCAGATGGACCGACGCTTGATTAAGGAATTAACTAGCGCTTCTTCTTCGTTCGTGGAAAATTTGATCCCTCGAACTTGGTAATGCAACCACCCTGCGTCCTTGCAGCTCATCTGCAAATAATTATGCAGCAGTTGGACCAAATAGTGGCAACAGCCACGTCACAGTGCCTCCCTCATTTTCTCGCTGGACCTTTCCAATTTTTTCAACTTCCAGAATATTTTTTCCTCAATTATAAAAATTTTAATAAAATAAAAATTTGTTCAGCTCCCCTATTATTTATTATTTTATACAGGGTATGTACACATGAATCATACAGATCCAATAACATTTTAACTTGATCACCCTTCAAGCACTCACCACCCCTGTTTAAACACCCCAGCACACTCATTTTTCACTGCTTAGGGATCCGCTAAAGCTGATCTTACGTTATGGCTGAAGAATATGGCACAACATTCTCGGAATATAAATATATGATACTAAAAAATTCAATTTCACCTACTCAACTAAAAAAGTCTAAAGCACTCTAGAAAAGGATTAAATGGAATCGAAAGAATATCATATATTCGAATAGAATATCATTTGCACGGTTACTTTTCGGTGCGTCTTTGTGGTAAATCGTTGAGCGGAGAATCTTTCGACCACTCATCGACCAAATCCCTTTCGCGGGAACGAAAGCATTCCGGTGTTGAACAATTCCCTTTTATCGTCGTTGAATATTCATATGGATAAATGGGATTCCTGTTTGCCGCGAAGAAGCGAGGAGCTCGAGAAATAAGTTGGCCCTGGGATGTTCCCCGAAACAGACGTTTTCTCGCGTGCACGTTGAACGGGTCTCTCTCTCGAGTTTAATTTCTTAGCGAGGGGCCAACCAGTCGCCGGAATCAGCCCGGTAGAATTAACCTGTCAGGTGTCCGTCGGTGGAAGGTAACGCGGTCAGATAAGCGGACAGAAAAATGTTTCGCTATTTCTGTGCAACCGGCCCTGGCTCGCCGATAATAAACGCGCGCGAGCCCGAGCCCTGCTACGAAATGCAACACGTAACTTGATAATTCTTGTCCAGGGGGGCTGCGATAGCCTATACCGTAGTGTGTATCTGCACTTTTGTAAACGATCGCGGCCAAGAGACTTATTATTTACTTACACGACAGACCACTATTAAAAAGAGAAACGAGCCTCGTTAAGATACGCTTTTCGCACCGAGGAAACGCTACCTTCGTTCGAAGTCCTGCTCGTCTTGCCTCGAATTACCTTTCCTAGACTCCCGACGATCTATTTATCACCTCTGATCACTCTACCAATCTCTGAGACGTTCGGAATTTTTATACTAACTTCATTTCTTTATCCGCGCACTTCAGCTCATGAACTCGCGGGAGTTCCCCGAGTATGTCTAGCTGTATATTTTAAGAAAATGAATTCATGCCAGGTCCGTATCGATGCAGGTGACCGATGGGTTCGGGACGCCGAGCGTGCACGCTCTCTAGGTAGTTCCTGGTGCTGGCCGATCAATCTTTCGACGACTTTCTGCCGCGAGTGATTGTATTTCACGCGTCGTTTGCCCTTCTCATTTATCGTTGACTCGGATCTGCCCTCCTTAGAGCCGAGAGAGAAGCATCCACCGAGCGAATTAACGCGCTCGCCTAACCCCCCCGTTAGGCTTGTATCGGTGATCGACTTTCGGTCCCTCTGGACGCTTCACTGTTGCGCCGTTCTATTCCCTCCCTCTCTCTCTCTCTCTCTCTCTCTCTCTCTTTCTCCCATATCTCTCGGCTATCATTCCGTCCGATTAAACATGGACCCTGGAGACTTTAAAGTTTTCGAGTGGGGTGCGAGGATGCCACAGAGACAGAGAGATCGAGAAAGGGTTCGGAGAAACCGGGTCGTTTCGTTACGGACAACGCTCAAATTGACGGGGTGGTACGGACAATAGTTCAAGACTCACGGTTCGCCGAACACTAATATAAATGCAAATCGACTGTTACACACTTCTGAATGTCTCGTAAAACAAACTGCACGCTGAGGTCGTTCCGAACGGAGGTTCGCAGCGCGGGTGGGGGGAGATCGTTAATGATCGGTTTCGTCGACCTAGTCCTGACTATTTGTCGGAGCTAGTGTTTGCCGAGCACTGATGCCGCCGTGTTGCGATAAAATGGTCATCGGGCATTAGCATTATTGACCCAGTATTGTTTGTCCAACCCGCACTCGCTTTTTTAAGAAAATATCCAGAACCGTCTGCCGAATTAATCGGGAATTAATTCCTCCGTTTCTGATCGCGTTGTGCAGTTTTAAACCTGAATTTTCACATCTGTTCGCGAGTAAATTCAATCTACAATATCGACAGGTTTGTGTAGGTGTCTTCAGTTGTGTTTTCTCATTTTTATCAGCAAATAATATTCTGTTTTATCAATTCTATTTTATAAATCACACAGTGCAAGCAACTATTTCCAATTGCAACCAACCATTTTTGGCATAAATGCATTTGCAGTCTAATGACGTCAGCCGATGTCGCAAAAAGAGAAAAGGAGGTTTTGGCGAGGAAGCTTGTCCAGCATTAAATTGGCTATATAAGGGTAAGGTGTTTAGGGATGTCCGCCACGTATCAAATCCGGGCTTGTGCCTTAATTAAATTTAATTAAAAATTCATCCGCAATACCGCGTCGCGGAATTGCCGACGTTTCAGCGGGAACGCGCGGGAATATTAACGTAACATTTTCGCAGCAATTAGGAGGCGCGGCGCGACTCTAAAAAGAAATTACGTTTCGCGTGTCATTAATATCTGCTTTAATCGGCCGCCGCCACGCCGCGCCGCGCCGCCGAGCAGTTGCCTGCGCGCCATGCCGGAAACGTACGATTCGGATAGTCCTTAAGGATATTTGTTGGATCGTAAGCAACCAAGGAATCCGGCAGAATGGGCGGCGGTTGCAGCAACCGTCGGTCTATAAAGCAACGGGAGGATGTAGCCTCGCGTAATTGCGAGGAAACATCCCCTGCCTAACCTTAACTCGGCCCGCCTTACCACCGCGCCTTAAACCAACCCCTCCGACTATCTGCCTCGCGTTCGCGCCCCCACAGGCTACAGTCTTTTTCATGAGTGATATATGAACGTTTCATAAAACGTGTTTTTAGTGGCTGCTTACGCGGCTGGATTATTCGCCGAAATTATTCCCGCCCCTTATTAATACCCCTCTCCTCTCGCCCCATCGAGCGCGATTAATTGCCGCTTATTACGTCTCGCCGAGATATTCCGCTTAAACAAGATTATTCTCGACAGAAATAAGACTTCATATTTTTTTAACATCCTATCTTCGTCCTTTAACTAACAAAATTAACTTTTAATCACTCGCATATAATTTTTGCAATCTCGAAACTAGAAATTTAGTGCTTCAAGCGTAAACAAACGTGTCGACTACAGTGGCAAAGATTCATTTTGCATTAAGGCAGCTATTTTATCGAATAAAAATTTATTTATGTTGGAATGATATAAAGTTCCATGCCAAGTCGATGGCACTTTGTGAGAAAGGAACTCGTAAAAATGGTGGGAGGTTCGAAGCACGCTAAATACAGTATTATTCGAGTATGCGAGTGGTAGAAGCGAAAAGGGAACGGAGGAAAGTGGAATGCCAAGGAAGAAAGTGGCTCCTCACGCGGACGTCGGCCAATCTATGGAGATGAAGTTTTCCGGGACATTGTTTGGCGAGTCTCTCGGACCCGGAAACGGCAATGAGACGTTCTGCATTTTTTCTTCCCGTTCGTTTTTCAGCCCCCGAGAAGTCGCTGGTAGTTCCTCCGAATTCCTAGAAAAACGAATCATCCTCCTTTTCGACGTATCTCGCTTAAGCTCGAAATCCGCTTGTTTATACAAACTAAGGTACGGTCTTGCCGGCTGGTTGAAGAGGGTTGGAGAGGGATGGAGAGGGATGAGGCGAGGAGCCAGGGTTCAACCGGATCGAACGAGGACAGTGGAAAAGACGAAGAAAATTCTTGCGCGGATGCATGGTCCGTACAATTTCACCCCTAACCGGTAAACTTTTCTTTTTAGTCCGACAAGCCTCTTATTGTGAGAGACAATTCTAAGAACTGGTGCTCTTTCCTAGCCCTCGCCCGTTCTGCTTAGTTTCTCCTTCTTTCCACGTCCTCGGTCCTTCTTCAGCGTGTGACTCGCGAGTTTCTCGCTCTGCCGTCTCGTTTTTGGTAGGCTCGAACTCATCTTCCTCCGACGGGCTTCATCTTGTTTCCCTGCTCTTTTCGGATCCCGGTTTTCCCTGACGCGGGGAACAGCCCTTACTCTGGATCAGCGCGATCACTACCCCAAAATTTTCCCAGAGCTGAAAGAAGATTCTCGACAGTCGGAATTAATCCTCATTTTATTTCCAGTAGAAAAATGCACCACTTAACTTCCCCTCTAAATTAATTAATAAAACTTGGTCAGAGAATCGTGTCCCCTTAGAAAGTGAAGAGCGAGTTTTTGTCTTTTGAAAATGTACACTGCGGTAAGTTTTGAATAAGATTGAAGGCATAAATTAAGTGAGAAGTGTGTTAAATGGCGCACGGCGATGCGACGAATGGCAGAAGCTTGTCCAGAGAGCTTGGTTTGTTGTTTTATAATTTAATTTGCAATTTGTAATTCAAATGGGGTACACATTCTCCTCGGCAGTAAATGCCCAGATAAGGGTAGTTTCGTCCCTGGCCGTTCATAATTGGTTAAATAAAGACCGCTGGTTCTCGGGGCTCATACAACTTTATGGGTGCAATTTTAATGAAACAAGTTGCAAGTTTGAGAAAAAGTATCCACCACCGCACCGGCCTGCCTGCTGGTCTGCGCACCACCGAGGAAAGGATTCAGAACTCCGAGGAGGAATCGTTGGCTAGAAACTTAGAAAAGAAACTTACATGTTGGTCAAATAAAATGGAACTTCAGCGAACCGTTAAGTCTATTACGTGGTGTCCGCTTCCTAACGACCGTCCCGGATTCCTTAGGAAGCAATAACGAGTTATAGTTTGTTGTAATAAATCTCGGCCCTATCAAAAGTTCTCGGCGTTTAAAGCTTTCATGTCTAAATGCTCCTCCTGTGAAGATTTCTCCACAAACTTGCTAATTCTATCGAACGTTGCTCTTGAATTCTTTAAAATACTTCATCGCGAGATTTATTCAAGATCTTCTTTCCGGAACAACAAACTCTATTTATTTAGAAGTGGGTAAAATAGATTAGTACAAAATAGTGACTAGATTGTAAGCGGAAGGCAATTGAACATCCTCGAATAATAAAATCTTGAAAATTGCAGTCGCATTTGTTTGTGTAAAAATTCTGGGGCGCAGAAGATAGTTGAGGAAGACTCTCGGTATTTTTTGGAAAAAGTGGTAGAACGGTCGGTATGCAGACAACGTGCGAGCTGAAAAATAATGAACGTTGCGATCTCATATCAGCGAGTAGCGGAGGAAATCCGGAGAAAACGAAGGTGGAAGAGTGAAACTGAAAAGCAACGGAGCGCGCGCGGCACAGCTGGCACAGCAGAGCAGAGCAGAGCAGAACAGAGGAGAGCAGTGCGGAGCTGAGCAGAGCAGAGCGTAGACCACCTTGTCGTTATTTATGGGGTTTACGGGGTTCGGTCAACCGCAAGGGCAGCTGAAGGCACTGCGCCCTTGAGGACCGGGGTAGTTCTCTCGCGAGTCGAGGCTGTTGCCAAGTGCGAGAACCGAGAAGGCGTTGCTGTTTGCTATCTCGCCGCGAAGATCCGACCTCCCCGAGAGCATACGTTTACGTATATTGTTGGCCTGCGGTCGCATTCCCTGGTCCCATCATCTCCCGCTGAAACAATGAGTTTAACACCCAGAGCTTCTCAAGGGAACTTACCGTTTACCTGTTTAACGTAATACGAACATCAACAACCGCTGCGACCGCCAATGAACGGGCCAACGTGTCGTTAAGTCCCTCTCCGTCCACCTTCACCTTAAAATGAATTCGTAAAAAATTTACTGTAAGCGTCACTCTTCAAGCTCCGAGTTCTAGATCTACCTCAATTAAATCTGGAAACATTCGGCTTTGAGGTGATATAATTTATTCGTGTTTCTGGCTATACGTTTTATCACGATTTAAAAAATTAATTCAATTAAAGGGTGTTGTGCTTAATGAAAATTAGTTTCTAGAGGCTGCACTCGTAGTGGGTCGGATTTCTAATAATTTTCCACGATTTCGATGGATTTTTGGGAATCGGCCGGGAACAGAAATTCTAGTGGGAAAGTTGGTCCGACTAATTGCCGGGTGTATGCTGGTATAATTGAAGTAAGTTTCGGAAGCTCTAGACCGTTCGGCGGCGCGTGAAACGATTAGTTTCTCGTTCATTTTCAAAAAGGCATTCGCTCACTGGAACACGGTACATTTTTCGCCGCATATGGCGGCATGGTTTCGCGCAACACCTGCGCTGGCAATACGTTAATGTGTCAAATTGATGGACCCCTTCGTAATTAATAGAGGAGACTCCAGAACCGGCGACCACCGCGCGGCTTGGTCGAGGAATGGGGCTCTGGTTATATGGGGGGGGGGGGGGTGCGCTGTATGGGGGTGTGGCGAGAGCAGAGGGGAAAGGCACGCGAGAGATTTGCAACCTGCCGTGGACCGATTTAAAACTGGCAACCGGCACATAGTAGGCGGTCGCTAATTGATACGTGACCATTAATTACTATGTCATTTTCGTAGAGCTCTGTTGCTGGCTGCGCACGTGCTTCTGACAAGAGTCTACCTCCGTTCCCATACACCGGAAACGATGGCGACCAAAAAAAATACCGGGAGAGAAAAGACATTCTAATTGATCCAACTATTTCTTTTTAGAAATTAATATAAAATATTGATCTACAGAACAATTTTAATGCATTTATTACCATGCACGAGGAATTGAATATTTTCCTGCATGAAAAACGACTTACCAGACAAATTAATTGAAGATCGTGTGCAGCCAAGATTGCATAGTATGCTGCAACGGGCAGAAAGCGAGAGCAGGGTGGAGTGATCTCGTCGCTCCAACATTTTTGTCTAATTGCTTCCAGAAAAGCGGCCTCGATAGCGTGGCGCGACTTGCAACTGCAACAGTTGCACGGGCCACCCTGTACATAAACGTTGCGCACACAACGGGCCACGTTGGCGGAGCACGTAATATGCAAGTCAAGTGCTCGTGACTACGTTCTGCTTTTATGTACGAGCTAGGCGGGGGTGCTAAGCTTGTGAAACGTCACCGTGTACAGTCGCCGCAACCACTCGAATTAATCGTGGCGCGTTGCGAAAATAATTATTGTTCGTCGCTTGCCTCGCGTGCGAGCCGCGATAATTAGCGTTTACATGTCGCCCGCTGAAACATTTACGCCGCTTACGTTTCTTTCCTCCGCGTGTAAGTGATGATAACCTTACTGTTGGAAACTTGCTCTGTCTCTCTCTCTCTTCGATAATATCGTTGTCATCAGTTAGATACTGTACAAGTTTCACCGTCTTATCCGCGAGTAGACTGCGGATTTTATGCATTTATAATCAAATGGATTGCTGCAATTTAAAACAGGAGAAAAGTTGAGATAATTGAAGAATAAAATTTTGGGAGATGTTTTTTAGAAATAGTGTCAAAGCAGTGAAACATTTGGCACATAAAGATACTAATGCGTCAGAGTGTCCGATAACTGATTGTCTCTCGCATGAACGAACCTAAGTCGAACAGCGACTCTCGCTGCGACGTTCCGGCAAGATGGCGATTTGTCTTCTGAATAGGTAATCAGCGTGGTCTGTAAAGGAATTACAGTGGTGCACGGAGGATTATTTTCTCGACGTGATGCGCCTTCGAATGATCGTGAAATGATTTCGAACGGTGACGTCGAACGGGGCCGAGTAGTTTTGTTCTGGTGGCGGATACGTTCGCGGAATCTTCCGGGTGTCTGGTCCAGCGTGGCGGGTTAAGAACGACCCGGTTAGCATTAGGAATCTCCATAACTTAACGCAGCTGGACAATATGGACAATCAAGCTGGTTTACGGTACGTTGGCCAACGGAGTCCGGCCCCCGGTGGCTCCGGGGGTAGATATTCGGGGAGACGAGGTGCGGTCAAGACGTGATCAGCAGCCGAAAGAAGCTGCGACAGTTACCGAGGGCCGTCTTTTGCCGAGCGTTACGGAAACCTAGATTAGTCATGGTAGAGTGGGATCAAAAAAGGCGACCGTTTTCGACCGAGACCATCCGCTCGAGCGGATGTCATTGAACCTTAACCGGAGGGCTGGTTGCAGAGGCGTCGAGAGACGTCCGGACGCGTCCTGGGAACCTGGCCTGGAATCTACGAATTCTGGACACGATCGGTCACCTGGAGCGAATTGCACTTACGTCGTACTTTGTTAGGATGACCCGCGAATTTTTAAAGTCATTACGACGGCCGATCCGTGACTACCGGCCAAATTCGGTTCGCCCTCCGATATCCGTTTATTAACGTTCTACACGCTAGACGTATGTTAATTGGACGGATGTGCAGATTTTCTTCGAAGATCTATCTATTTTCAACAATACAACTACCGAGCCCAAAACAAGAACGAAAGAAAATGAATGGAAGAAAAAATCTGAAATCCGTAATGTGTTGATTTTCTTTGATGATGAATAGTCTGTTCTTATTTAGTTTATCTATTTGCAACACTAAAACTACCGATCCCAAAACAAGAATGAAAGAGGATGCATGAAAGAAAAAATCTGAAATCCGTGATAACAAAATGGAAGACCGCCCCGTTTTGAGGGAAAAAAATTAGTTGAAAATGAAAGGCACGTGGGAATGATGGGGAACGAGGGGTTAATTCCTGGCGGTCGTTAAAGGGGTCAAGCGAGCATAAAAATGTTGACGTGTCCATAAACAAGGAAGTTGTCGGTGCAGTGGAATGCGCGAGGATTTATGAAACGGTTAGACGACGTCGACGACGACGTCGACGCGATGGTACTTTCCACTTTGTAGTCGGGCAAGCACTGTCAACATTTTTCCCGTCGAGCCGGCGGATGATAAATTACACATTCGGCGTGAAGAACAACGGTCGCTTAGAGGCCGGCTGGTTGACATCCTTTTATCAAGTACGATGGCTCGTTTAGGAACGAGGCAGCGAAGCAGGAGCCTCATGGATGAACGACGACGGAGCACGCAATAAAGGGGTAGTGTCGCGAGATAATTGGAAGCTACCGCTGTCCTAGACGGACGTAAAGACGAGGAAGAGATTCTAATGCAACTCCCGACGTGTCTGTTCGCTCGCACGTTCTCCCGGTCTGCCCATCGTTATTGCCTCGGCGATTTACGGGGGTGGCGTGGCAACCCTGTTACATCCTAACAGAATGGTTAATCTGCTATCTTCAACGTGTCGATCGAGCATTCCCTCGTAATACCCTCGGCCCTTGACAGGTCCCCTTGTCACGAAAGTCAAAAGACATTTTCATCGTGGAAGATGTGCAGGTTCTTTAATCTTCCACCATTTCTAGACTCAACAAAATGCAAAATTGTAGAAAATTATAAAACAATTTTCCTGCGATGCAGATTTTATGAAACAAAGATTTTCCACTCTGCATACAATTGCCAGCCATAATTGTTAGCAATTTTGTTCTGTCCTCTCGAAGCGGACATCCGATGCATTTGCGATGCAGAGACTTAAAGATAAAGGTAGGGATGCGCTATTGTAGGTGTATCTGGCGATAAAATGATCAACCAGAAAGCTCGGAGGAGATCCCGGAGGGGCGAGAATGAAAGAATTTTCCAGCAGAAGAGCTTCTTTCCCGTTAACTGGGTAAATCAGGGCCGTAATAGCAGGAACGCGGGCAAGAAACGTAAACGCATCCCTTAACGCCTCCGATAAAAACACAATGGCCATCGTTGCCGGTCGATTGACCGCACTTAGAGGAGCCAGGAGAGAACTGTTCACGAACTTCGGCCGTCGTTGTTAATGCCGGCCCGGGGATGAAATGGCGAGGGGGTTAGGCGCGTCCGATTAAGGGGATGCAACCCAACATCTTTTTTTCCATCTTTTTTTCTTCTTTTTCTTCTCTGTTCTCTCGCTGAACGGAAAAGACACAATAGTTTTAGCCTCGACAATCGGTTGATTGGGAAGAATTACGAGACGATTGTTCGAGCGGGCGCGCGCGATGGCGCCGTTTAGCAAAGTGGATGTGTCGGAAAGGAGCGTAAACGGGAGCACAGAAGGGTGCTAACGAGGGCCAGAAGACTGGCTGTCCTCTTCCGACTGCCTTCGTCCTACACCCTTCTTACCGACAGCACGGTTCACAGTCATTCACAGAGGAGACGAACGTCATTTGGCTCGAAATGTCTCCGGCAAATCCACTCGAACCGTCCCTCTCGCCGCTGTGCCACGTTTCTTGCTTCAAACGCGAGCCCCGCGCGTTTCGTATCGCTCGAACCCTCTTCCGAAAGATCCTCATAAATTCCAGGTGGTAATCGAGCTGCAGAAAAATAACGCGAAGTGTACTCGTCCTTTCTGCAACGTCTCTGAAGCTCTCTTAATTCTTGTCACGCGGGGACAGCGTGAATTTCTGCTTTACAGATCCATCTGTCAACGTTTCCGTGCTGTAATAGTTATTGAAAAACTTCTAACGATGACGGTTGCCAATTCCAGACGCGATTTCAGTGTCGTCATTCGAGAACTTTCCGCGAAGGATTAAAAAGCAGCGAGGGAGCCGAAAATCGTGACCGGGAAGGTTAGGGGAGCGTATGTTTAAAAACAAAGTTCCGAACTGGCTTCGTTTAAGTACTATTGTTTTCCCGGCCGGTCGTTCCCGTCCGTATTAAAATATGGGAAGAAAAGAACAGGAGAGTTAGGAATTGGCCATTGATAAAGTTCCCCGAAGGGAAACTCGGCCCTGAGATCGGGGATCGATTCGGGATCGGGATCGAGATCGTTGGTGTGGGAAAACCGGTAGCAACCTCTATTTTCTTGACCCTTCCAGGAGCCACGTCTGTTCCCGGGCAATTTTATCGGGCAGTCGGGCCAGCCGACTGGCATTTAATCTCGCGATAATCATTAAGACCGGGGCCACTCGATGCTAAAATTTCCTCATAAAGACCACTTAGTTCTAAATCACTCGGTTTTTTTCTGGTCGAGTGTCATTCGGATGGAAGATTGGTAATCCTATCGTAATAAAACCGTTCATAACGTTCGGCTAAATATCCACGAACGCCGTTAATAACTTCCGGCATTGAAAATTACGTAGTCGCCCGGTGAAACCGCTGCTGACCCGATCATGCCGGGATGAATTAAATTCGTCTTTTGGCTACTAATAAGTATTTCAATAATCATTACGTTTTTCTTGTCGATCCAGATTGGCCATTTATAGCTATTCAAAATTGGTAATTCAACAATGATGTATACAGAATCATTTCTTTAGCGTTTTAACTGAAATATGATTAGAAAATTTTAATTCTTAAAATTGCTACGAATATGGGGTCGCCATCGGATACCTTTCAGTAATTATTATGTCTCTCTTGTTCTAGCAGATTGGTCTAAGTAAAGAATTCTCTGTAATTTTAATCTGAATATCATCAATGTACTGTGCCGAAAAACCCAATGAATATTTAGTCGAAAGGGTATTTTCTAGCGGAACGGATTATGAGCAGGATAATTTATTCGATAAGCAAATAAGCAAATATGTGAAGAGACAACGGGATCGGCCAACAATCCTAAATGAAAATTTCAAGAACCAAGCCCGTTTGCTAACCTTTCGATCATCGGGATCACCGGATCCATACCAAATTCTCTCATGGCTGGATATGTGTGTATGCGCGTGTGTGGGAGGGTCGTTCACACGATCGACGAGCGGTTAACGCACGCGATCCATCTTGAATAATTAAGCAGCGTGGCCACGTTGATAAAAGTATTCCATTATGCGAGTTGTCCGCCATTCCACGCCGAATCTCTTCCATGGTAATGGGAGTTTCTCGTTTGCGAGGTTTATTCCAAATGCATTGGTCGATTTGCGGTGTCCCGGAGACTATAGCCGAGTCTTACGGATTAATTACAGATTAATTACTGGATTAAGAGCGTTTTATTAACAGCGAAGCGAACGGAAATATAACGGATTACGCAAACAACTCGCCGAACGAAAATTAGCATTTTGATCGCTTTTTCCGATCGTTTGATTGAAAATAATACCCTTAAATACCACATACACACCGCGAATCTTTATACCGTAGTCGAACTCTGTACATTTCGTTGTATATTGTTCTACGTTCCGATT
Organism: Lasioglossum marginatum; assembly: GCA_028455795.1. Lineage (NCBI taxonomy): Eukaryota > Metazoa > Arthropoda > Insecta > Hymenoptera > Halictidae > Lasioglossum > Lasioglossum marginatum. Next base: position 6,474,527 of record CM052276.1, read on the forward strand.
TTTTCTTCACTATTTCGTCAGGAGAATAAATTAGCGAACGATAATTCATCGTACCGGTGGCGATTTAATAAATCCTTCACCGTAAATTTTAACACTTTGCGGATCGGAGCGCTGAATTTATGTTTCTACGCAACAGTGCGGTATAGTTTCTCGCGTGGTCGAGTTATTTATAGATGTAATTTACTGTATTTTAAGTTGACTGGAAACATACGCCTCGGCGCACAGCGCTCAGTATTTGATCAATCTAGCTGGCCAAAATTACTTTTTTATATATAATATAACCTAACCTGCCAAATCAGGGAAAAAGCGACGGTTCATTGACCCCCACTATTCAACTTTTCCAGGTAACAACTCATTTTTACCTCGGATGAGTTTGACGAAATCGACTTTTGGCCAGCTAGATCGGCCAAATACCCCACAGTGCGGTGACGCGCTATTATGTTTGTACAAAACAGTGCTTCAACGGCTCAATTTATTCTTTGAAAAATCATTGATGACCAAAGAAATATTCTAGAATACTAAAAATCTGATTATTCTCATCGTTCACGATCAACGAGGTTGAGAATAATTATTGCGTCAGCAGAATTTGTTGAAATTTCGTAGCGTCGCGTCGTTCCGGGCAGCAACGTCGAGTGACAATCGACTTATTCCGGAAGCTGAGGAGGACAGGGTTCCGTGCAACGTCCAACCGGAAATGCAGACAGTCCTAATACATAGTCAAAGGAAGCGTAACACGTGACGCAGTTGGAACAAGGGGAGTTTGAACCTGACCATCATGCGAGCCGGATTTTAGGCTTAACCCAATTGAGGCGAGACAGCCACTGTCTGGTGTTGCGACCGTGGTCCGTAAATAACCAGGTTTCCTGACTTCCAGGACATCGGCACCGGACCCTTTTACCTGAACGTTCCTGAAATTTATTGTTTCCCAGCTGAATGAGAAATATTCCGGCCGGTCGACGTCGCTCCGGCCCTCGTTTACATAAAGATCCAAGGGGCCTCCGATGTATGCGCCGTCGAGTAAACAAACTTTCAATTGTTGCATACGTATGAGCCATTTGACACGCTATCTTCCTCGAATCGGACGCACAGTTAGAGCCTTTTCACACGAAACGCTCGATCCTCCACCGATGTCGCATTTTAACCATGCGAAAACGCACCGTTCACTGTTCAACCCCTACCTCGCCATTTTACATGTATACAGGGTGATTCTGGGAACTGGGACAAGTTACTGCTCTTTTGTAAGTAAAAATAGAAAATAATGATAAAGGAAAAAATCATATATCATAATACGTTCTAACTTCCTATGACCTTATTTTTTATGTGGATGCACCGATGCACCTGCTAGATGCAGTTGCACTTTATAAAATTTTTCTGTACATCATCCACTTTCCGTAAAAATTTTTTTATCGTGTAGATGGGAATTTTTTTGCGAATGTGCGTATTCGTGCGCGGCTGATTGGCCATTTCGGATACGCAACGTAAGGAGAAAGTCTTCTCCGTCAACGAATGGATCAACGAATCGGAATATCGAGCCGCGGAGAACAAATAGGGGTGCGCTTTGACGTCGTTTCGGAATGAGTGAAAATGGGAATCGAAAATCTCGGCGCCCGCGTGTTTGAGAGGGGAAACCTCGACGATTATGTCGATAATTGCGTTCCCGTCCTCGGATGACGTCGGCAATTGGCACAAGCTGAGGGATCTCCCGCGGTGGCATGTAACGCGAAAGCTTTTGATGTACGAAGAGGGACCAAATGATTATGTGGTAATTCACGGAAATAGATCTGCCGCGGCGTTTAGGTATGACATCGTCGGGAGATCCTTTTCGATGCAATAACGATCGTTTTCGCCGCCGTCGCACCGCGCCGGTTACTTGGACGCCGACACGGCAGGATGGAGCACGCGAAGATGCGGCAAAGTATCCGCGAGAGTACGAAATGTGGATGCGAAATTTAATTTCGCGATCGTTAATTTCCCAACTCGGTAACTCGAGGATAATCTAATCGAAGCGCGGAGCCTTAAGTTTCTGACGCGCTTATTAATTAGCGTCGAACAACTCCTATGTAAGTTAATTGCAAATCACTTCGCCTGACGGTGGAAGCCCTCCAAAAAGATTTCCTCGTCGCTGGTCGCGAGCAAATTAAATTCCCATCTGCTAATACCTGCGAAATTATTCAACGATTATACCACACGGAAAAAATAATTATTCATTTCTATTCCTACCCCCCGTACCAGTAGAAATGACTCGCACTTTTTCTATCGCAATTACCGAAATTATGAATGAGCTTCTCCATTTAAGCGCAAAATACAATCAAAATTCCACGATGTCAAGAAAATCATTTTAACCATTATGCAAGTGTGGTTTAATGCCTGTAATAGTTCTGGAAGCAAATGGATCGTTATCGGGAGCTTTAGGGGAAGAATTCAGTCTCGAATGAATGCGTTCACCCCCCATATGGAGACATTAAGTGCTGGCTCTGGTGCAGAACTTGTTCGGCGGGTAACCATGGTGCGATTCCGGGGTTCCTAAGTACATTATGCTAACCTCGTGACAGTAGACGATGCATTATCCCCGGGGATTCAAGGCTAAGCGAAACGAAAAATAATATATCTATCGCCGTTTGTCAAGATTTCGAAATGAAATGTTTTAAAACATCCTCTGGAACACTGTTCCTTCTGAAATATCATCCCCTAACAAACTAGAACTGCCAGAGCATTCCTCGAATTTGTTTATTAAGGAGAATGATACTTTGCACGTAACCGATCAGTTTCAACATTTACCCGGCGAATAAAAGGGAAATCAGGAAACAAAGGAGCGGCGCGACAAGCGGAAGATCCCGGCCCATGATTTAGTTTTCACTGAGTGAGACTGTCGAGGGTGGAGGAGTGAACGCGATGCGATAGGAGATCTTCTTCTTGGTGGATACTTCGATTTCTCGATCCCGCGCTTCCGGTAGCCCGCGTGGCCGGATAGGAAATAAGGTGTTCGTGGAAATCTCATATGCCGGGGTCTCGCATAAAATAGGCTGAATAAATCACGTAGTGAAAGAGGAGGTTGAGCCGCCGTAGCGGTCCTGGAGGGGATGGCTGTCGAGGAGAGCACGGGGGTTGGAACTGAAAGCTCAGAGAGAAACAGAGAGAGAGGAGAGGATGGAGGGAGGATTGGAGAGGGAGGGCAAGGCAAACTTTCGCTCAGACTGGCAGCGGGCTCGTTCTTTTCCCTCCGCGCGCCCCTTTGTTCGCCCTAAACCGAACCGATCCACCTTCGGCGCAGCTAGGCCGTCGTCTGGGCGCGTTTCGCAGTTGAGCGGCGCGCCGCTCTAAGGAAACTGATATTGCCGGCAATATCCAGTTGTTTGCATTGATTCGGGCTGTCTGAGAATTCCGAAGAGCTATTTCTATCTCTGCCCCACCACCCCAGCCTCCGACGAAAATTCACCCCCTTTTCCATCGCTCTCTCTTCCTCTTCTAGTTTTCCTTTTTTTACTTTCTCTCCATCTCTCGTGCGTTCTTTCTCTCTTTGCTACAACCCTTGCGGAGGCTACGAAGCACGTGCGCATAGATTATTGAAAGCCCAGCCAGCGAAAATTTTCGCGACTTGGTACGCGTCTTCGTTTAACATCTCCTCGTCGACGACGACGACGACGCTTCCCTACTCGCTTCCTCTTCCGGTATTTTTATTCGTCGTGGCCTGCCCCAGGCGCTTAGATTCATGAGAACCCGCCGGATTTTTACACACGATGTCTCGTTTGATACACGGATATATCTACGTTTGTATACTATACGAGCCTTCATCCACCATAGAATGATTAATATTGATCGCAGTGATTTTTACAATAATCATAATGGACTAATATAATTATTCTTATACTGATTTATTTGATATACATAGAAATGTTTTGCACGACTGTGTAACGAGAATGGCTGTTCGGTCCACGAGCGATCACTCCGGAAGAAAGATGAATATTAATTCTCGGGAGAGTTCTAAACGCTCCGCCGAACGAAAAAATATTCATGGAAACTGCTTCTGCATAGAAGAACGCGCAAGGGGTTGGCTACCCCCGGGTGCCTAAAATTCAAGCGATCTATCACAGACTGACGTCACCGTCCTATAGGAACGGCAGGGCGGGGGTGTCCCAATGCAAACTACCCCCGCCATTCGGATGATATATCCATCGGCACCTGTTAGACGACAGCGTCTGAACGCGTCTCGGCGCCACTCTCGTTTCCCTTGTGTGGATGCACGACTTAAGCCTTCTTACCATGAATTATCGAGTGCCGTTCGCTGGAAAGTTAAGGCCTCGCTGGCCCCCCGTCAGACTTTAGATCTTTGCCAGCCTGATAGCGTTCCCTCATAATCATTCTCCCACACCCTACCGGGCACTCGCGTCACCTAAAGTGATACACTGACCTGTCAACGTTACATCGACCGTGCTCTCCATTCGCTCGTACAATTTCTCTAGGCTTAATTTAGCATATGAAAATATTTTTATCAATTTCTCAGGTACAATTTTGTTTCTCGAACTTTTTGACTTTGCGCAATCATTTTTGTTGGATCGAATGAAAGCAACAGAGTGGGACCTGGAGCGTCGTTCCGGAAATTGGGGAATATTATCGTAGCGAAGGAGCCATTCCCGGGTCGCATTACTTCTCGATGATTCTTTTTCGACGAGGACGATTTCTCTTCGGGTTTGGATGAGGCGATACTAATATCGATACGAAGTGATTTCGGAAGTGAGCCTCTATCAGCAGTATCGCTCGGTTATCGCGGATGGAACGCCTTTTCCCAGCACATAACACCGCAACGAGGACACCTATAGGCGTCTGGCCGGGCCAGCCGCGATTTTACAAGCTTTTGTAAGTTCCAGGCTTACGGGAACCGGCCATTATCGAACAATGCGACTCGATACCAATCGTTTTGCCCTCTGCTAGAGCGGAGCCGAGACGCGGCCTACCTGCACAATGGAATTGCACGGTCGAGGAACGAGCGTTCCAGCCTCGGGATGATCAATTTTGATAATAGACCGTTCAGGGGATTTCGCAGAGCACCGATTTTGCCCCAAAAAATTCACGCATTCGCTCCGATACTTCTACCGGAAAAGCCCGATAAGAATCGTCGAACTCGTTCGAATTTTTCTTTTTCTAATCTCGTCGGAAATAAAAAGTCTCTTAATATTTTTACAACTGCCACACACATCAACATAGAGTGCCACGTTCTCTATCTGGGAATATTGCCAACGAGATGAGAGAAAATTCTCTTTTTTAAATGAAATCGAAAAATCGAGAGAATCCATTACCGCGGGAAGCCTCCTAAAATGTTTTCTATTAAATCCGAACGCGCACTCGACACGATTTTTACCTGGCAGAGCAGTCGGTGATCAAAAGAAAGTTTAAGAGATGAACGCCGCCGCACGGACAGAGCGATTCAGCATCGCGGAAAATGGAGAGCTTGACGAAGTAATACGCGAATCAATTCGACTGGGAAGAGCACTCTGTTTATTTACCAAAAATGCTGGATTAAAAAATTCTTGAACGCTGTCCGACCAATCTATCACTTTCTCCACTCGAGTAAATGAAAACCAGGGCTTGAAAAAATGGTTGAAACACCAGTAAGTCATCATCACCAGAAACATCAGAATTAGACTATTGATGCCGAAAAATCCTGGTTTCGTTACTCCGTTCGCAAGCCGTGTCAGTTTCTCTTTGATGCACACCTTTGAAAGCGCAGAACTCGGAAAGGGTTGCATCCCCTTCGCGCTCCTCAAGAACTGTTAATCTGCGGCAGTGGCTTGCCCTCCGGATTGATGCCTTTTAATTTGTCCTGCCGTTAAATTAAAATCGACTTAGTCTCTCTGGGTACAGTACTTTGGTAGGCTGGCTTCTGGGTAGTAGTAGTAATTCGTGGCCGAGCAGCATCAAGATCATTTGTGTTCGATGAGCCCCTCTGTCGATTCGCCGGGTAGAAAACACTCTTCATCTGGGCCGATGCACGCGCTGGTCCGTTCCCTTTCCGCTTTGATCCCCGGGAGCTGATTTTGATTCCCCTGGCAGGTGGTGCCCTGGCCCTGGGTGTCTCTTCCATTCACGTGATGAGTCTCGTTTCACTTTATCACCCTTCATCGTCGAAACGCGGAACGCCGGCGCGGAGTAGCTACTATTATCAGCGAGCTGGGGCTTTTATGCCGGCTGCTTTGCCCGGTTACGGGTGTTTTTAACGAGGGACAATAACCCGAGGAACAAAATAAGAGGATCTTGTTCCCCGTAGCCAGGAGGGCGGAGGAAACCCGAGACAGGGAAACCCAACAGAAACCCGTTCTCCGTTTAAACTGCGACGACCTGGCCACAAAGGATTCCATTAAAATCGAAGACACAAATCGCGCGGGCAACTATTTCGTTCGCAGCCTCTCTCTGTTCTATACAGGTTCGCGCTGATGCTGCGAACGCAGCAGCAAAGCCTCCGTTGTACTTTGCATGGAAAGCACGCGGGAACTGAATTAACACGTTAACTACCGTATAGACGTGTGTCCTATATCGCATCACCTGAACTTCGTGGACCGAACACCTATGTTATTCCTGCGGAACGGTGCTTCAGCTACGCCGACCGCACTATTTATTCAAGAAACTGGAGCGAGCGTTATTGCTACACGCTGAATCAATCTTAACTGTCCGAAAACGGTTTTAACCACGCTCCGCCGCCATCGTACACTTTCCTTTTTCGGGCCACCGCGTAACCCGACACGTGAAATATCAGTATTGCGGGATTCTGCGGCCGTTCCTGCTGCTAATGCTGTGCGCTGTTTGTGGAAACAGCGCGTCTGCTTGGGTTCAATGTGTTTCTTCTTCAATTAGCAACTTGTGTACCCTTTAAAAAATATGTGTATGAATTCAATTTTCTGATTGGGAACTTCTAGCCCTTAACAGTCGAGTGGCGACTCATAGTCACCACTAAAAATTGCTTTACGTTGGTATCTATTCAACTACTAAACATTTAAGTATTGTATGAGGTATTATACCAATTTCATATCCATAAAATTTTAAAAATCATAGAGAATGGAAATATTCTAGATCGGAAGAAATGTTGAATTATCGAGTTAAAATAGCTCCAAATACAAAGGGTTAAATAAAAAAGATTGGCCTGATTGCAAAAAATCAGCAGCTCACAGCTGATTAGACAATCGAATAATAAAAAATGAAAATATGTTTCAAATATAAATTTCGGATAGACACAGGTGTGGGAAGAACGTCAGGGAAATTTTTTGCGGGCCACAGGGAAAGGAAGGAAGAATGTTCGGACACCGGTGAGTGATCGATTTCGCGAGTTCATCGTTGACCTAAACGCGCGTGTAGATGTTCGTACGAGCGTACATTCGTAGTCACTCGTTTGAATGCGTTTGTCCAGCGTCCACCGAAAGCGTAATAGTTCTGCCGGTCTGGCAGCGACAATGGCATGCATTAACCTTTGTGCAGTTGTAACTGCAGTTGCGAGATAGTGGCTCGCCCTTTATGGAGGGGGTGGTCAGAGGGGGAGTTGTAGGGGTGCAGAAGGAGGGGCGGGGGGTATAGGGCGAGGAAAGGGTGGTCCCAGCAGACCGGAGTTCTCTTGGCATTTACAACCATTTCGCGTAATCTCAACGAATACATTCATCGGACGGCGAACCGGTGTTAAGTGGACGAACCAATTATTGCGCTGTCTGGTCCTCTCGTCCATCGTACGTCGAATCCCGCGCCGATATTTCGGAATCGGCCTCGAAAACCTTGCTTCGCGTTCCGATCGATCGTTCCGATATTTATGGATATCGGGAGAATCCGTCGATCGATATCTGTTTTAACTCTGCGCCAATCTGACAATTTTTCCTGATAAAATAAGTTACATGTTCCTTTCGTATTTAGACGTCTCGTTCACAATTTTTCTGGTACGGTAAAGATACTAGAATAATCCGCAGCAGAGGGAATGTTCAATTTTCTTAGATCGTGCAGTATAGAGATTAAGAGAGCAAGCGAAAGATTGCATTCTTGAAATCATTAACAAACTCATCAGATTTACTCGTCTCTAACCGACTGTGTAAATTCAATGTTAAAAAGTGTATTGGGGCGGCTAACTTCCTACCCTCGCCACAAGATGGACAGATAGTCAAAGACCTTTCTCGCTGCTACCTGATCCGTCACCGATTTCTATATATACAGTCCTCAATAGCCGCCAAAGTATAAAAAGGGAAAAGTGGCGAGTGTCGCTAAGAGAGACAGTGAAATAAAACAGTCAGAGTACAGAGACAAGAATAAAAAGCTAGAGATGGTCTGGAGATATGGATGGTTTAATTAAAAGAGTGTATTTCCTAAAATCGGTGCAGGAGGTTATCACACCGACACAGAATGACGCAGCAGAATTATTTACGAGTGGTGGAAAGCTCGTTGGACAACGTTTCATCTCGAGTCCAGCAATTAGCAGTCCTGATGCTAACTCATTAGCGGTTTATAAGGAAGCGCGCACATATAAAAGTTAGTTGCCTTTTACTGTGAAGCTCTCATTTCGCGAAGGAAGAACCCGAGCGGCAGCCCGTACAAAGAATTTAAGTAAAGCTAATTTCCAGAGAACCTCTTGCAGCCTATTCTAGACGGCGTTACTAGCTTAAGTATCGCGATGTTTTCCGCGAGCCTGTTTCAAGAGCGTATACTTCCTTTTTTAACGCCATCTTTCGTTCGTGGGATTCGCTCCAGCATGATTTCGCCCTGCAAAACCGCTGAAGCCACCTGTCATTTTGCGCGAAATAATTCAAAATTCAAATTGTAATTTGCCCGTGATTATGATTATTAGATCGCGGATCTTTATGCATTTATAGCTTTAAAAAAGTTTAAAACTTTAAAAACTTTAAAAAACCGAAAATATCAATATATGACTTCTTCTCTATTAAAATCATTAAGGGAATAAATAATTTTTATTTTGCATATAGATCCGAAGTCTAGTGATGATATTCACTATTTAATGAAAAATCGGAAATTAAAATTGCCAAGAGTCTTCCAGGTTGAAAATGTTTTAATCCTTTTCGAGTTAGAATAGTCTAGAATCGTATCGTTTAGAAATGTCCTGTAGGCAGTGGAAGATGGGAGAATGGTCGCTTTAATTCGACGCCGCCGGTAATCGATTAATTAACGAGGGAAGTTGTCGTGCGAATAATATAAAATTACCAAGCAATAAAGTTTTAGGGAGACGGTCTAGTCGCATCGCAGGGCTCAAAGGGCAAACTTTTAATCGTTTGGTCAGGGTGACAGTCTTCTGTTTCACGTTCAAATTAGGCCAAGTTAAAGGGGTGTCACGATCTGGTGTCAGACAGGTGAAGCGACCCAGCGAAGACCGGTCGCTAATTATTTCCGAATTAACGGCACATTAGTCTTGTGTCCCCATTACGGGGCGTAGTACGGACAGCGCCGTGAAGCTCGGATTAACGTGAATGCAGGATTACCGGGGACAGAAATTAAACCCGATGTCGCTGTTAAACAGTTTCTACTCTAACCTGCTTTCGTCTAGAGTGACGCTAATGACCGTGGATTAATCGATTCTACGCAAGAGTCGATCGCGACTTCATCCCGGCGACCGACCAGTAAACTGTCCCCGAAGGCTCGATTTTTTCCGACAACACCACCGTAACGGATTAAACTAGAATTTCATTTTTTCAAGTCTCCTAAAATTCGTTTTCCATTTCTTTTTATTTCCTGTTGTCTGGTGACTTGTGGACGGGAGTGTACATTTTGTTTGTTTCGAAGCGTCCGGGACAATCCCTAAAATAATTAAATAGCAAAGATTTCAACAAGCGACGCGAAATGTGTTGGCTGTTTACGACGGGTGTAGAATAGTTAGAAAGCGTTGTTTATGTATCGGTCATCGGTATTACGTATCAGCAATGTGCTTTTGAATTTACAGCCTATAACATAGACGCTATATTCGCTGCCCACTTCAAATTGAGATACCTTCCTGCTATTCGTCGACATTCGTTTCGCTCGAAAAGCATGTTGTTGTCCGGATCGTTTGTAACATAATTCAGCAAAACGCTGAATATTTAATTACAATCGCCTCTATTTATCTCCGAGCGAACGAGTTCGAATAAATTTGAAAAATAACGAAACAAACTGATGAGAGTTTTAATTAACGCGGCGTTGTTGACGAAATGAAAGGGAACCGGTCGCGGTTGTCGGAGGGTCTAAGAAATGTTCGCGCGCGAAACTATGCGGACTTCCGGTCAGCGAAAGGGCCTCGGCACGCACAATAATGAATCCTATAAAGTAAGAGGATTACGCAGGGAGTAGAACCTGGAACCTGGACCGGTCGAGGCCTGTCTAGTTCGTGATGATCTAACCGTTAATTCGACGTGGATTAATTAAAACAGTTCACAGGGGAGAAGAACCCTCATGCCGGTTGTTGCCACCGCTCTGAGACAGACAATAACGAAAGTAATATTTCGTCAGCGACGACGACGGGAACCGTTGTCCCGTGCGTATACGTGCACACTTAAACGAGTGTTAAGCCGGCTGCCAGACGTTACAAGGGCTACTTTACCCTCGTCCTGATGAAATTCTCCGGCTGGAAATTATTTCCAAGCTTGGAGGCGAATTAACGAAGCACCTCGACATCGAAAGTACCGTCGCGACGGCCTCACGACTCCCCGACGAGATTTTTCTTATCGACCACGTAAACGCCGGATGCGTTCTTCTTACTGGACCCACGGGGACACCGAGCGTCGTCCTATCGAAAATAAGATTTTACACCCTTTACTACGGTGCCGGGACACCGGTCTGCCCTCCAGCTCGTCTCTCCAGCTATTTTCGCCTAAGAAACGATCCAGCATTACACCCCTCATACCGTAGAACAACTGCCAACAAATTTCATACATCAGCCACCCACGATCATTAAATGACTTTCAAATGAGCCCACTGAGGACATACAAAAAGGAGAATTGCAGGCCTACATAAAAATGTTTGGGTTCGTGAAAAATGTATCACTTGGACAGTTATTCCTTAATATTTCGCAAGCGGCTGGAACAAATAGAAAGGAGAATTGTGGCGGTAATGTGGAAAGTTCGCGCGGCGGAAAGTAATTCAGAACTTTACGTATTTCGCGAGCGTTCAATGTGCATAATTTTACTGTCCCTTCCCATCGTTATTCGCGGAGCAGTTAAGACCTCGTATTAATTAATCGGCTGGTTTCCTTCGAATCGAGGACGAGTCAAGGCAGCGGCCACGGGGGCGTAGAAGTTAACGACACACGTGCGTCCACGTCACAAAGCGCATCCTTTCTCGATTACTTTCGCCCTCTAATGTGTAAACGTTAATTAAAAATGCTGCGCGTTTAATGAACGAACGACAAAGGAGCGCCGTTGGAAACTGGTCGCAAAAAGGGGCGCCGAGGAATGGAAGTCCTGACAAAAATTAATATCATACCTCCGACGGGGAACGCTTGTTACGCGGACACATGTGCCGCTTCCCGCAAAAGCATACGTAACGCGCTGCAAAGTGTGAACTCATGCGTTGTCGGGAAATGTTCCGACCATTTTCCCAACATTGTGAAACGCGGGCATGGGTAAACATCACCGCCGTCTGCTTTGTTTTCTTCGTTCCGATTGACACTGATCTGTCCTTCGGGCTCGCGATGATTTTGTTCCGAATTGAACTCAATATAATTCAAGTTTTTGCTATTAAGTTGCCTGAATAATCGCAGAAGATCATAGAACGAAATATCAGAAATTTATTCTAAATGGTAAAAAATTGATTTTCATTTTCCCTTCATTTTGACATTCATATTATTAAAGACAAAAGTATTCGCGAGTTATACGTCGGAATTCGCAGAATTCACATTATGGACGATTGTTCGCTTTGTAGAATAAATTTCAGTGTTAGTCTAGTTAGACACGAAATGATTTGATTCCATTCTGATCGGGGATCAAATTCGTGAGTAGTTGAAACTATGGACGAAGTTGTTCTATCCCGTTCTATGGGTTGCTGCGAGAGATAGAGGACCGTGGATCTAACACATTTCCGGTCGATGAGCGCGTTACTCTCCACTTGGTTGGCCCGCGACCGCGAAAATTATAGACGCGTCAAAGTTCAAAGCGTTCCCTCCGGGGCGGCTGTCCGGCAAAAGTATCTAAATTGCCGATCCCTCGCCGCTGAAACGTACCACGACCGCGATAACGCTGTGTCTTCACACGAGCGGCATACCGGGCGCATTTGTTTTCCGTTATTACGCTAATTGCGTTACGGTCGCACCCGACAAACTTTTCGATCTGATTCGTTCATAGAACCACAACTACAATATGGTTGTAACATGACTGCCAAAACACAATGGCTTTATTCGTACAATTACTTGAAAATCGGAAACCGATTGCAGCGCTCCCTTCTCGTGGGCCCAGCTGTGTAAAAAGCAGTATTGAACAATATTGAACAATATTGTTTACATTATTAAATATGCCAGTATTTAATCAATTACTAAACATTTAGGTATTGTATATTTTAGGTATTATATAAAATTTTAAAAATCATGGAAAAAAATATTCTAGGTCGAAAGAAGTGTTTAGTTTTCGAGTTAAAATAGCTCGGACTGTAAAGAGATGGTCAGAAGACCATCAGAAGACCAGATTGGTCAGAAGACCAATTTCGTGACAACTGGCGCGCATTATCGATCGATGACAAGCAGCGCCATGGATCCTGCTATCATGCGCAATTATAGTAATAAGGTGCGCAGCCAAAAATTGTCAGTCCCTCGCGAGCTGCCGGGGACGACGGACCACTCTTCCTCGATGGACTTTTTTCCCTTCCTGGATCCTCTCCCTCCACTTTCATAGATCCCCGTCGAATCCATTAAAATTCAGCATTGATCAGCGGACGGCGATAAAAGTCAATAGATTTCCGAGTCGAGGGCACAAAAGGGGTTGAAAAAGCGTCGACCTAAACGATGCAGGGAAAGGGTGAGTCCGAAGGAACAGGACGAACGGGGGGTGGGGAAAGAAATAATTGACACGAAAGTAAAACTGTATCAACGCGACCTGATGAAATGGCTGGGTATCGCGGACGGAGGTGAAATAACGGGCGGGGGTTGTGCAGAACCTCCCGGTCGGTCCAACGCCGATGAAGTAAAACGCACCCGAGGTAATTGGCGCACCTTTCAGATGTAAATGCGGTTCGTTAGGGGGTTTCCACGAACGATGCATCGCCGACGGCCACGCCAGGGTGTCGGGAGTGAGTGCCGGACTCGGCCAGTTGGAAATGCTTCCCCAGTCATTCGCAGACCAGGCTAGATGGCTCTGTCCGCCGTTATCCATGCTGCCCGACGCCAACCCTATATAAGTCAGCCAAGGTTTTAAACGGGCCGCGTATTATCATGGTAACGCGAATTATTCGAATTGTTCCGGATACCCGGGCGTCTCGTTCATCGTCAACGGAAATGGAACGAGATAATTTCTGAAGGGATGAACGGAGGTGGAAATGTTTCGAGTTATCGGGACAATGGACGCCCTACCGCACGGTTGATTTAGAATTTTTGACACCTGTACGCGGATCCATTCATCCTGGAATTTAATCGTTGAAGGACTGTGGTACATTTGTCATGAATTACAGCAATAATAAAAAAAGACAATAGATATATAACTGTAAATGTTGAAAAACGGACAATATATTATTGTTCACTCCGATGAAACCTTGTTTGTTCCAATCTAAAAATGGAGCAGTATTTTCATAAAGATCGATTCACAATTTTGTTTGCGAAGGTTTTAAAAATGATTGTGCAAAATATTTTTCTGTACGTTTCAATAGAATATCGTTTTGTTTCAAGGCGGAGCAGTATTTTTGTAGAGATCGATCATCAATTTTGATTGTAGAAGTTTGAAAAATTGAGTGGGGGTGCAAAATATTTTGCGTTGGATTTTGATAGAATATCGTTTGCATCAATTTAACAATGGAGCAGTATTTTCCCAAAAGTCGATCGGTACATTTGATTAAATAAGATTTCCGAAAGTTATCTACGATTGGAAAATATTTTCCAGGGGAATTTCCTGGGAATATTTGTTTGTTTCAGTTGAACAGTGTAGCAGTATTTTTGTAAAAGTGACACGGGGCGATTTTGTCGAAGTGAAACGGGAGCATTCACTCTCGCTGTCGACCTTTGAAGTCGCCGCGTTGCGAAATGTTAAATAAAAGGAAGGAATACGTACGCTCGTCACTTTTATTCAATTAAACAATTATTCGGGCGCGTCTCTCTGTGTCGGTTGGAATCGCGCGCAACAGCTCCAGGTGGTTATTCGAATAACGAACGGAACGAAACAGAACAGAGCGCAACAGAACACCGGCCCATATCTTTTATTCGTGAATCGTCGATTCATTATTTCGTGTGGGGAACATTTTCCGATTTTTGCCTGTAAACAACGGTCGTGTAATGAACAAAAGCCGCGGCGTTTCATGCGGGGGAAAAAATCGAACGGTCGACTGGGGAACAGCGTAACAGAACGCGTCCCATTTTTGCTCAATGTTTTCGATGACAGCCCCCGTTATTACGGGAGCGATCGGATGGAATCTCGATTATTGACACAGAGAAAACGCGCGTATCGATTAATCGCCGCGCGCGCGGAGAGCCCCACCGTTATCGGGCAAGTTCTACGCCGAGATTCGAAACACACCTCGGAGGGCCTCGTCACGAACACGATCCCGTATAGACCAGCACGGTAATTATCTGCTCGTAATTGCTAATCGATTGCCGTCAATCTCTGATCACCCGTGAAACAGTATCAATAGAGGGTGGGAAGGTAACATTGCGACCGTGGGGTCCTAAGCGGTATTGATAAATTTTCATCAACCGTCGCATTCAATGGAGCCCGAGACAAATTGGTTTCGTCCTGACCAAACATCTTTACTCTCAAAAGAAGCTCGACGTTGCAAAATTACACCATAAACCCCTTAACAGGACCGAAAATTTCAAATAAAAAATTTTAAAATCCGTGACCTTTACTTTTTCCTTCGCAATTGCGACTAATAACAACTTAAAAAAAATTATTAAACACATTAGAAATGTTGAAAAAGTTATTCGTTTTTGGAAGGTGTACGAATAATATGTACACTCGCTGTATATTTACTTCAGAAAATTGTTGGCAAAATTTTATATAGTATACCAGAACAATATTCTCGCTGAAATAATTACAATGGTTACGGGTAGCAGTTTCGAAAAATGAATGTAATAATTACGAGTGAAATGAATGAAAATTCGAATTTTCCGACATGAATGTACGTCCAGTTCTCCTTTGTTTCGAAATCATAACAAGCTCCACATTTTTCAACAGTTAATGTGAATTTACATACACGCATAATGTCGATAGACAGAAAATATATTGAGCTACCTTTTCAATCCCCAGTAATTATTTTAAGAATTATTATTTTAAGAATTATATTATTATAGCATATCAAAATGCATATTAAATACTTGAATGACGTCTCAGCGTTTTGTAAACTCATTTAAGCTACTTTTTTAAAAAAAGAAGCATGTTTATCGGATAGTTAGGGAAAGACGACAAAGACGTCTGTAAAAATAATTTTTAATTTCTGTGGGGCGTTTGACGAAGATCAAGGCACGAGCGACGTTCAACTGTCACCCTTCTTCGTTGGTTCCGCGGAAGTCGCGGGGGTTGTTTTGTCAGCAACCCTTCGTTTTCAACCATTTTTCTGTACCGCTTGCGAGTGGTGTGCGGGGGCGTAGGCGGCGGTTGGCGGCTCACGACAGCCCACTTTCGCCTTCGCGGGCTTTTTCGGGCCGGCATGTAATTAAATTCTCTCGCGTCGCCAGATCGTTCGACCGTGCCCGCCTAAACGTCGTAATTAAGGCTGCGTGTATAATGATCACGCGCCGCCAGCCCGGTCGGTTAACGTTGTTTGACGCGAGCGGACCTTTGGAGAGGCCAGGATTTACTCGGGGATCGTTGCATCGGCGGAATCGTTGAAACGTTTGAACTCTGCTCGCCAACGTGCGGTAAACCAGACGGCATTGGACGATGTTTTCGAACCGTGTTTTTCTACGCCGCCGAGAGGGAGAGACGACATATATAATGATTCGACACGAGAAACCCGCTGAATATTTTTCACGACCATTCTATGTGTCACCTGGCAAGTAGGAGCATTTCCGAAAATAATAAATAATGAATTCTCACGTACCAATTTTGTGAAAAGTTTGATTCGCTACGTTTGAAAATGCATTTGACTTTCAACAATTTTAAATAAAAATGCAGAAGGACGAAATAAAATATGTACTCGAATGTTGGGTATCAAAAATTTGCAACTAGAAAGAGTAAAAGTTGCTGACGTATTTATATTTGCTTGTGGATCCCATTTTCGCGTACAGGAATATTGGTTGGTTGGTTGTGAATTGTTGGTCTTTGAATTTCCCAGCAGAAATCGTCGCCGTTGGAGTTTCTTCTTCAGATTTGACCTAGTGACACGGGCGATCCGCGACGTAAAACGAAATGTGTCACGAGAAACTAGATCATTTTTCCAGCGGCACTTAATGAAGACGCGAAACGGGAGTAATAAAAATTCAAATAGCACACCCTAATGAGATCCACGAGCCTTTCTCCCGTTCAAGAATAAACACCTGGATCTCGAACAATCGTCCGTCTCCGCAACAGGAAACCGTGCAATTTTCAGAAAGATCCTTTCAGAAACTTCCACGACGCTGGTAAATGTTAATGAATCGTTTTCGAATGACGTCAGGCCTGAATGCGACGAGCACAAGATGAAGTTATTGAAGATTCGCTTGGACAATAGAAAATAGAGCAGCACCAAACAATCGTAATTATCATTTACCTCTAACGATAGAATTATCTTATAAAAATTTCTTTCAATTATAAATTCGAAGTATTTTGAGTTTGGTTATTTTTACTGTGGTATAATTGAGGTCTATAGTGTTTTTAGTTGTATTTTATCAGATTTATTGTCGTTATGCGCGAGGGCAAGCCGGCTGCCATTTTGTCGTCCGTTGATTAGCAGAAGTCAAGCCGCTGATTAATAGCATTTGGTGATCAAGGTTAGTCGCTGCAGCAGGGGTTTCGACATTGTACCCTGAAATTAGGCACGCATGATAATTAGACAAGGTGTCCTACAATATTACCCCTATTGGCTATTCCAGAGATCTCATCGTGATGCAGGGGATAATTCCTATCGGCAATAATACTCGGACGTCGCGGTGGGACCCCATGCTCGATATAGAACCCATTATCGATCGCTTTATCTTTAATAGGTTTCTTCAAGTGACGCCAAATTCATCCCCAAAAACATAAATACATCATTAACCTTATGCAGTCGGAGTTATTTTAACTCGAAAATTAAATATTTCTTTCTGCCTAGAATAATTCCAATCTATATCATTTCTCTCATTCTATGGATATGAAATTGATGTAACATCACCTCCAATACTTAAATCTTTAGCAATTGATTAGCAATTGATATCAACATATTTACATATATTTACAATAATATTTGTTAAATTGTACTAATTTCTTCGTTTCCGAGGTCCGTGGACATTTAGGAAGCAATGTTCATTGATTAGCTGACCACATTGGAGCTGTTTATTACAATTGGCGAAGAAAATTTCTATTCCACGTGAAGATACACAATTCAGGCGTTACTAGAATTATTCTCGCGGCTGTCTGGGACGGGTTAGCGGTATTTTTCGCGTGTTAAGGGGTGGGTAAACCGCGGGTTACCAATTGCGAGACGACAAATACCGGCTAACCACTGTCTACGCGGAGTCGCTTGTTTTAATTTCATCATAAAGAACCGACTCCTTTAAACGATGTATGCTCATACCTGCAGCAACCCCTTCGGCCAAGCCGAGGCCTGCGTGGCGTTATAAACCCCTGTAACGCTTGCAAATACCGAGTAGCCGGGATTATTGTATTCGCACGCGTGGAGGAGGAACGAGAGAAAGAATAAAGCAAAAAACGTCGCGGGGGTTGGGGGAAACGGTAGAAGGGGTATTAGAGTGCAAGGAAGGGAGCAAGAGAGGAGAAAGAGAGAGCGAGAGAGGGGAGGAGGACGAATGGAAACGTATTGCTGGTAGGAAATGAATTTTTACGATATTTACTTTAAAACTTTTTTCCACGCCGGTCGTTACCGACTTCCGCGCCGCGTTTTCCATCAACGAACCAAGACTCTCCGCCCTGGCCTCTGAATATCCAAATTCGTGAACGGCCTCAGGGACAAAACGTTTCCGACCGATTGAGCCGAACGTCTAGACGAAATCATTCGTGCTCCGACTATCGACCGGGCTCGAATTGTCACCGTCGTCGTCGTCGTCGCCGTCCCGAAACTAAAAGTTCCGGTGAATTATTGTCGCCTGCCCCGACAATTCATCCGGCTAAAGATGATAGCTCCAATACCGCGGCAGGCCAGACAACAGTTTCAAGTTCATATTGTTGCGCGATGCACCTTGATTTCGGATCAGCACTTTTTTATCCGACTGCTTCTCTTCCAGTTTCTTTCCTGCTCGTTGTTTTATCTATTTAACACACCACTGTTACCTCGTACGCGAACCGAAAAATGAATATGCAAGCAACTTTTGTCAGAGTTGCATGGAGCGGCATTGTCAAAAAAATTGATCCCGTTCCGCGGAACTTTTTCGATGCACAACCAGCAAGGTAAATACGTCTCAGCCGTACATTATGCATATCGGAAAATAGAACGAGTGGAATCGTTCTCTCGAACGAGCACGTGTATCGTTGTGCTAGTGTGTCCGACCGGGAGAGCCAGTCGGAATTCTGATAATCACGTTACAGTGGACGAGTTGTAAAATTCATGCCTCGTAAATACGAGATCGCCATTGACGGTTCGTGCTCGATAGGCGGCCACCAACTCTTCCTCGCGATTTGACAAACATTGATATTCGTTCGTTTGCATTTTACACTGGGATCAAACGGAGAATCCTCCGCGCGAATGAATAAAAATCAGACGAGACCATTCAAATTAATAAACGTGCGGTCATTTAAGAAAATTATAATTAATTCTGTCGGTTTAACGAATCGCTCTCGTATTCCGCTCGCGTTTACATTCTTCCAGAATTGCTATTTGTAAATCCCTCAATTATTCAAATTAAATCATATTTGCGAACGAGCTCTTTATTATCAATCATTAATGTTCGTCGAAAATCGTTGAAAAATCGGAAACAAGATGCTAAAAATTTAACAAACGGGATGGGGTGACTCTAATCGAATTCGCAGAGTAATTATAGCACAAAGAGGGCCGGGATTCGCGGGAACGAAGCGAGGAGGAGATTCGGTGCGATCTTCTAGGCAGCAGCGTCGTGCCAAGTCAGACTTAACCAGGGAGACCGGAATCCATCGTCTTATCCGGCATTTTTCTTTTTTTTTCGTTCTCTCACTCACTCTTCTTTTCTTTATCCGGGCCGACTCACGGGCGAGACGGTAAGGAGCGAGTCGAAAGTCAATAATCTGGAGTAATTCCTCTTTCCAGCTGGAACTATTTTCATTGTACTCGAGATCCATAGCGAGTCACGGTTGGCGTGCGTTAATCAACTAAAAGCTGGTAGTCAGAGTTTACACACCGCGTCTCAATAGCCACTATCGTCTATCTCTCATACCGATAGCAAGCTCTTCTCGAGCACGAGTTAGAAGATGCAGATACGCGGAACCGCGCGATCAAATTGCCACAGTAATCACGTGACATTAGCTGATTACGTGTACAAAGTGACTGGGACATTGTTGCCTTCGTTATCGCCCCCGCGAGGGCCTAGTAAAATTGTCCGTAAATTAATTAGTCCCGATAGACTTCCTCCTAGGTGAACGAACTTGGGAGTTCTTTTTTTTATTGTAGAAAATTTCATAAGGGATCTATTTCAACATAATACGGAATTCAATAAATATACACAGAATAAGAATATACAATTTATATTAATATAAATAATTAATATTAATGATGATAATTATATTAATTTATATTAATGAATCACTGATTTGGTGAAGAACGTTTCTGTACTCGTAGTTAGCGGTGAGATTTTCAATTGAGGCGATTGTGCAGCATTTTTCCGGAAGTGTTAAACATTGTTCGCGGAATTGATAGACGGTAGAATGGTTGCAGAACGTCAAGAAATTTCGAGCGGATGACAGCGAAGGCGTTCGGAGCTGCGCGAGGCAGTGCAGTCAGAAATCCTGGGAGTGAACTCGTTTCGGTATTAGGTTCGGCAAACTCGGGCCGTTGTAATAACGTAAATTACGAGCGGATAAACAAGTCGGCTACATACAAGCAGGTGTGCGAAGGTAAATGAAAGCTCGGATACGAAATCCATGAAGGCAGAGCCTGTTACACCGTTCCCGTGAGCAGGAATCCCGTTGGTGAACAGAAGGAGACGAAGAAGAAAGGACAGGTAGGGTTCCTAGCTAACGAGAGAAACAAAGATAGACGGGATAGAGAGATAGAGCAAGGTGGAGTGAGAGCGAGAGAGAGAGAGAGAAAGTGGAATAGCGATAGAGAAGATGGGGAGAGGGGACGAGCTTGCTCAGCAGATTGGTATCAATGGAGACAAATTGAGTTGGCCGGTGATCGATGAAGCTCACCGGCCGTGACGCGAAGTTACGGTAACGTGCACAACGTTTCCCTTCCTACCTACTCCTTTTGCGTATCCACCGCGGTGTACCGGCATCTCTTTCTACAACGGCATTCGTTTGAGAACATATCTCGTGGCACGGGGTATCGTCCCGTTTGCCTACGAATCGACCGGTCGGATTCAACTTCACCTCAAGAATTCGATTATCCGCTCAAACACCGTTCGACACCGTGAAATTACTGCTCCGTGCTGCGGGGAATCTGTCACATTGATTTTAATTATGTTCCGGTACTCTCCGGCGCTGCACTTCTTGCCCGCCTGCAACTGTTTACCAGGTTCCATATTTTTCACGATAACCAGCTAGAACTTGTTAAATTTATATTTCACAATCGCCGCATGCAAATCGCGTTCTGAGATCGTGTTAAGCCCATAGAGAAAAATGGACTCCTGTATTCGAACTTCGCAAATTCTGCAACCTCGGAAGTTCGTCGACCAAATACAAATTCATCAGATATCCGACGCTTTGCAAATAGTAACTTTAAAGTCTTCGAAAGTTCCGATCGACTTACATGCATAACAAATCTGCGTTGCCCCGATAACTCGACGAATTCCGCCGCTAAGACAATCAGCCGCTTAACTATGCGAAACTGGTTCTAGCCTGATGTTAACATCGCAATATGGTCAGCAGAATTCAACTATTTCTCCACTGTAACAAATAGATTTTCCCGCTGTTGCCGAAACCGTTCGCAATTTTTTCTTGCTCAAATTTGTAATAAATTCTTTCTTGAGAAACTGTTACATGTTAATGTTTTTATTAATCCACATACTGTCGGGGGAATGTATGATCATATTTCAATCTTGCCTCACTCTATCACAGGAATTTACCATTACATTTTAAGCATGCTTCATTCTACCAAAGGAATTTAGAATCATATTTTAATCTTGCTTCATTGTGCTTCAGGAATTTGCAAATTTAGCTCCTTATCATTTCGCAAATGTTTGGATTGATTGCATCGCGTAGGAAAGTGAGATTCCTTTCTTCTTTTAATACTGCTTTAAATTGCGCGTACGCATTTTTGTCATAAATGCACGAAGATCCGCAATCGGATGATGTTTGGTGAATGTTACGAGTTTATGGAAAATCGCGGAGATCAAGTGGAGACGCAGCTTCACTGAAACGGTCGAGAAGCGTCGTCAGTGGGAGGTAACGGACCAACACAGTCGCAGTACAAGCCAGGTTTCTATCAAATTATAAGTTGTCACACGGATGACGACGCAGCAGCCGAGCCGACTCCTGGCTTAGCTTTCCCAGTTAACGCCGCCGCCAATCAGTCCCACCTCCGCTTTCCCTTTTCACCCTTTCATCCGCTGTATATCCTCGCTGGTGGGCTCTCCTCCGTTTGCCTTGCCTTCACGGTTCCTCTGTTCCAACTCGTTTCTCTATTCCTCGCGCAGAATCTTCTTTCTCGTCTCTCCTCTCATCTTCGATCCTCTGTCTCTCCATCTTCTTCTCCCTCTCTGTCTCTCTAGTTTCCTCTCGTTGAATCGTTTGGACTTTGCCGTTGTTCACGACACCGGTGTCTCATCCGCTTCTTGAGCGACCATACGGAAGGAACCAACGACTCGCAGCCGCTTCGCTGTCTGTAGCCTGACGATTTGCATATGAGGAATTTATAATTGGCTACTGTTTATCTTATACAGCGCTGAATCGCTGCCGTTTTAGCTGCCTGCGCTACGGGCGAATGTTCGTTAGCTTCTTGGCTTCCCAGAGAACCGCGGGCCCGTGAAACAAGGAATTCTTGGCCTCCGCTGCCGACTAACAAGAGCAAACTATACTCTCCCATAAGCTTTTATTCACCAAGAAATCTCGCTCTTTATAGAAATCGCTGGAACTCGTTCGGAACACGCCCCCTTTAACCCTTGTCCATCCCTCATTTCACGAACTGAATCTGCCCCTCCTTGTCAAATTAACACGGTAAAAGATCGACGACATAGCAATGTAAACAGTTATTTTTTTATGTTTTTGATCGTTAATCTCGATCTTTTCTACGTTCGTTATTAGACTGCAGATCTTTCTGCAATGTAAAAATTATTCACAGCAAATAAAATGCTCACAGATAAAATTCTTGGACGAACAAAGAATAAATGAATAAAACAATGTACACAATTTGGTATGCCAGAAGGATTTCGGGATTTTCCAAACAGCAGTCGAGCAGCGAAGTTATGCGACCGGATTGAAATAAAGGGAGCCATTGGGAAGCGCGGACGAAAAAAGACGGGAGCAGTTTCCGAGTATATTTTGGAAAACTATTAGTTTCCCCGGTGGCTTCCAAGTTTGCCAACGGGTTCCAGGCGGTGTTCCAAGCGTACGAGGTGCTCAGGGAACGAGCCCGCCACGATTTGGCAGTTCTTCCGTTCTGCGGGCACTCCCATCGGGGTGAAAAGATATCGCGATATTATACGATGATAATGGAGCCCGTTCAATAACACCGCGAAGAGTAATAGCAGCGGCATTGTGTTTAATGGCTAGGGAAGTCTACGGAGGGAATCGAAGCTCCGGTTTATCGTGGCTGGTAGACGTTAGGGTTCTCCGGTGACGGATAGGCACGTCGAATCGGGCCTTGCCGGTTAGGCTACCGATTTGCGAGCACCGAGACTGGCTTGTCTGAGCAATTTGTGCTGCCACCAAGACCCCTAACACCCGGAATCAACGCCGCCGCATTTTGTACCGCAATTTGGCTTCGTCAGACTCGACGTCCCATCCGGTCAAGATCTTCAATTCATTATCAAATCCAACAAAATGGATAAAATTTTTCGTTAACATTAACTGATGCCGACTGATCTATTGACCGACAGACAATAGATGGAGAAAAGATTGAAGCAGAATTAGAACCGACAATCGATCCCTTGGATATGAGTCACGGTCACCGGAGCCAACATGCTAATCCGCTATTCGACAGCGGTCGCCCGGACCCGCCGTTGGGAGAGTTGCAAGTTGCAAGCTAATGTTTGCAATTTACCCAGGCGTGATGGATCTCACCGGCGAGCAAACTGGGCGGCCGATGTGGAAGGGTTCCTAAAACACTCCTGGAGGAGCTGAACGGGCACAAGCCCGACAAGTCGCTGGCGTTCGCCTGGCAGCGGTAGCAACACAGCGGTGGCAGCTTTGAGACTAGACGTAGCAGTGATGCCGGCAGCAGCAGCAGTAGCAGCAGGCAGCAGGCAGTAGCAGCAGCACCCTGCGCCAACCAGCGCCGCATCAAGTATCATTCTATTTACCCGTCAAATATTTGTGCTTTTACCGTGGAGCGCGTATCCGAGGCCGCTCTCCTGCCTCCTCTTAGCTATCTACTCTATCCTCTAGTGCCACTTTGTATACAGTGAACACCGTCGGCTGAATTTCCCTAACGAAAACTTGCCGAAAATTTGCAATTCGTAAAGAGGCAGGCCAGCCCTTCTTGCCAGCAGGCACACACAAGAGCGAAGGCCATCCGCGAGCTGGAACAACCAGAGCGTCCATTCTGAAACCGATGGATAGAGGATGACAACCATAAACAGTTCTCACGCGTGTTCCAGGTTCAATGATCGAAGCTAAATCATAGCTGTGATGAAACAAGATTAGACACAATAATGAGATTGTTCGTATTGTTTGCCGGAAATAACTGTGTAGAACGCGCCACGTTTTCAGAATCTGTGTACACCTGTCAAATTGACACAAGGAATAAATGATGGCCAATTTACCTTCACTCTTCAGTAAGCTGACTATTTGTCTTCCCTAATTCTAGGACTAAATCGAGCCGGTTCAACGAAAATCAGAACCGTTGGGAAATTGACCAATTGTGGACTTCCAGATCCTAAATGTGAACTCAACTGATTGTGCACATGAACTACTGTGGAAACGAGAGGTTCTAGCATATCTTTCATAAAAGTGTAAATTGGAAGAGTTGAAATGGATGATGTCTTATAAAAATTGATTGAACCTATCGTATAGTCCAGCTATGATCTCCCCAAGTCCAGGCAGTGTCTTAGACTGATCGGAAATGTGAATTACGGTAAAGCTAAGATTCCCCAGTTTTCCTAAATTGAGCTGTCTGTGGGTTTGTAGCCACTAGAAACGAGGTGGATGTTTCCTATCTGTTCGCAACAGGGACGACCGTAAAGAATAGTGACATGGTCAAAAAGTAAATGTTCCCTTCGCGGAAGAAACTGGATGACAATGGCAGGGACCTGGGGCGCCGGTAGGCTGGTCACGGATGTGACGCACGAACGGGTACCACATAGCCCTATCTCTCTTCCTTTTTTTCTCGTCTTCTTCGTTCTTCCTTCTCTTCGTCATCCTCTACCTCCTCCTACTCGTCTTCTTTGGCCCCCTCGGCCATCTACTCCTAGGAATCCTAATATCCACGTTTGACGTCATGCCAAATACGTACCCTTACTCGTCTGGAATAAGTCACGAGCGACGCCGCAATAGAGGATTGTAGCAAACGTCGAAGAAGAAAAAGGAAATTCCCGTAATACAGATGTCCGGGGCCATTCGGTACCGGCGACGTTTTGTGTGCAAAGAAGATTGAAGTTATCGTTAAACAAGCTACCGGGGTAATCTGAATTGCGCTACGAGCGGTGAATCTCGAGCGATCGACTTTTACCCCGCAACCTTCCATCCACAAGTTCTACACTGATCGATATTTAAACTGCAGACATTTAGAACAATCTCTGTTCCTCCTGATCATCCTTTTCTGCACCCGAAAGCTATTCAAAATTCTTCCTCGTCCTCAAATTTGAAATTGTTCGGAATTGCTTTTCTGATTCGCTAAGTCGAGGACTCACTGTACACATTTACTACAGTCTGTTCAGAATCTTCATCACAAAAGTGTTGGGACCTCGAACCACAGAATTCTCTTTTTAATGATTTTAAAGAGTTGAAATAAAATTATTGTAGTGTAACGCGGTCGCAGAATTATTTTTTGAATAAAAGGCGCGCGACGCGGGAGCGGTTCCGAGCGGGTCGTGCGTGTTAATAAGTTGACCATAATTTCACGATGTAGTTGTCCATTTCACGGATGAATTGCTGTCTGTTTGACCATTGGTATCGTCATCAACATTTTCCGTTCGGGCGGTGACGTGGTGTTGCTAGTGAGGAGAGGGGGAGGGTGGGGTGTCGTGGGGGAAAATGCCAGAATGAAATCAACGAATTTCCGCTTTTCAAACTCGTTTCAGTTCGGTGATTTCGATAGAAATCGGCAAAATTATCGGGGAGGATGGCAACCGTCGTGCAGGTCGGAGTTAGGTAGGTACGCGGAAACGTACAACAGACTCGCGCGCCGGACGGACGGTCCGATTTGAATACATAACTGGCCGGATATAAACGAGCCTATGAATAAAATTTAAATTCCAATCAGCGGCCGAACAATGCGACAATGCTCTCGGTCGTCCAGTAGAAATCAAGTCGTATAATGCGTCCATCGAATACACCGTCTGGCTGTTGCGTTTATAATCCGGGCTTTCAAGTCAAAAGTTCCGCCTTTTTCACAGTCCGTCGTTGTGCGAACCGCAAGCCCAATTTTTTGACAAGGTAATGAACGTCCGACAATTGGCTTCATCAACCAGGTCAATTCGTGCATCAATTATTTCGCGCAATAATCAGCCAGCTGTACAATTATCGATGTAATGCCTCATTTATTTACGTGAAATAACGCTGTCTAAATTCGAAGCTGTACAATTATCTATAAAACAGTTCAAGATATGGAATAAATTTTTCTCGTGCTGGAAAACGTAGAGATCAACGGTACAAATCGATAACGAACCAATTAACGAGCACTTCGTATCGGAACGATGTTTGCGATGCATAAATCATGCTGGTGATATGGTCGATGCAGATTTGGCGCCTTAATGCGAGACTGTGGAAAAAGTGTTTCGCGATCCGCGCGAAAATCAGCGCGTCGCTGGGCGAATCGATCAAATATTAGTAATCAAACGTACAGGGATGGGGGAGGAGGAAAACACAGCATAATGAACCGACTTGTTTGCGAGCGTCAACGTCGGCCGCGTATTATTTACTCGTTAGTGTCATTCACCGATTCGTTACGTACACCGGGGCCCCGCGCCATTATGTCGGCTCGCGTTTCTCGAATTTATCGACATTAACGAGACGTTTCGGTGTCAGCAGTGAAAATTTCGGCGTGACGATCGCGCCGCGTCGCCGTCTCGTTTTGCAGTGGAGGCGCGCATCGGCCTCCGCCTGTAATTTCGGAAAAATCGGAAATAGCCGCGGAAAATCGGAATCGCGAAATTCGATATCATGGCGTCAGCGTCGTCGTTGGCGTTCGACCAGAAGCGAGTTCCACCGCGTGGAGCGCGGTCGTTGCCGTTAATTCGCGAAAATTCGCTGATACAGATAATCGTTTAATCGTGCCGCTGAAACGCACCGCATGTCGAGCACCGTTCGACAAAGTGTTCACCGCGCTGAAATCAAGAGAGACAAAAAGTACGAACCGCGGGCCCGACTATCCGACAGAATAGCGCGATTCGGCTAATGCTGTACTTATGCGATCGCTCACCGTGCAACCCGGTGCATTTCCAGCTTTCCCCTTTCTTAATGACGCTGGAAAAACATGGTATGCACGTTCGTCCAGCGTGGATTTGAAAAATATTATCAGCTATCTGAATGCTCATTACTGGAAATGGGTGTTAACAAATGCACTGCATCGGTACTTCGTCACCTCTGTTTATTAATACGATTCTTATTGTGCTGGCAACTCTCTCTCTCTCTTATTGATAATCCAACACTCATTGGTTTAGAAAAGGGGAATGTAGTAATTCAATCCTGATATATGTGCGAAATTTGTAGTTTAATAGAAAATTGTTATTTTCGGATATCTTGCATATTTCCTGTTGGGAGTCACGGCGGATTTCATCGCGAGGACGGCACGGAAAATAAAACTGGCTATACTTGGCAGTGCAGAAATTGCAAATAAACGCGTCGGTGGAATATTACCGGCGAGCGACAACGTGAAAATATTCGGGGTGGCCGTCCCGTCGCGGGCCGATGATTAATAAATCAAACTCTCGCGCGCGCGTCAAACAGACATAATTGTAATTTGCTGCGATTGCCCGCGTGATCGTAGCCTGGGAACAAAGTAACCGGGAGGAAGAGAGAGAGAGAGAAGAGAGAGAAGCGGAGGAGGAACAGGAAATTAAAATGCGCATAATTACGTGGCAATTATGACGTTTGCTTTTCGTCGAACGCTGCCACCCCCCTCCAAAGCGATGCTTACTAACCTCGGTTCCGTTAATAATTCCACCGGCATTGATTCGTTTCGATATTCGAGCCTGTGATTCATGAATAAATCTTTCGCTGGTGCCTGTCTTTCACAAAATACCCGGTGTACTTTCAATTCTTTCAATCAAACACTATCGTATTCAATAATGAGTAGGAAATCAAAATGTTTTTTCACATTAACAAATTATAATTCGGTCGGTACATATTACCAGGAACGATTTATTTATTTGATCGGTTCGTCTGTTCCCGGTGTAATTTTTATATTAATATAGGTTCCATGTAGACTCGCGGTTATTTTTAACGATAATTAACGCACAGGCTATAACTGCGGTATCCGATTAAGCAACCAGAGAGCACGGAGAACCGAACTGATGGAACAGTTACATTTATAAATAGCGAAAACGCAGTGCGAGATAAGCGGCCGCTCGTGAAGTATGGAACGACAGAACATTGCTCTGCGGCCGGTAATATTGGTAACCGCATTTAAATGACGGGCATCGTGCGGTCCGCCGAATAGGATACTTTTGAATTGTAACGCCGAGCATCGGCGCTACCCACAGCTCTCTCTCTCTCCTCCTCTCTCTTTCTTTCTCCCTGACAGAGACCCGGAATTTCTAATGGACACTTAACTTCAATTAAACTAAAATTCGAACTACCACCCGCCGATGTTAGCGACGCCACGTTATTATACTTGATCTGAATTGCGTGAGCTGGAAGGTCGCCGCAAAAGAGAATGGAGAACTTCCTCGAACTTGCATTGCATTCTATTGGATCAAAAAAGGGACAAATTTCAACAATCTGCAGGAAAATTAAAAAAATTAATATGAAATTACGCAAATTAAGGCTTGTTTACTCGGGTTCTGAAGACAGTACCCACCATTTTCGATTTACCCTGGCCATCAGAATCCTGGAATCCTTTCTCCAGCAAGAAATGCCTCCGGCATCTCATAGTATACGATTCACAGTATCAATTTTCGTTTGATAGAAATCGCCATTGGCGTTAAACGACGTCTTCCGACTAGAATCGCGAAAAAATCGTGCCAGTACGAGACCCAGGAGAAGAAAAAGAGCGAGCAGGATCGGAGGAAGAGAATAAAAAGAGAATAGTGGGACGAGGAACAGCGCGTTTGAAACGGAACGAAGTACGTTCGGTGTCTCGGATTTCGAGGAAGTTGGCCGGGACATGAGGCGACGGTAAAAGGTGCGAGCGAGCGAGCGAGTCAGAATAGGGGGTTTCGGGGTGAAAAGAGGGTGGCAGAGGGATGAAAAGCGAAACAGCAACCGCTGAGTGGAAGTCGCATACGAAGCTCCGGGTAACTTATCACTTTCCCTTAATCCGGATCAGCGGCACGGCGGAACTGGCGATGTTCAGGCTTGCCCCGTTAAATATTCAGAAGAAGTCTGGCCCGGTGTAAATCAGAGAGGCAACCGCCCTTTACCAACCCCTTCTTGGCTCCCGACGCATTGCTCCCACGTGGGATGCTACCGCTCGACACTCTCCACTCGATACACATCCATCCTCCTTTTGCTTCAACCCCCCCATCATTCCCGTGCAACCCCTTGCTACCAGCAGATTTCGTCCGGTTTTTCTCTCTCGCTCACTCTTTCTCTCGTTCTCTTTTTTTGCTCTTCCTCTCTCTCACTCTATTTGTTTCCTGCTCCTTTCCTTTTTGGGACGCGAACGACCAATGAGATTTAACCGCTGCTCCGGTTATTTACACTGGGTGTCCCCGTGAAAAAGAGTGGGGCAGCGAGAACAACAAAGCGGATGCGATCCGAATAAAAGTCCGGCCATTTAATGCGAGCCCGGAGTAATTGTATAATTCTGGCGCAACCGGCGGAACGATTGGATACAGGGACAATGGGAGCCACGGAGAAATTATCTGACCGAAAAAGGTTGCGCCCAGAGGAGGGATTAGGCGTGTTGTCGCCTCGCGGACTCTCTGCTTGCGGAGATTCCCACCTCTCTGTGGTTCGCAGGAATTGTCACCGATTTCTGACGACTCGATTTGATTTGGATAAAAAATTACACGCCTTCTGTTTCAATTATTTTCAATTTTCACTTATTCAGAGCTAATATATGTTTCACTGCCAAGCTTATTATAAAATGTTTTAAACGCATTCGAGTAAATATACCAGCAACCACATGTGGCACACGTGCCCTGAATGGAGAGTTTAACGTGTGCCATCGGTGGTGCACGTGGCACAGAACGTGTTAATGAAAAGAATATTCCGTATAAATATTTATGAATAATTCTATTAGCAGTGAACGTCAGTTTGGTTAATCGAATAGCTTTTACCAGCGGTGCACAATTTATTTAGAAACGCAATACGTGTAAATCACTTTTAATGGTCGGTAGGTGTAGTGTTAGATTTGTATAATATCTGACACGTATTCATATCTAGGGGGAGAAAAGAGCCCTCGGTGAACAGGTTTCTTACCCCCAACATTGAAACGACGTCCCTTGTTAGTTAGTTCCTTGTTATCTCGAGTTAAAACTCATGCAACATCGATAGCCCCTCGAGTAGTGACACGGAACAAAGAGGATCGTTTGCCGTCGGCAAAAACATACAGAAATCTCAAACCGAGGATCACGGCGGGAAGAGCGGGGGAGGAGGAGGTTGATAAAAATTCAGGAGGGTTCGCGAGCGTGAATCTCCCCAGTAATTATTAGTAGCGATCGTTTGATCGTGTCAGCAGCTCGCTCTTTAACGAGACACCGGGGTTCGTTGTCGGCTGATCTAGACGAATTAAGGAAGTAAGCGATTCGAAGAAACCAATAACGACCGTGGGAGACGGATGACTACAAGAAAGAGGGAGGAGGGCAGTGGCCCTGGCTATGGCAATGTCGGTGCTGGTGGTAGTGATAGCGGTGGCGGTGGCGGCGGTGGTGGTTGCGCGGCGGCGGCTGCGAGAAGAATCGAACTGCCTCATTACGTTAATTTCCCCCGAGATGCCTGCATTTTTCTGATTCCATCGGTTCCTCGTCGCGCCGCGTTGCTCCAGTTTCTCTGGCCTTTATCCGCTTGCCACCGTTCGTTGATCCGCCACGGCGCAAGAGGGAGAGCGGTTTTATATCGAGACGCGGGGCTGAGAATGAAACCATTTATTGCAACGCGAAGACCCGTAAGAGGTAAGGGACCAGGATGCCTTTACCCGAGGGAATGATGGGACGAGCCGCCTACGCCGCCAACCGACGTCGCGCAAAACCGACGCCAACGACGACGCCATCGTCGACGCCGACGCCGCAGGCTTCTCTGCCTGTGCTCTGCCTGCTGCCTGTGTTCCCGGAAAAAATCAAGAAAGAGACGCAGACGCTGGAAATGAGGGACCCCGAGCCCGTTAACATTCCCGGCAACGAGTTACGTCGCTCGCCGTGCCGCGTCGAGAAACTCGAATCGAACCTCCATCGCAACGATCGAACTCTCTCCTTTTCTTTCTCTTTCTCTAGCCACCCACCAAACTATCAACTGGAAATGCGTTTTATCGCTCGGTGCTTCTTTCACTGAAAGCATAAAATCCCACAGAAACCGAGATCTCAGCCGTTCCGCGCGCCCGCGTATCCAATATTTACAGATGTAAATGTTTTAACGCGTTACGCCCTCTTTTCTCTCCCGCGAGATTCTGCTTCGTCTACGGGAATCCTAAAACTGGTTAATGCGGCTGCGATGAACGCTCGCGACGGACAGAATTTTTCTTTATACATATTCGGCTTGCATCGATTACCGGTTTTGGGTGCGAGGGTGTTGGTAGTGGGGTGAGTTTTCTTTGGAAAATGTGGCAGAAAAATTGCGACTTGATTTGTATCAAATTTAGATGAGAAAATTAAATCTCTTGAAGATACTCGTCAAAAAGAACCTAGCAACATTTTCTTGGGGGCCTCCCCGGTCAATTGGATTTTCCCGCTGCGTAGGCCTCGAAATTACGGTTCCGGTGGAAATTTGCAGCAGCCGAGTGGCTCTTGGAATCGCCCAGGGTCCTTTCTTGAAGTAGTAGGAGCGGGAGCGGAGAAATATTCGGAGCGGAGGGTCTCGGTTCGGCGGTTAATTAATGCGGCCGCATTAAGAAGGAAAGGCTCTGGCCGTGATCCCGTTTCCTCTCGTTCGAACTTGCTCTGCTCCGGTCGCTTTTACCAAGGATGCGAGGAATACCAGGGCTATGTTATTGTACTCGAACTGTCTGAAACGCGGGGGTTAATTGGAAGCCCCCTTCGTGTAGTTCCGCGCCAACCCCTCGATCCGTTTGGATCGCGAACCCTGTCGGACCTCCAGCTTCTCCGCCTTGTTCAGCTCCTACCACCTCCCACCACCTTCTCCGGTTCCGTTTCCGGCCGCGGTAACCTACAACACCGATTCAACTTTGTCTCCTTAGCGGCTGAGCGGATGTACGTAGCGCGGGAGGCGAATTGCGCCTTAATACCGCTGCGAAATGCACACCGGAATATATGTTTCGGTGTGCCGGAAACAATAATCGCGCCGGTAAGTGCGCGTGCACGAGAAATCGAGCGAGTTTAACGGCGGCGAGATACAGCTCGGAAGTTTTGTAAACGACTGAAGAAACGATCGCGAGGCGTTCCACGGTTCCCGGTACGCGTTTACGCTCGCTCGTCCCGCCGCAATTCCGCCGCGTTCGAACGCTTTACCAACCCTCGTTAATTGCGAGCGAATTTTCGGTGGACAAACCGGCCCGCACCGCGTCTTATACCGTGCTTTAGAAACTGTTCTTCGCCGGAACATTGCGGCCTAACGACGCGAGATTTTCGGTGATTGTATATTTTATCGCTTACCCGAGCCTCGGAATTTTGGCAACTAGGCTCCGCTTGCGGATGGAGGTTCGATTCATCGCTGTCTTTCGGTTTGTTGGTCTTTCCCAGTTTGCGTTTGATTGCTGTTGTCTGTGAGCTTGTGAAATTCTGCAATATGCATATTGGAGTCCTGCAATATCCTCCAACAATGTTTGTGATTCATATGTCTGAGGAATGTTACATTTTTCACAATTAATATTACATTTTTTAATACTAGAATGAATCCTTGTCTGACCGTGCCCGAATCATTCTACTTACCAAAGCATCCAGTCTATCCTCAAGTAAAAATTGCTTCCTAAAACCGCTGGAAATAATTTTTTAAACAACAAAGACGATTCAGCGAAAAACGCAGGTGGTCCATCGACCGTTCGCAAAAGAATCTTTGCACGTCCGCTTCGCCCCGACCTTCGCAGTTTATCCCGCAAGATTTCTCTGCCCCACCGCCATTCTTCGGCGCCCGGTATAATTCGCCATTTAACAGCCGGTTCTCGTACTAACGATATATTGGAAATTGAACGAGATTCTCCTATCCCTGAACCAAAACTGCCGGCGTAGAACCCTTTTTCCGTTCGATCTTGTTCTTCCTTGTCTTCTCGCAGACCCCCGAACATCGGAGGCCCCTGTTTCTTCCTCTGTTCCCTTGCTACCAAGGTAGGCTGGGTGAATAGCAATAGCGGGAAGAATAGGCGCATGCGTTGTAGCAACCGGTACGCATTGCAGTTGTAATATCGCGGACCAAACCGTTTTGCCGCTGCGAAGATATTATACCTAAGCCCTGGTGTGGTTTCTACCCTTTCTGCTTCTCGCTGGCTCGATCTCTGCCACCCTTATTCCTCCCTTCTGTAACGACGACCGCGTTCGCCCCATCTCCGATGGGGAGGAGTCTGGAGAAGGGATGTCAATTTTTGGGACTTGGTTGATAATTCACCGAGAATTCAGGATTTTGCAATGAAAAATTTAAGCAGAATCATTATTAAACGTGAGCAGACAAGAGACATCCAAGAGCAACGAATTTTTCGAAAAAACTCCCTTTCCGTCGCCGATCGATTTTTGGGGTAGGTGTCGGCGTTCTTTGATTTTGCAGTATCGTTATCGCACGTCGGACCGCAACGACGCCTCGAGAACCCGTCGAGAGGGTCTCGTAACACGTGGCCCCCGGGTTGCGCCGGCGTCTCTCTACGTGGCAACCTTACAAATTCACGCACGTAATCCGGACTCGAGGTTGCTTGCTCCCCGGTGCCTGTGTTTACGCGATCAAGTGCACGCACACGTGCGACTAAGTGCGACGACTAGCGACGGAGCCAGGAATTTCGGGGACGACCCTTGGTAATTTACGGCCGAGACAATTGGTCAGGGGATGTAGCCGCGCGTCGCGCAACAGGGGATAATGTAGTCCCCTGTTACCCCGACGAGGACATTGCAAATACGGGGAGAATGATGGTTTACTCGACGCCTCGTTGTAAACGCATTCCTTGATGCCGGATAATCGAGAGGGCTCGGCGAACCGACGGGGACTTTTCGGAATTACCGATGCTTCTTTAGTGGATGAAAACCCACCCTGTAAATTAACCAACCCCTCGATGTAAGATAAATCCTCTTCACTCAACTTCTTCGTGTGTGTTCTTCAAGTAGTCCGAGGATGTGGAATATTGGCACAGTGTTGTCCCTTTTTGTTTGCGCTGCGAGTGTATCTTCCACAGTCAGGCCAGCTCAGAGAAGCTTTCCTGGCCATTTCTAGAGATATAATTTCCAAATTATCTTGTCCTGGAGATAAGCATTAATTCTTGTTTAATCATGCTTAGAGGAAAATTGCCGAAATATACGGCAATAGACGAAAATTTCGGATAACAGGTGTTTTTGATTTACAATTACCTGCTTATTTAAAATAAGACAGAGAACTCTTTCCCCCAACTTAATATTTCCCCTAGAATTTTTTTAATTTATTTGTTCTTCGTCGCATCGACTGGTATGGTCATTAGCAACGGACCTATAGTTTATTAAGATGTGTTTCGAACCATCTTGGACACCACAGTTTTGGATATCACATGGAATTTTTTCCAATGAGAAGTCTGCATTGGAAGTATTTCCAGAGGTCTCCTAGAATTTGTTGCGGTGCAACGGGAAGTTTCTTTCCGAGTACCGGGCAGGGTGGTGGCAAAGGACAAAACGAGAGGGAAGGAGGAAGGTGGTTGCGAGTCTCTTATTGGGGTCCAAGAAATATATGGCCGGAAGTAAGCTCCTGGCATCGTCAAGATGAAAGGACGATAAAGGCAGGTCGAGTGACCGGAGGCATGCAAATTGATAGTAATAGCTATCCTCCGCTGTCTCTACGTCTCGAGCTACCCCCTCTGCCACCTTCCTGTGTTCCTTAGAGGATAGTCGTCCAGCCCCTCGCACCACATCCTCGGAATCCTCGCGTGCGCCGCGTGACATCGATCATTTTGATTTACCACCGTTTGAGTTATTGTCCGCAGGAAACGGCAACGAGACAAAAGGAACTCTTCCATCATGATCACCGGAGGTGAACCGGTGAACTCTCTCTAATTCGCGGATCGCATCGTTATCGATACCAGGCCTACCACTGACAGAGAAAGAAGAAAAGAAGGGCGACCGGGTTTGTCCCGTCGTCGCCGCGTTTAACATTCTTTCTATGGAAAGAAGGGATGTTATCGCGGCTGGAAGAATATTTCTGCAAGAAGAATGCGTTCGTCGGAACGACTTTCGAACAACTCCGCGTGTATTCGAAAAAGTTCGCGGAAGGGGATCGCGGCTATGGGGTTGCTCATTTCAATAAATTCCTTGCTTGCGGGATGGGGTGACTCAGGGGATGATAAGCAGCCCCGAGACGCCTGCAATTTGCCTGCGAACATGCGACGATTTCTGGATTTACCGGAACTATCCTGCAAAATTAATACGTTTGTGTAAAAAGAGGAAAATTAGAATTTCGTATTAGAATACAACAAGGGAAATGAAATTTTGGTTTTCGGTATTTAAAGAGATATCGTGTCCGAAAGACCAAGAACGTATAACGATCTGACTGTTTTCAATGCCTCCACCACAATCCCATTTTCAGGACAAAGAAGTTTCACGGTAAGCGACCGGAATTGTGATAGGGTATGGAGTAGTGCGCTAGTAGCGTAGAGGAATGAAAGAGATGGGGGAACAATATGAGTTGATGGATACCAACCTCTTTTCCACAGTCATCAGGGACTGTGACTGAGCCAACCGAAATACCATTTTCCTCCCTAACGTGAAACATTCCGAACGTGTATTCCGCCCTGGAAAACGAATCTTGTTCGTTCGACGCTTTGCGTTCCATTAACAATATGGGACCTCCTCTGGAACAATCGAGCAACAATTAAAAATTCTTCAATGAGTAGAAGCACTTGTTAGTTGTTCTTAAAAGACACTAAACTGAAAATTTGTCACTGATATGATCGGAATTATTTTTTAGACGACCGAAATGATCAAGTTGAGGGACTAGACTCTATTGTGGTCCCTGAAAAATCGCGGAGACTCTCGCCGGAGTTTGATAAAATGTTCAAACATCGCGGATCAAAATTTCTCGTTCATTAAGGGACTTCGTTTACTTAAGAAACTCGGGAAGATAGAGAACGCGGCTGGATTTCAAGCCTTTCACTTAACGTCGAGCAACTTTCGCGGCGTCTAACCATCATTATACCTGTTTCCCGAGTCGCGACGAAAACCCGGCCGCCGTCGTTTCGTTCTCCTCTCCCCTCTGCCCCCTCTCTCAACGCTCTCCGGATAACGAAAATCATTCAAATCGTATTTATGAATTCCAAAGTTTTTCCGGCAAACCACGGCGCGCGCGGGCCGGACGTAAGAAACTTTAAATAAAATTCATTTGGGGGATTCGTGATCCAGCATTACCATAAATTTGCAAGCCGCGGAGAGCAAGCGGGGCTCGGAATTTATTTCAGGTCCCGGCTGCCATGCCGGGACAATCCGGAGAGAATCTCGAAATTCTGCCGTGAACGCACTTCCCGGGTTCTTTGATATCGCAATAGTACTTGGAAGTTGCCGGACGCATAATTGAGACACAACTGTATGCACCACCGTGGCCAATATGCTATTATAAATAATTTTTATATTTTCAATGTCTATATTTAACGTATTTAACTGATTTTAGCACGGTAAAAATAAATTTAAAAATAACTCGACTTTATCAAACGCGCCGACGAAGATTTCTGCAAGTGGAAATAGTCAGGCATTATTTTCGCAGGTTTATATTCGCAGTGCTTGTATAAAATACAGAGCAGGCAGAGCAGTCAATTGACAGGCAGACAAAGGTGCTCGCACATTAAAATCGCTGTTTCTGCCGGTGAGAACGGGCTCGGCGCGATGATTTCTGTCGAGAAAGAGGAAGAATTTCAAGACATATCCGTGGCCGAGGTGTAGGGAGAGAGCGCGAGGAATCGTTCCGTTTCGAGTGTAACAGGGCGTTGGTTCGCGGATGAAAAAGATTCCCAGCGACGCCGTGCTTTTTTCTCGGCTGGCTCGGTCAAAGAGTTTCGTCGCGGGGAACTTGGCCGGCTGAAAATACGCGGGAACGTAGGAACCACTCGACCCAAAAAGCATTCGAGGAGCTCGGTGGACGAAATATGAACGACCGGCATGAATACCAGGCCTGTGGATCGGTTGTGTGTGTTATTCATCCGGCGCCGGGTTGTTTCACTGCCATAGGAAAAGTGCAAACCGCCCAGAAGTACGCGACCTCCTCCAACATCCGTGAACACTATCGCTGCCGCTCGCTGCTCTCTCTCTCTCTCCACTCTCTCTCTATTTTTCCCTCGTTCTCTTCCTCTCTCTCTCTCTCTCTCTGCTTAAAACTCGAACGATACGTATACCGTGGAACACATGCTCGGCTGCCGCGCGCATATTTCGCCCTCGGCGAGATACCAACGACCGACTCCCCACAACGATCAGCTTAGTTCCCATGAGAACTCGAATCTCGGCGAGAGACGCCTTCGGTTCTGACCCCGTTCGCCGACGCAAAACGCGATTCTTTGATTCGATGCAACGCGAACCGGCAAACTTCTTCGCGCAACTACCGTCTAGAATCTCGCAGCACTTGTTACTTGCCATCCGCGCCCCTGGCAGTGCGTCGCAACGGGAACATCGTTGATCACATTAAATATTCTCGCGCGATTCATTCCGTTACCTCGGCCCGAGATCGACTCAGTTCAAACGTCATTAATAGACTGCGGATTTCAAAACAAATTTTCCTCCTCCTTAATTTCTACTCGAACTAGAACCGCTTCAAAGAACGTATCGCAGTGTTCACTCCGCCGCAAGGAACTTCGCAAGTTCCCCTGGCATCGATAAAAGGCCTACCGGTTTCCGGGGAAGTAGTTCGAGTAGCCGTTGGAAGTATGTAAATTAAACGGGGCAGCAAGCGCGCGCGCGACAGTGCGGTGAAATGTGACCGGAATTGGCTGCAACAATGTTCATACCGATACAGGAATCACAAATTAAACTCGCCGTTATTGCCGGTTGAGGAAAGTTTGTTCGTTCCGATTCAGCATACGTTAAAGGCTAAGTAGATCGTCTATTGAGCTGGTTGGAGGAATGGGGATGGAGCTCGGAAACTTATTTGCGAACTAACGAAAGGAGCTTTCTTTTCATCGAAGCCCCCTCCACCCTTCCGTCGAGTCCGAGCAATTTCGCTCCGGGACGGCCCTTACAAGAGTCAAGATTCTCGCATCGTTATTCGATTTTTGCCTTCCGAGTTTCGCTCCCTGCACCGCGCCGACACGACGTCGAGCGCGCGGCGTCCGTAGTCAGTTTCCCGTAATTCAAGACCGCGATGAAAGAAACATCGACCGGAACCTTTTCAATTCCGTTATTTCCACAGTATCTATATCCCTCCTCTCCCGGCCAATTTGTATTACTACGCCGATAAATTCCCCAGATCGTTTTTATATATTCCCCCGATGAACAATGCCGTTCTCGAGAATACAATGACTGCATCTTTGCCCTTCGAACGCCAAACGAGCGTTTAAGCGAGCCATTATGGCGACCGGAGTCCTTGATACATTATCGCTCGCGCACTGCGAACTACGAGAATGCTTCTACCCCCATCGTCCGACTGCAGCCAATTGCCGATGAATCCGAGATACTCGCTGCCACGATCAACGAGCGCCACACAAATATTTTCTCCAACGCTCACACATTATCTTAACCACGCACAGTGAAGAATTTGGCCGCAAAAGCTGGCCAAAAGTCGATTAATACATTTTGGCTAAAATATAGAATTTTTAAAATGTAAAACAGAAGTTAAACAGTGTTCAAACATCTACACACTCCGATATATAAAATTTCTAAAATATTTTTTTGCAACAAACAATCAAGGTCACTTTGAGTTTTTAAATATTAAGATATATTTTTTTACAAATCTGTACATTGCCGATTATTTACTCTTCGAAGGTCTTTTTCAGATTCTGACTAATCTTCGTGCTGGTATTATGGTTTAATTTAGTTCGGGTTCGTGGTTTCTTCTAAGCTGCCATCGCAGTTCAATTGTCTACGAAAAACGGAGGAAGGATTCTATTAAAAGTTGACGACGAGAGGACGTCGACGGATCCGGACTTGCGAGTTTTAATGCACTTGTTATAATCGGCCCTCTTACCACGAAATACCGAGGGAACACACCTCCGTTCACCGGCTTACCCTCTTTCCTCAAGTTTTTCCCTTCAGAACGTTCCCGAGCCCTCTTTCTCTCTCCGGCTTTTCACCGACGCCGCTCATAGACATTCTCACAAATTGGGGGAATAATTTACTACATTTAACGAACTGAAGCTCGCAACTTCAGTTACGCTCGTAAAACCTAACCCTTTCCTTCGCAGACCTTTACTTTTTCGAGCTGAACACTATTCTTCTTTACGAGAGTACGAACGCTCAAACAAACGTCTCGAGAGCCAGACGAAATTTTATTTTCATAATTAAACGACTCGTTGCGTTAACAATCCTTAAATACCTATCACTTATATGTACACGATTAGTGCCCATCAATATTTCTTCTAGTTTTTATTTTGTCAAATTAATCGATTTAGCAATTAAATGCTAAAATTTTGGGATGAATGAAAGTCAAATATAGAATAATTGTAGAACGCAGTTTTTTAGTAGATATCCGGAACGAGTATCTTGCGTTTGCAAGACGAATCAGCGAGTTGCTCGTCGTTTACAAACAAGTCGGGAACGGCTCCCTGCTCCGCATCGGGGAAAACGAGAAACGGAAAGCTAGATTAATAATACAATCTTAGTATCATTAGCCGCGGTAATGGTGTGAACTTTTAATTAGTTGCGCAGTTTCATTCGGAAACACTTGCCTGAGCAGCGGATCCATTGTGTTTTTATTCATGGCCCAGGAGATAGGCAACAGTCCTATCTTCTCCTCTGAACCGTACTCGAATCTGCTCCATTCCCCGCTAACCAGAAGCCCTCGGGGCTAGAAACTTTAACTTTCTTCTTTCCCACCCCCTGAACACCCGACCCCCAACCTAAGAAGCCTGAGAAAGAGACGTTACGTATTTGTCCATTAACACCCGCGGACTCGGTCGTCGTTAGGCGGTTTGCGCCTCGGTTCATCCGGGATTCATGGTTCAATCATTTATTCCTGGATGTTCGTATCATCGGCCGCCATCTTAATCCTTTGCACTCGGAGCTATTTTAACTGGAAAATTAATCATTTCTTGCAACCTAGAATATTTCCATTCCCCATAATTTTTTAAATTTGATAAATATGAAATTTTGGTATAATACCTAATACAATACCTAAATAAATAAATAGTTGAGTACGGAAAAAATTTTTTCAAAAATATTTGACAAAACGAAAAATAAAGATTGGTCGGGGATCGTTCGACTTGCATAATTTGGGTAAAAGCAGCGAGGCTGTCGTGCGAATGGCAAAGAGTCGATAGTCCTGTGACGAATCAGAAAATGGCGAGCGTAACGGGACGCGAAAGCGACGCGACGGGATCGATCAGATCGCGAACAGCGTCCCTTTCTAGATAATGGCGTGGCGTTTAAAAGGATTCGGTTTACTAATCCCTTCACAATCCACCCATAAACCCAAACACTCTTTCCCTGAAACCATCGTGATCCATCGAATAGAGACGCCGGTATAAAACGAGTTTGGATGGGTTTAATTACTCAGCTCTCGACCGGCGATGTAAATGATGGCCATTAAATCGCGGGGTTCGATGTTTACCTCGAAACCGCCAAAGTGGAGGGCAATACGTTCGAGGAACGTTCATTCTAGACAGCGGAACGGGCGGCCGCGTGCTCGACTTTTATCAGCGATAACCGAACGATTTTCTATCCGCGGAATCAATATGAGCAACGGGGTCCCGTCGGATTTTAAATCGAGTGCCCTCCCTCTGTTAATTTGCTTAACCGGGGTGAGAGGAGGGGGCAGACGGGGCCGCGATATCGCCGTCGGGGATCCTATTTATCACGATTTTAATTACCCGCTTACGAGTACACACTTTCCGGGCCTGTAATCCGTATAAATACGATTTAGGGATCGAACGCCGCGCGCTTGTGTATGCTGATTCGTTACTTTCGAGCGCCGGTAATTCTTCCAATCACGGCTTTTCCCCACTAAATAGTTAGAACAATCTCCTCCAAAATGTACAAATTAAATTCTGCAAGTCCATTACCTACCGAAAATTACTATTTCCAGTTTTTAAAGATCAGCAAAGCCTTCCATGGTAACATTTTTCACGGAAAATGCTCCGGTTTCCTATGGCTGCTTAAAGTACAGATTTCTTTCGTGTTAATTCTTTGCGTTTATCAGTTATTTCACATAACATTATTTTATTAAAAATGGAAACAAGAAATATATGACTTGGACCACTTAATTATGGGCACGTATGTGTGACGTTCACAATTTTGCAGTTTACTTGAAGGTCGTCGAATTAATTTTATACACTTCGCTGTTTTAAATCATTGTACACGATAGAATATTTTAGATTTCGTGCGGTTATTTATAACAGTGTTCCCGACGGTAACATTTTGTTAAAATCATTTCCGAAAATTTCGCTCGTTATTGGATTAAATATATTCCAGTTTATTATGATATTATTACGTAGACTGGAAATATGTCAAAAACAGCTTCGGCTAATTTCGCCCCCCGGAACGTTTTTATTTGCCAATTATTCATAAAATGCTGGATAAATGTGAGTGCGGCTAATATTAAATGTGCGCAGCGCAGAAATTACTGCGACATGAATGAAAATTGCAAGATTTAACAATTCGGTGACGAGCTGCCGGGATGAAAACGTACCAATTAGTTGCGTACCCGATAAATACACGTTCATTACACGCGGCACATTGTACGTACGAAGTAACAACATCGGAAAATGCGTTTAATATTCCAATAACCGATAATCCCATCTGCCGTTTGACGAAAAGTACACGGACACAAATAAGTACTTTAAATTATCATCGCGAGAGGAATTAAATTTTGTAGAATCATTCAATTAAACATTTGTATTACCGCCAGCATCGGGACTGGATTCGTTGGAAGTAATGTATTTCATCGGTACTAACATTTACTGTCTTCAGAAAATTTGTTGCTATGCAAATACCGTGCGATAAATTTTGGCGTATGTAAAAAACACTGTACAACGAATGCAGGTAATTTTCACAGCCCTAAAAGGTTCGTCGCGTTTATCAAAATTACCGATCTTGGTACAAGCGCGCGCGAATAAAAATAATAAAAGTTGACCGGTAGGAAAGAGAGGGAGAGAGAGAGAGAAAGAGAAAGGGAGATGAGCTCGACCGACGCATAATTCGCGAGTTACAATTTTACGCCATATCTACGGGTCTCGGAGCCCTCATATTATGCGTGTATCCACCATATATCAGTCTTACAGCACTCCTGATAACAATTTCATACGGGGATTACGGCGACGATGGGGGCAGCCGGGGAGTGGGAAGAGACACATGAGTGCACCACTCTCCTGAAAGCGAAAGGGATAATCCCCTGAATAATGTGCATGCTGTTACTGCAATATTAATCGGTTTCGAAAGGAAAACACTGAATGGCTTTGACTCCCAGGGCTTTATGCAAAAGAACCGGTGCTCTTCTTTCTCCAAGAGGGAAAGCGGCACCCTCCGCTCGTGTTTGGAAGCCGCCTGAAGTCGAAAAATGCTCGCACACTCAAAAGTCCATCATGCTCCTCCGACATCAATGAAAAACGTCAGTCTTTTGATAATATCAACGCTATTGTCGTCATTTATTTGAAGTCTTCGTTTCACGCAATTTTTTAAAGACTTTTATGGAAATATAATTGCACGATTGCTTTAACGAAGCGGAAACATTAAACAATGTAAAGAGACATTCTGTCTAGCTAATAGATCGAAACAGTATTATTTCGTGGTTGTATTGTCTTCGATAAATCCCGGATATTGGCAGAACCGAAAGATCAATTTCGAGCAAGCTCAAATGGTTTGCCCGGTGAAATGCGTCGATGTCGAGTGGATCGCTAATTAACGGGAAATTGCGTGCAGCAATGGCGGGGGGGCGGAGCGGTTGAAAGGGCCGAAGGAGGAAAGAATTGCAGAATGTTTCGACAGTCGTCTATGGAAGATCAAGCTGCGCCCTCGACTAGGGACACAAATAGGGAGAGAATGCCTACCTTCCCAGTTTCCAGTATCCAGTATCCAGTTTCCGGCGATACGGTGTGTGCAGAGAGAGCTCGCGTGGGAGAGGTAGCGTGTAGAATGTCAACCGGGAATCCCCCGGTATTCGCAGATCGCTTAAATCACCGGTAAATGAAATTAATTTATCTGAGCCAATCTGTCGCGTCAGCGTTACGCTCACTAGTCTCAGTGCTGTATGTACGCGTACGCGATGCATGTGACAGACAATATATTTGGCGCCCCTTGGCTACTGGTACCAGGCCGTGTGACATTGTAATCCAGCACCATTTCAGTGTTCATCCAGTCAGACCTCTGAATAAAGGGGTCCTGTCATTTCACGCGACTTGCGAATTCGATCACCGCGACTGGACCGTGAAAAAGCTCGCGGACACCCTCCTACGTCTAATTCCGGGCTGGACCTCCCCTTGATTGCGGCCTGGCCTGTCACCTGCGATTATTACTGAATCATTGTGTCCTCTCGCTACGTCCTCCGACGAGACACGATCTCCAGATATTCGAAATACTTGCAGTTTCGTCTGAAACTCGACGAAATGGAAAGCGAACATTTAACATACACTCCCGTTCTATTGTCTATTGTTCTATTGTCCATTTTAGAACCAGACTGAGGACCATTATGACTTAATTTCTACGTTCAGAATTTTATTCAGTCCATCCTTATTCCGTTTCTACCAGGAGCTTTTCGATAGTCGGAAAAGTGGTTGTGCATAGTTTAACATTCTCTCTGCGTATGGGGTGAAAATGCACCCCGGGCTGATAAAACCGGACATGAAAAGTTGACGAATAGAAAATTTCCAAAGATGTTCTAGGAATGCTATCTCTGATACGTATAATAAAATTTTACTGAAAAATGTATAGGGTGCAAGTACACATCTGTACACGATTAACATTAGAATAGCAGTGCACAGAGAGAAGGTTAATTCGTCTGGAGCGATCTATAAAAATCAGAGATATATTGAAATGGATTTGTGTCCCGTTTTCGCGATTTTGCCGCGCTGTGTTCGTTCTCAAAAAATGGTTGGCT
Source organism: Lasioglossum marginatum (assembly GCA_028455795.1). NCBI lineage: Eukaryota > Metazoa > Arthropoda > Insecta > Hymenoptera > Halictidae > Lasioglossum > Lasioglossum marginatum. Next base: position 6,518,899 of record CM052276.1, read on the forward strand.
GCGGAGTGCGATAAAATATAGATTGAGGCGTGGACGAGCAAGATTGTCAGCGGAGCGGTTACCTGAGTGTAGCAGTGGCAAAAGAGCGCCGCATGGGAAAGTCAAGCGATCAGAACAAGCCAGGGTAGGGTTTCCATGGAAAATAGGAGAGCGCGACACTTCATAGCCTCGCTTGTAAATGGTAAACGCGTTTAGCTCCCCGGGACGCCCTCGAGAAAATCGGTGGAGCGTGGGGGAGAAATTTGTGGACCGACCAGGCGAAGGGCTCCCCGGAGAGAAAAAGAGCGAGAGAGAGAGTGGCGAGAAAATATGAATTTTTCCGTCGGATAGGAAAAGAAAGCATCGTCGGGAAAAGCGAGGAAAACGAGCATAACTCCGGGACGCGATATAAAACTGGAGGCTCCTCCGTGTAGTCACGATATTTTCAGGCCGAAACGGAATTACGCGACGCCCCGGCCGAAAAGAAGGGGCCGCAATTACAGTTTAAAAAAGTTTTTCGGGAACGGCGAGTTTAAGAAGCGACATTCGTCTCGCGAAATTAACCCGGGTCCGCGCGTGCTCGCGATACTGAATGGCCGCCAGCTTTTCTTTTCCCCAGTTGTACCCCCGGCCTCTACACCCTTCCGCCACACCTGTGAAAGGGATGCAACATTAGGCAACAATGAAATAGAAGAGACAGCCGCCGCCCTTTACCTCTCCCCCGACCAACCGTTCCACCGGTATCAAGAGATTCGCCGAAACTTTCCCCGGGAAATTATGCCGACTTTTCCAGAGATACGTGTCCACGGAAACTGTCTCGTGACGAGATTTACAATGTCTCTTCCGAGAAACTTACCGGCCGCGATGAATTGCCACCATGTATAATTGTTGTGACTACGGCCACCGGTCACTACCTGAATCCCTGATAACGCTATCACCGCGAAAGAATTCATGCAGCTCGTACATTGCGAGAGAAAATTCTTTTAGATTTATGATATTGATTTTTCCTTGGTGGAATTTTCGGTGACGATTTTCTTCAGTGGTTTTTCTATCACTCGCGTCTGATCAATCTGGAAATATTCAGACGCACCACAAAAATTTTAAATATTAGAGAATCACTTTTGTTAATATTCCTTGTAATTTGTAATGAAATATGTGCAGTAATAATTATGGACACAATTGTGTGGATTAAAAAATTCTACAGCGAGTTAGTTTAATTGCAGCGCAGCTGCATCCATCTATGGGATAGTGAAATTGAATCGAATGGAATTCCAATATTGAACAATTGGGTTGTAATTTTGTAATGTAAAACTGCCGGTAGTATTGTTATTTGGAAAGCAGAAAGCGGTTCGAACAGTCGAATAGTTTGGAAATAGACCGGGCGATTTTATTAATCGCGCGAATCTCTTGATTATTTCATTCATTCCGCTCGGGCCGGCCCGAATGAACTAAAAGGGATCAGGAATTATAATTAAACCGGTTCCAACGACTTAAGTTTGGAAGCTCATTTTATTTCAATTTAGGGAATTTAAGCGGTGCGACCGAATACTAGAACGGTTGGCACTCCCGGCGCCGACCAGGTAGGCCAGAACGATGTAACGTGAAATTGGTACTTCGAAATTTCATTAGTGAAGTCAGGTGGCGTCACAGATTCAATTAGCTTTTTATTGGATTTCGAACTGTGCGAACTGTCAAAGCGATAACCTCGTGCCTGCTAGCGACGCACTAACATCCGCAAGGGTTTGTATGTACAATATGCGTGTGAATGTGCGAGGCATCCAACGAAACACCGTAAACGATTACTTTTTCACTTATGCTATCTTTGTTCCGTCCACTGTCGGTTAACTGCAGATTCTACGGGCGGTACGAAAATTTTCGAAAACACCAAAATTTCAAAACCAACCTTTTCAATTTAATAAAATAAATTCATCTCTGCGAATTACACGAGAGAAGTCTGCGATTGAATGAAGCCCACAGTATTGTACTAATTAGTTTCGCAACAGGAGTAATATTGATAATGCGTTGTTAATTATTTATTATATAATATGTATAAAAGAGTACGCAGCATGGGCTCGCCATACCCGTCGTGTTTTATGCAAGTTTCAATTTTCACGGACCATTTTATGGGAACGGAAATTAAACGGAAATTCATTACCTAGTTTAAGGATTATTAACTTAAACATAAAATTGAAACTTTATTAAAAATTTCACGAACATTCTCGTTTGCTCGTCCGATCTGTAAAAAGTAGATTCATATTTTCTTAATGATATTACTCTGACAAAACAAGCACGATTCTAATGTAATTATTAATTTGTAAGTCCGACTTGGAGTATGATTTTCTACGCCAGACTTCTTGGTCAAATTATAATGCTTGTTATTCTATAAGTAACTCGTCGGAATCCTCTGAAGCATCATTCAGGCTGCATGAAAAGGCATCGTACATCGAACGAGCGAAAAAACGATGAAAAGAGCGGATTTACTGGCAGTAGTTTTATTTCCATGCCATGCCGGGCCTGTTAGACCGGCGAATAATTAGGGAATCCCGCTCATTATCAATGGAGCCTTAACGAGAAATGGAGTTTCCTTTTCCTGTCTAGACAAACTGCCTACGGAACGTGGAAGGCAAGAAAGTGAAACATTGGATGATCCAACGAAAAAACGAGACCGCCACGATTAGATCTCTTCACATTCAGTGGACCTTATTGTTCCCGCGACCAGGGAAAATGGGTGAACAGTAAAAAACCGTGCCATAAATTTTATTAAACATTTAAGCAACTCGCTTTCCAAATATATTAAGAATGGTACTAAGGGAACATTTTGATATGAATTTATGCGAGAAGGGGCCATTTTTTAAATTCAATTTTTATGGGATTTCGAGGCTGGTATTGGTAATAACCTTGGCCCAGGTTGGCCAGAGGAATCGGCAAAGTTCCTCGGACAGATCCGACATTCCGTGAAAACGAAAGGGAGAAGATAGCAGCGCAGACAGCAAAAACTAAAGCGCAGGATGGTTCGGTGGTCGGTCGTGCATCATAGCTTTATGGTTCCACGGTGGCATTTATAAGGTTTGCTCGACTTGGCGGGCAAGTTCTAAGAGTGAACTCATCCCTCGGTTTGGGGTGGCGATGCTGCGAAGCGCCGTCATTATCGTCGTGATATATATACCGGGAGTGCCGTTAATGCGTCTCGGGGTTCCTTATTGAAAAATATTGCGTTGATTCCGCCTTAAACCGCCCCGGCCACCGGCGCCTTTCTCTTTCTTCATCCTTCACTTCCACTTTCTATTGTCTTCTGGGTCAGCTTTCGTCACGGCACATTCCTCTCCGATCCATTTTACGACTACACTTGCCTCCATTTCGAACTCATTGGATCCAATGTGTCTTCCATTTTTATCTTTCACAGATGTGGACACACTTTTATTTTATACCTTGAGGATGTTCCGGTTTTTGTCTCAATGCGTTGTACTATTATTTATTATATATTCTTATATATTTTATAAATTGAAAATTTATTTATGTTGGTCTCGTATGGAGTTATATGTAACCAGTTAGGAAGAAAATTGCGTGCGAGTAATTGAAGGCTAATATTACGATTTCCGTCATACTTTTCTTTTCTTCAAGAAAGGATCGTTAAAATCTGAGCTGCAGCAATGCTTCGGTGAATAAATGAAGTTGATTAAGTTTTTGCTTGGAATTGCGGTTCGAATGATCCGCTAACGTTTCCAGGAAAGAGAGGACTGAATCCGAGAGCAGCATCGGTTCGCCGAAATTGGACTCCGCATCCGATTAAACGACCTCATTGTTTCGAAACACGTGGCGCAAAAACGAGAAACGAAAGACGAGGAACCGGCGGGTATAGGTGGAAAAGAGAGAAACGTGTTTCCTCTGCTCTTTTCGTTAGACGCCGTTGCGAAGGACCATGCTCACTCAGTCATCCTCCGTCCTGTATAACTGACATTTCATGAATTGGAAATGTAATTTTACCACACGGTCGTGGCTCGCGGCGTCATAACTGTTCGCATGATAACCCGGCCGCAAAGTAAACGAGCGCATAATTTCAGCTGGGAACGCGTACACGGGTTCTCACGACTAAAGAGGTGCCAAATAATACGTTCTAGCACGCGGAGAGAACGGGGCTACCCGTAATCGCAATACCTCGCAAGCACAGCAACAGCTGTTCACGTCGTCTTTCTTTTCAACCGAGGCATCCTCCTTTCCCAGCCTTCAATTCGATACTCGTTCTACATATTTTACATAATCTCCAAACTATTGTTAATGAAACTTCTGTTTAAATCTAAAATTTCTTGTTAAATGTACTTCCACGTGGAATTAATGAAATTTATTTTGACCGGGATTGAGGAAGACGTCGTTCTATAATTAATCGATTAATGTCGCTCGGAGGACGGCGTGGATCTAGGTTTTCTTATTTGAACGATCAAGCTAGTTTCTCGTTAAGGTTTTTTCTTGTTCGGCAGTTGGCCGAGCCGTAAATTACGTTGGCTGCTTATACGAGGAGGACGTAAAAGAGGAGAAACAGGAAGTTCGGCGTCAGGTATCAGTTCAGCGCAACACTGTCGTGGGCGTCGAAGGATCCACAGCTAGGTGAATGGAAGGGTTTTGGTCATGGTGGCCCATGGAACGCGGCATGGCTGCGCATCCGGTAGCGGGATACAGCGATAAATCACGCGTAACGTGTGCGTTTTCTCCGCTCTCGGTACGCAAACCTTTCGGTTTTATCGAGCCGGGGGCTCGCTCTCGTTGTACTTGCACGCGGTTACCATCCCAGCGAGACACTAAATTTCCCTGGCAAAAAGAATTTCCTGCTTTTTATCTCGGACGAGATGGCGTTAAGCTTAATTTTCTTTTAGCGGTCCGAGCCCCGGCGTACGGTTAAAGTCCGAGCGTTCTTGATAAAGAAATTTATCGGCGGAATAAAGAACTTTTAAAGATTACGCCCCCACTGGATCCCCCTCCTCCCCGTTCCACCGAACATAGGATTTATCCTTACCGCGAGCCGACGCTTCTTACGCGATACCGCGGTTTTGGTTATTGCTTCGCTCATTAAACTGTGCTTCGTTTCTTGCATCAATCTCGACCGGCTTTTCGCGCGGTCTTTACCACGTCGTTAATGTTAACGAGCGCGTTTACATCGGTATTTTGTTCGAAGAGAGTTAATCCCGAACTCACAGTAATTTTATTCTTCCGCATTCTGCAAATAATTTTAATTTATAGTACGTGGATGCGCCCGACAATGGTCAGACACTCGAAAGTATAGAGGTCCACTAATTTTTCTAAATTTAATTTCTGCGATCTGAGAACACTGAAAGTACTATAATTTCTTACACTTATTTTTGTAAACACCGACAATATTTTATATAGTATTTCATCTATCAACAACACTTATTTTAGCGCCCAATACCGAAAAGAAAATTGGGAATGAATCGAAGTGAGCAGAGTAAAATGATGTTCTTTTTCAATGCAGTTGTTTTCAATAATCGCTAATTAAATTACTGGACAGAGATAGAGAGAGAGAGAGAGGGAGAGAGAGAGTGACTAGGTAAATCGGGGAGTCGAGCGCGTCGAGCTTTGATATTCGATACATCGATCGGCGTCAGAGCTCTCTCGCACAATCAATCTCTCGGCACAACCGTTGTTTTCGACGCCTCGTACGTTACGGAACGCAGCCCGGGTGGATTCATATTAAACGATATAAAGAAACAGGGCCCCGCCGGTGATTTATGCGCACAAATTGTCCTGTCACCGTGCTGTTCTTTCAGGACTTCAGGAGCGGCGGGGCCACGTAACGGGAGCGCGTGCGCCCTCGCCTCGCTTGTTCTTTTGTCGACATCTTATTGTCCGCCCTCACGCTCTACAATATCTGCTGCATTAAATCCCGCTCTTTCGCGATGTGCCAGGCAATATGGTGCCTCCTGTGTCCTTCCTTCCTTCCTTCCGGCACCCCGTGAATCCCGTCGCACTGGCTCTGCCGACTGCTTTTAAACGCCAACGCAGAAATAATTTCCGTCTCTGGCGCGCAGTCAAATTTATCTTACTTAGCGCCCGGATTAATCAGTATCGCGCTTAGCCAACCGAACAAAAATTTCCGAACTGAACACCTCCCTATGTATCGTCCTCTCTCTCTCTCTCTGTTGGATTATCATAATCAATACTCATTTCCAATACCCTCGATAACTAAAGATAAGTTCTGCAGGACTGCAGAAAATTGACTTATTCTATTTTTTCAGATTAATTTTGGTCAGGAGAAAGTTATGGTGCAACCTTCTTCATTGTTCGTAATTTCCATCAAAGCCTCCCTAATTGAATAAAATTGTTCCCTGCCTCCGAACGAGGACAGAAAAATCGTAAATTACGATATAAGTGACGTGCTCGATTTTCCGATCGACACCCGCGCGCTCGCCAGGGGCCGTGTTAAACTATTACCGATAAAATAAACCAAGATGAGAGAACCGCAGGATGCAACGAAAGAGGAGGGATGCACACGAAAAGCGCAGCGGGTCGAGAGGGGAGGATTGCGACGCTCGGAATCAAATATTTTCCGCGCGTTACGTCACGGGCGTAGACTTTATAATAAGGCGGAGCAGAAGGGACCGCGGCATTCGGCTCACGTTTACATTTATCCTTTTTGCGAAATGAGTGATAATTCGTCGAAATCGAATTACCGGCCCGGAGGACGGGGCAGAGTGAAAGGCGGCGAAGTTGCCCGCAACGGGCCACCGGTACACGCCGCGTTTTCGAAATTTGATTATGACGTACTGCACGTGCAACGGAACGTGCCGCGCTATACATAAATGATACGGGACGTAAGCGAACGTTTAAACCCTCCCAAAAAGAAAAGCTAATGGTTACACGCCCCGTGGATGTAACGCTCGAAATAATAATAATATCCCACGGTGCGGAGAGCGCGATTATTTGCACCGCGATCTTGCTCGATTTGCGCGGAATGCTAAGCGATCGAACGCATCCCGTGCATTTTTATTAGCGTCTTCTTGTTACTCCTTTTATAGAAATGCGGGAAATTCGAGTACATCAATTAGGAATTTATTATTTATGGTTCATTGAATGTCTCCCCGAGAATATTCTTATTACGACGATGAAAATGTGGACACAAATCAACACTCGTAATTTATAAGTTATAAAAAGAAGTACCTATTAAAAGTGTTAAGAAAAAAAAATGTCTGCTACAATTTTTAAACATAGTACTACTACGAATCTACAGAATTTTATATATTCATTTTCTCAAGTTTCTACGTGCGGACTCGATCAAACGAGCCGCTCAATTAAAGCGATTGCTCAAAGCAGTATCTTTTCAGACCCCTCCAGTGCGCCATTGTCTCTTTCCTTTTTCCCTGGGCCCATTCAGATTTCCCCAGCGAGGCCAATAAACAAATAAAGATCGCATCTGGCTGTTTGAAAAGGAAAAAAGTAGAGGAGAGAACGTTCAGCACACAATTCCCTTTGACACCAGCGATCAGTCAGGCTCGGTGCGTTCTCCCATTACAATTAACATTTCCTTCTCGGCTCAAGCTCGGCTACGGCTCGTTCCAAGAAAGACAAAGTGCTCTGGCAACACGCGCCTCTGTTTTCCATGCGTTCCCATACGTTTCCCGATCGCGAAGCCGGTTTTCCCTCGAGTGGCTCGCGTAGGCGAAATGAAACCCCGTATCGTGCCGTTGGGAAGGAAGCAACCAACCAACCCCATCGCTACCGGGAGAGACAAAAACAGGGGGGAGGGAAACGGATAGAAAGAAACCGGGTTTTTCACTCGTCACGACGTCGCTCGAGAGGAATTGAACATCAGCCCGGTTGCGTGTGCCGAGCTCTCTCTTTCTGTACCCGACGTATGCGGGTACACGATCGAGATGAAGACGTTTACCGGCGAGACGAAACGAAACGACCGCGACCGCGTGAACGCATCGGAAATCCTGTGACGTGCATTTGCACTTGCATTCCCGTTATTAGTCGATCCGTGACAATTTTTTACGTCGCGTTTTTCTGAAAAATCTGGCCCCTAAAGTTGGTTACTGTTGTAGTTTCTTCCTGAGACCTACAAGATCTGTCCGAAAAGTAATGTCAAGTCAAATAAATAAATTATTCTGCTACCGGAACAGTAATTGAATCAGATTCACGTCACACGGAGGCCGCAATAATCTCTCTCACACCATACGCACACCCCCAGCAATTCCGGCGGTGGCTTTCGATTCGAGATTGTAAATAGTCCAGATGTCAATCGGCCGTCCACAGGGGAACCAAGTAATTTCCACGGAATCGAAAGACGGCCGTTTATGCGAAATGCTCTCGAGTCTGAGATGCGGAAATGAAGCATGTCACTCAGGACGAACGCCAGAAGTCGCGAGAGCAACCCGCAATTCCTGTGGAAACTCCTGAACCTTGGATTCTTTAACGACCACGGTATTGTACATTTATTGTGAAAAATCTCCCGCCGACGGAGTTATAATCCTTCTCACCCGAGAGCTGAGAAATTCTCAGAAATTCGAATGAAGCACCGGCAAGTGAAGCTCGAAGTAAACAAAAATTAATCTTGGCAAGCTAAAATGATCATCGCGTTCATTTAATTAATATTTCGTCTTATTTCCAGCCGTAGGATCGACCTGACTTAATTTGCACCATGAATTATGAAACACCCGATATAAATAAATTGAGGTATAAATTCCACTAGCCGCAACGGTGTTACAGAGGCACATTTTTCCCGTATGGAGAGTGCTCGAGTGTCTGAGCTTAGAACGAGGGACTAGAAGTGGCAAGAATTAGTAGTTATTAGGGCTGCGAGGGTGTCCAAGGGCAGAAGAAGGTATCGAGATGTGGATGGCGGGGTGTGAGGGGGTACAAGGGGGTGAGTAGTTCGCATCGTCGTCGGGTTTCCTCACTTTGTCCTCCGTCTTTCCTGCGGCCGTGGTGTGCGGACCGGATGATATAGCGCGTGAAATTTGTCGTCATTGTGCTACGACAGAACTACGCGAGGGTAATACGGCGGTGCCGCTAACTAGCCCTTGTTATAACGGCGTTCGTTCGTTGTTCGTCGTTCGTCGTTCGCCGACTGTCAGGGCTCTCTCTCTCTCTCCACCCCCGTTGCAGGACCGAACACCGCACCATCGCCGCACCAGGCGTACAGTGTTTCATTTTGACGGGCCAGCCGGTCGGCAGTGCCGAGTCGTCGAAACTATAACAGCTCTAAATGCCCTACGCTCCATGGATTTCGCCGAAATCCGGTAATTACCTCCATTCTCGTCAAGTGAGGACGAGGCAGGGGCCGAGAGGGTGAGCGGAATTACTCGAGATCGCCGGAACTTTTGCAGTCCAGGCGTAGTCCGAATTTCACTGAACGAGCGATTTTCTATCGCGTCAACCCCGGACTCGATCCTACGTGGAAGGACCGCGTGCACGCATTTTCCCTTACTTTCCCTTAAAGTCCTTCTGTCTTTATTTCGCTTGATCTTTGCCCCAGCGCGTGCCCAGCCGAGCCCCTTTCACTCAACACCCGCTTTGCACGTGCCACTGTGATCTCCTTTGTGGTGTCTAGTACGGTGGAGCCTCGGTAATTGTAGGTCCTTCGGCGAAAGTTGGTGCACTATAAAACAGAATTTTTTTTAAGGTTTTTTAAGTGAAGATAGACGCCGAAAATCGTGGATTTTTCATTACTTCCACGAATGCTTCTCTCTAGAAAGGAACTAAGTTTCGCATTAAATATCAGAGGTCCATCACTTCCTGTATTACTGCAGGTGTTGCCGAGGAATGTGATATTATTCCCCTATTCGATATCACTGCATATTTCGCGCAAGTTGTACCGAAACCCTTTCCACTTCCGACTGGTGACAGGTCTGACCAAGGAATCTCCGAATAAAATTCCTTCGAAAAATCAGAATTATATTCGGTGTACAATTAAAAACGTGTTAATCACCTTCTTATCATTTTCGAATTTCAGTGCTCAGTGGCTCGGGTAGTGCGGATTTCATTTTTGTTTCGAGCAATTCGGAACGTACGAATAATTCGGGGTCATTAGGTTAGGGAAATGGTTTCTCGTACGGTTCCGCGAGATTCCTCGGAGTTTTCGGGGCATGCCGGCTGTTCATTGGACAAAGTCGGTACTCTTTGTCCGCAGAAAGCATACCGTGAGCAAATCGGTTTCCTTTGAGCGATAGGAATTCAGCATACGCCTTCCATTCCAGTACGGGTGGAATTTCAAGCGCAGTGGACAGTTCCGCGGAAAGAAATTCAAGCTGTTCGAGGAAGGAGAAAGAGTAGGGGGAAGAAGAGGCTCGGGGGCCTTCCTTTGTGAAACTTGAACTCACTTGAGACAAAGTCTTAAAATGAATCAGAAACGTCCGGTGGCACAGAGAGACGGACCTTCGGGGGTGTGGAGAGAGGCCGAAAGTTGACCGCTAAGGAAAAACATGGAAACAGGTGGAAAAGATTCCGCACGCCGCGCCGATCCGCCGTTAAAAATTCATGCCGGTCTCGTCTAACGCTTCGCACGCGAGTTTTTAAAGCTGCCCGTACATTAGCACGTAAAGTACAATTTTACGGTAAGTGGCCGGCTTTTGACAAGCCTCGTTACGAGTGCTTTTTATGGCCGCGCTGCCTACGCCGGCTACAATGTTTACTTTAAACCGCGATTTCTCGCGACGCTGATGGTAATGCGCTATCAAGGGAGAGCGGCGAGTTACCCGCGCCATTTTAATAAAGACAGCCACGGAAACCCGCGCTCTTAATTGCTCCACGACCTTACCAGCTTGATCGCTTCTCAGAACGAAGATGTCTCCATTCAGCTAGCAATAATGAAACATTTTCCGAGCGACATTTATCGCGAATTATCTAGATGCATCGCAGAAAATGAATTTTCCTCGAAACCGAGTTTACTAACGGGACAATGTGTCTTTAATCAGCGGCGATTTTAAACCGTCGAATAAACACGCAGAATTAAATTTCCCGGTTATTTAATTGAATCGGGTACAATCAATGCGAGCCCCAGTCTACGATCCGAAGCTGCCTCGGCACGAAACGGTCTCGCGCAAAACGAATTGCCTGGCGGTTCTAAAGTCGGGGGACCGTATCGAGTCCGACAAAATATTCACTTTGCAAGATTGACCGTCCGTATAAACCGCCATAAAACGCATATGCTTCTCCTATCTGGCTGCGTGTAAATGCATGCGCACGCAAGTCGACGCGACGATCCAGCCGACTGAAGCGCAGACACTGAAAAACGGGACTGTATATTTCGCGGATCGATCGGTCGCAATCCTTGAAAATTTATATCGATTTATGCGAACGATATCAAGCCCGCCGCCGAGTGTATGCGTCGGAGAAAGAGAATGAGAGAGAGAGAGAGAGAGAGAGAGAGAGAGAGAGAGAGAGAGAGAGAGGAAGGGAGGACCGGTTAGTATCCAAGACGTCAGTTTGATCCCCCTTAACTGCGTCCCCAAGCTCGATTTATTACAAAGACCGAGCTGTTTCCAGAGACGCATTATCGATAAGGCGAGAGGCCGCCATTCAGGCCCTCGGAAAAACCTTGATATAATTCCGCGAGCTTCATCACCCCTTTTATTTATCTCTTCCTCGTCCACGAACTCTTCGTCCGCCACACTTTGCTCCTTTTTCCACGGGATCGTTATTGCACCATTATTCCAATTCGAGATCCTGCTGGTCGAGGGCCATTCCCTCCACGGGGATCGATAACGTATTAATTTGGGGCGTGGAAGACGTCACCAGTACCAATCAGGCTCTTTAAATTCTCGTAAGTGTTTTGATTCACACGATTTTCCGGCGAAAATATTTTATTACCCAGCTTGTCGAAATATTTACCTCTAGATAATCGTTCCCAGGCCAAAGCATAACAATCAACAAACGTCAGGAAAAATATTAGTACACAGGAACCCTCGGGACCGTGCTGTTTCTTAGATCGTACAGTTCCCGTTTTTCTTAGTTCGGTATTAATTAATGAGGGTTAAGATTTGCGAATGGATTTAAATTTTCCTAGGACATTTTGGCCGACAGAGACATGATTCTTTCGGCATAGTTTTTCACGTGCATTCACTATTTTCTGAGTTGCGCCGCCAGTTGGCTGACAGCCTGCGTATAATAGAAGGCACGCACGATTCCACGGCAAGGCAAAGAAAATCTAGAGCAGTGTGACGCGCAGAATCTGGCAGCTGGGAGAGCTACTATTGTGCAAGCATAATGCAACAAGAATGCATCGCACCCCGACTTGCAAATATCCTTGAAAGGTCACGCGAATCTAAAGGTTACAGGAAGCACCGAAGAGGTCGAGGGGTGATAATCGCCGGGATACTATGAATTTACCCCTTGGCCCCATGAGCTCGTAGATTACGGTCTCGAGGCCTCCCTTTACTCTCGACGAACCCTTCTTTCCCTCCTTACCGAGTGACTGCCATCTGAACTATGCGTTTGTACGTGTGCCGCTCGCCTCGCCACTCCCTTCTCTCGTTTTTACTTGGTTTACACATTTTTATTAAGCTGATCAGTCATAGAAGCCTGTGTCTTAAAAAATGTTGATAAATAAACAAAATTCCTATAGATTTCAGCTTTATAGAAATGAGAAAGTCGATGGGTAAATGTACTTCGATAGAATGCAGTCTAGAACGGATGCGAGGCTTCTAATTATTTCGTGCAATCAACGTGTTCCACCCTAATATCAGTCGTGGTAAATAATTTCGGCGAAGAAACAAACGTCTCGGCGCACGATGGAGATTAGGCACACGGTGAATCTTCGCAATTGCGACGAACGATGAGGAGAGAGAACCCTCCACTCTCTCTCACTCCTGTAGTCTCTGCACCGAAGCTTTCCTTAACGAATGCCACGCAGGTACGATTGTTTAACGCAGCGAGCGTGAGGAGTGAAGCTTTTAGTCAAGACGAATGAGACGACTAGCTCAGTCTCGGCACCAACAGCAGGAAATTGCGTTTCATTGTAGCGAGCCGGTGTTTGCTTCCAAGCTACGATACCTAGAGAAGCCCTCTCCCATTCTACCCCTGGTCTAGGTTCCTCTTTCATCCCTGTCCTCGTCCTCTTCCTCCTCTACTTCGTCCTCCTCCTCCTCCTCCTCCTCGTCCTTTGCGTCCCGCGGCCTGGTATAAGATACGAATGACAATTACACCCGGTAGATAACAGCCACGGCGTTCGCCTAGAGCCTCGTTTGCACGACCTTAAAATTCTCCGGTTGCCCTGCAGGAAACTCATTTCCATTGTTTCCCGTTCTTCCACCGAAAGGAGACGCGCCGAACTTGTTCCTCGAACATGTAAACTAATCGATCCCGGTGCATCGCATCGGTGCGACTCCCTCTTTCGAAACGAGACCTAAGACCGATCGATCGCTCCAACCTGTCCCCAAGAAACAAGGAAAAATCTCCAACGCCCCCAGACACTCTGATCAACACCGCGATTGTTCATTAATTGCGGTTTTGGCACACGATACTTTTTTAGGTTAATATTGACAAAAGGGCAGTTCCGAGCCTCCGGAGCAGTCCGGAGCCCAGCTCCGATCACCTTCATCTTCACATATGTTGTCAAGGTCAACACTCGGTTTTAAATATAATTTTTCAACTTTTCGAAAAGCTATGACCTCACTGATTTGGAATTCTTTGTGATTAGGTTCGTGAGGGAATGGAAGAGGTCCGGTTATCGTATTTTACAATAAGTTCGTATAAAAATATTCTGCGAGTTTTTACAGAAAGACAAACAGCCGATTGTGTTCACAGTTCGCAGATAGGATCTGCGAAGGGTCGGCAACAGATTGGCCGAAAGCAGGGTCTAGAGCGGGCTCTTGGACATTTCTATTCATATCGATGCATGGGAAAAGTTGGTAAGGTTCTCCGAGTTCGCCATCGCCATCATCGAACGCAGACGCAGAGGCTGCGAGCGATTTCTCCCAGCCCCTTCTCTCGTTTCTGGTTTCCGCGACACGCGCTGCACCTTCGCCGGTCATAAATACAAAAAACTCGGGGACAGTCGCGTCGGCTGCGATTTATTGCATATGAGTTCTCGGATTTGTCAATCGTTACGGGGCCGAGCTTGCTCTTCTAACCGCAGCCACCTTCACGAACGAGAGCTCTCTTCTACAACCCCTCCGTTTTCAACCCCCTTTTTCCGGTCGCGGTTCAGCGCTACTTATTTTCCGGTGGAAACGTTATGAATCATAGCCGGAGCAGCATGTTACCAGCTGGGGATTTTCTAAATAAAACTTTTACCCGGCCCGACAGTTTGTTTCGAACTGCGCATATTTAATTAAAACAATTTTCGTCCGCATGCTGCTCCTAGAAAAAACACCTAATTATGCCAGATTTACGAAGACAAGCAGAAACAATCCGGTTTCCTGTCGTGCTTCCTCTAAAAAAGTTGTGAGTTGTATAGAACGTTAAATTGTATGTTAATGAAGATAATTTTAAGGGTGTGAAATAATCAAAACTGCTGCGCTGAAAATGTTTCAAAGATGAATTACAAAGATGATCGACATAAGGCTTATTTAGCCAGAATATAATTTCGAAGGCAGCGAGGAGAGGAATCTTGTTTCAAGCGGAAAATGATATTGAAACAGTTCTTTGATGTATTATGAATGTTCTTTCGGTATCGCGTTTATCGGAGGATTCTGCGGTAGATGTCGGCCGAAGTCGGATACTCACGCATGTTATAACGCTCCTATGTAAAACGTGCTAAAGTTTAAACAAACTGTGGGCGAAGTTTGAGGCTGTGTAAACGGCAGGCCAATATCGTAATTGATTTCAGAACTGTTGGCACAGAGAACCCGGATTTAATATCGGTATGCGCCGCGCTCAAAGATGGTAGTTCGCAACTTAATTTTGTTAGGTTTCTCGCCAAATATACATATAACGACGTTGCCCGTCGCATCCGTTGGAAACAGACGGGAATATACTTCTTCATTGGTTTCGGCCGTTGCATTAGAGTATTAAATCCGGAAGAACTATGTCGGTGCTAGCGTCCCAGACGAATCAAACTGAAGGAACCGGTGTTTTTTTCCTGTATTCTCGTAATTAACTCGACGCAGGTAAATTTATTAGTCTCCTAAATTATTTTTATCATAGCATACACTACGATAGCAAATTATGCAATTCAATTTGCGGAGTGTCTTCGGAAATCGAATAATTCCCACGATTCGACTATAATCATGAAAATGTTTCTAGTTTGACGATAGCCATCGTCGCAAGTTGCGCAACACGGTGGTCGGCCGACTATTTTCGATATATCGATGGTGCAACAATTTCGGCAGGACGGTAATCGAATTTCAAGACACCGATAACTGAATTTCGATATATCAATAATGCAATTTCGGGCGGGCCGACAATCGAATTGCAAGAACGGCCCGTGGAAAAGGTTAACGATATGCAGATGCGAAAGGCCGCAGTTTTTAAATGACCCAAAAAAGGGAAAAACGACAGAACAAAAAATAAAAAATCGAAGGGATGAACTCGAGCCGTTGGCGACTAGGGATGAGGCGTAGGAAATAGAGAGCGGTGGTGGGGGGGGGGTGGGTGCGAGACAATTCCGAACGAATGAAATGTAAATCGGGAAATAAAGGTAACGTTGCGGAAAATTAAATACCATTTGAATAACGCAAATGGTAATAGAATTATCGAGCTGATCGATTAAAGCAATAATACTGCCTGTCTTCCCATCATGCTATCCATTCTATTCGCTCTCTTCCCAACCACCCCCCTCATTTTTTTATCCCCTGGACCTGTCCTCCGCCATTTCATCGGTAATTCTTCTCCTCGCCTTCGTTTTCACTTGGTTAGGCCTCCTTCGCACGCAACAAAATGCCCATGAAATTTATTCCGTCTCAATACCTCTAAAAACGCTCATTTCTCATCGAACGTTCAACGATACGGACACCAAATGGGGATGGAAGGATCGTGAGTAGTTCTCAGCCTCGAATTCCGGTGCTAATTTTCCTAAGATCCCTAGACCCTAAGAGAACAAGGCAATTTTGCTGAAACTTAAATTTTTAGAGCTGCAGGTGGCCTCTTACATTTCGTATTAAAAAGGAAATCCTCAAATCGTCCGATCGCTGATTAAAATTCGTCAGCTGAGAATGATTCGGGTCCCGACCGATTGTTCGATTTTAATCAGACTATATCTGCCGCGGAGTTCTTTACCGTGGAATTATTAATCATTAAGCATTAAGGGGCTGTTATCAAAGGAAGATGGGTGGTTCGAACTCGGCCAGATTGCCAACGTAGGAAGACAATGAGTACAAGGAAAAGCGGGTGCTGATCAAACACTTGATTAAAGAAACTTTCCGATAGCTACTTCGCGAGAAAACCGACATCGGCCGTGGTGATTGGATAAGCTAAGGTACCAGAATTTTCATCGTCTCCAGCTACCCCGGACCACCCCCCTCCCGTCAAACCAACCCCCACGTTTTTCCCCCTCATCCGGCGGTGCTCGAAAGTTTTTCGACCGCGCCAGGAGACTACTCGGCTGTTTTCCCTTCTTGCCAATCCTTTGTAACCCCCGCTGGAAATTCGTAGTTTCGACGGCGCTTTAATTAAATTAATCTTCAACGCCCAACACGGGTTTTTTCTTTCTGCTTTTCCCTACCCGAGCCTGGTTCTTCTCGCTCTCTCTCTCTTCGTCTTTTTTTCTGTTCATTCGGTTCTTGCGCTTTTCACCTTGCCCATTGGTCTAGGTAAAACAACCCCGGTAATGAAAAACCAATAGCTCGAAACCGAACTTCCCTCATTTAGCGTAATTACTTCACCGGTTGATATTCAATAAATTTTTCCATATTTTTATACGCCTTTTTCTGCAAAAATATTTTTATTGATCGACACTGCGCCCGCGCAATGCAACGCGCGCGGAGGAACGCTGTAATTTTCCGCGGACGAATTTAGGAATTATCGGAACAAGAATCGAACAGAAATCGTGTAATTAATTTCTCTGGAGGAGCAGGCGATTATTAAAGGCTCTGTGTATGTGTCTGTGTGTGTATTAGGTATTCGATCGTGCCGCGAATGCGCGATAATTGCGATTCGACGGTAAAGTATTTCCATTAGGAGCAAATGGGCGAACGAGAGAATTGACCGGGACGGGGAACACGGATTTCTTGTTTCTTTTAATGAATCAGCCGTGTCCCGAAAGTGTTCAGCACTTTTCTTAATTCACTCTCGAGCACAGTCGCCGAGTGTACATTGAAATGAACGTTAAACGGAGTATCAGTGAAAATGAGGTTCTTTTTAAATCGTAGACGTTTATCGCGGCAATTCCGCGAAAATGTAGACGTTTCTTGACTTAACTCTCGACTGCAAGCGCCACCCTCGTTTGTAACGGCCCGCTCTCTACTTTGTACGATGGCTTATGGGATTTCCCGGCCGCCCCCGCGAATCTTATTAATCTTCCATTCAATTATCGTTTGAAGACCGGCCGGAATTGCGTTAATGCGATGCGACGCGTCCGATTGTTTGCTCGACTCACGTAACTTTTTATGAAAAATAATTTAGACAGAACTTACCTTTAATATTAAACTTGTGGGTTGGTGTATTTTTGAGTTCAGAAATAATTTTTGTGTTTTGATTTCTGAGATAGGAATATATTGCTCGATGCATCATGCAGCTTAATTTTTCTATTCGACCGGCCCGTGGCGATTAGCGAACAATTTCGTCAAGTTATGGCACACCTTGGTCAGGTAAAACAACGGAAAAATACAAGGCAAGATAGCCGACACGGAATGTTAGTTAAGAATCACGCGACACGTACCGGTGTATTAACAGTGGCTCCAAAAACGACGATATAATTACACGAGGCCGCGCTCGAGCCATGATTTAAGATGGCGTAATGTATAATTCCTACCTCGATGGTGGAGGGCCAGGCCCTCGTGCAGTACCACAGTGCCGTTAGTGTAAAGTGTAGGTGCTTTCGCTAAAGTATCACGCCTATAAAATGAAATTAAACTTCTAGCAAATTTATCGACTACCGTCGCGTTATGGATCTCTCCTCCCTGCCTCAGTGGCTGCTTCTTTCGATTAATTCTTTTCTGGAAGGATGCTCGGAAAAGTCCTTCCAAACTATCTGCTATTTCATTCCCATTCGAAATTTCTGTATTCGATACACTCGTATTTTTCCTGTAATTATAAAGAAATATAAAATAAACAGCCAGCGTGGGATGGATCAGTAATCACGAATTTTATTACTCTATATTTATATATCTGCTGAAATATTCGATAAAACTGCAGAGCATACATTTCAAGCTGAAATTCAATATAAAATGAATTACAGAAAATAATACTGTATAAAATATTCCCTCGTAAATATCACATCATTTTTTTACTCCCAACGTCGCCTACCAGTTCCAAAACTATCTTTCATTTTTCAAAATTGAACAAGTAAACAGGCAAATTCTTGGTAGTATAGCAAACCTGATGGTTCGAAAAGGCTAACGGTATCATCGCAATCGAGGTAAGAGATCGTTGTCGCGTGACATAGGCAACGATCGTTCGGTAATCACAGTTTGCGAGCGTCGGGCCGACGATGAAACGATCAAATTGTCTGTCACAATAGTTGCGTTTGCAGAGGATTTCATCCAAAGACAATTAGCTGAAGTTATAATCAAGCCCGGCCAGTGATTACGGCACGCAGCCGTCCATCATCGAAAGTGGAAACGAAGCGTCAGCTAAGCATATGAACCCCCGACGTTGCGTACACTACCGTGTTTACTGGACGTTCGTTGAACATTCGGAGGATTTGTTTGTATTGCGGATTACGACGGTTCGCAACCGGTCCGCCATCATCCCTCTGTATACCATTAGCCGACACTACGTTCTCCTGCGAACGCTTAATCTCATAAGATGCAGACAAATTGCCGCTGATTGGATTGGATGATCTCCGTGATTATGTCCGCTTCCCCGAAACTCCCTACTGCCTCGAAATTGTTTTAAACGTCGCACACTGGACAAAAGGAAAATCCACAGTCCATTCAATTAGAAAATTTCAATACCACCCACAACTTATACTAGAATCTGTCTACGTTCTACTATCGACTTACCGATGCACCCTCCACAAATTTTTTGATGACATTGTCTCTTTTTGAGAAATCCGAACGCGGAAGTATTTGAGGATATAAAATGGTTTGAGCGTTCACAGACAAGGAATGTTTCTCGAAGGAAAGGAAGTCGATTTTGATTTCTGTGGAAGATAGACGTCTTTTATGGCGTTTTCGATTTCCCAGGGAAAGCCCTACGAAATGGACTTCCGGTGGACCCATGCTTTAAGGCGACCTTATCTGCCCGTCCCTTTTGATTTGGAACTTTATCGATACCATGGAGAATCAGTCGAGAGATTTGTCGAGATCCTGACCTGATCATCCACCGGAGGAAAAAAAAATATATATATGTATACATACTACTGACACTCACCTATGATCGAACTTCCGGAGAGCCGGTGGTCCGGTAATTTGCTTCCCGTCGAAGTTATCGATATTGGCCGAAGATAGTTATCTATATGGCGGCAGGTATAAAAGTTCGCTTCGGAGCACCGTGCTCTATAACTCGGGGCTATTATCTTTACTCGTGCGTGAAGGATAAGGGAGGGAAAATTTGTTTTATCAACGCTCTTCCTACTTTCGTCTACTTTATACTTGAGCAAGTATTAAACCACCGTACATATAAAACGTCGACCATAAAACGAGAATCAAATGTGATATTGCTGACACAAAAATTATTTTCGTCACCGGGATGGCGAATTACAGTTTGTGGAAATGTATTGCAATCATTGGATTTACTTTATTAAGTTATTACGTTTATTCTATACTTCAGAAAATATTAAATCGCCGTATACGAGTACAATGAATCTTCGAATCTTGAAAAACTATAAAAAAATATATTGCAACCACAGACCATTTTTATTTTGTATTAACCTGATCTTGTCTTGCTACCACCATAATACGACCATAATCGTCCCGATTTCGCAGCGTCTCGTTCGTTTCATCTGGCCGGTACGAGCCCAATTTCGGCCTCGCCAAGGAAAGCGAATTCCACTTAAAGAAATCATGCGAGAACGACCATGCTCTTTTCTTTTAGGCGCGACCACGCAGGTGGGCGACGCGACGCCGCGCCGGTTCATGCATTCGCCGTTTTAATCTAATCTGAAGGCGCATGTAAGAATATATTAAAGAAAAACTTTGCACAGTGCTGCGACGTGCTCCTGAAAATTATACCGTCTCGAGGATCTTCTTTTGGGGATTGTCCGGGGGTTGCAGGCGGGATGCGAAGTAACAGAGAGGACGAGAGAAAGACAATGAAGCAGACCAACGAAGAAATGGGAAAAGAAAGGAGGGGTAGAGGATGAAAGTAGGGATGAAGTTCTGGGGATCGAAGCGGTTTCCGGATTCAACTCTACGCCTATACCTTCGGTTACCGGCCAACTCTTCCCACTAGTAACTATCCAGACCCATACATTTATTTACATGTAATTACGACGGGGCTCCGGAGTCGGCAGGGGCTGATAAACTAATAAACTTTCGCGTAAGTTATTTATGAGACTGTATCGGATGACAGTCCTGGGTAGGAATATGCTATGAGATTTATTATCATTGAACGCGCTATCAGGACGATCCCGCACAAGTGTTCCGATGCCCTTCCTTAAATCTGTGTGTTTGATGGAATAATTTTTACCAGGGCTAGTAGTTCCCCTTCTTCGACCACCTCTGCGCGTTTCGAAGAGAAAATTCGCTCGCTATCGGTAATTATTTTATACAGCGTTAGTCGACGGTCGTTGCAGAGCCGATAAACAATTTTGCCAAAATTGACAGGCAGCCGGTGCGAAGATAAGGGAGGGCAGAGCGTGATTATAAAGGGGGATCGAGAGAACGCGATTCCCATAAAAGGGCGCTCGGTAATTCGTCCGGCGCGAAAGAGGAGGGGGATAGAAAAAAAAAGATGGCTGGCTATAGTATACTTCGGCGAGGTAATATTTCGAAACGCGCGTTACTCGAGAACGAGGGAATATTTCAAGGGCATGGCGAGGCAGAGGCGAGGCAAGGTGGCGTGACAGTTCTCGGGTTCGAACTTTTTCGAAGGCGAAAGGTGCCTTCCGATAGTGAAGTCAGAGGGCGAGAGGCATCCCTGGCAGGTTCGCGGACTCGAGCTCGAAACCCTTCAGTATTCAGCACACTCGATCACACAACAGTTATCAAAGGAACTCATTTGAGCGGTTGAATGGATAGAAAGGAAGTCAATCTCGGTACGCGGAGATAAGGCAGCCGTTTTCCCCCGGTCTCGCCAGCCCCACGTAGTCTCGCGCTTACCAACGGCACCCCCTTCAACCCCCTCAAGCCCCGTTAGACCCGCTCACACCCCCGCAGTCTGCTTGCACGGCTGTTCGTGTACTCGCCTAGGTGCCTCAGACGCCTCCACGGCGCCTTATCCGATGGTATATACTCATCATCTGGACTTCTCGTATTCGCATGTCAATACTTCCATCCAACCACGGCGGACTTTACGAGCAAAAATTACTGCAAACTGGTAAACACTCCCTCCAACTCGACGGATCATCCACTCAGCATCGAATCCAAACACGAAAACCAACACTGTCGACTAATAAAACCGCTCTTTAAAAATCCAGTCTGAACCGGGCGAGCAGAAAATTGATTGGCATCATGTTACACGATTCGAATTAACCACTTAGCTGTATAACCACGATTTTATAAGTCTACATTTGCACAAGTTTCAACAGAAATGACAATTCATTAATTTTATTCCATAGCGAATATATCCGTTCGACCAACTGTAATCATTTCCAATAACATTCTACACCTAGTTTCACAAATTCATCTTTCTAGCTTCTCAAAAAATGTCCAATTGTGTTTTCCAATTGGTGGGTTATTAGAAAGATGGTTAATTGGTCGACATTTCGGAGGACACGTCGAGCCGGATAATAGTTTTTCGGTGGCCGGCGCGGCGCGTCGCAGCGTTCGAATAGAGGGAGGTGTCTTCGCGCGGAAGATTCTACCCTTTCCAGCCCTTAGAAGCTCTTAATTAATGGTGCCGGCATGCCAGCGGAGGTCTTCCCGCTCGCGCAGAGTAAGGAGGGTTTATGCTACAGACTTGTAATCTCATGATGCCGTAACTTATTCTAAATGCACTAGTGGGACCTGCGAGATATTCCCGGCGTTGTCTAGGAGGCAAGTTTCGACCTTCTCTCGCTTCCTTTACTGTGCCAGGCTCGTTACCAGTAGATGGTTAAACACACCTGACATTCCAGTGGCGCGGAGAAACGCTGTCGGACAGCTGTCTTACACAGTCCATTACCAATGAAACTTGCCGCCTAATTAAAGCAAGCGCGCATGTTCGCGCGATCCACAGGTTCGCCGAGACGAACAAATTGTTCTGCGAATCTTCCCTTTCCGATGCCCGTTCGATCGACATCAACCATACTTCAACTAAACTAGAAATTAAATGAGTTTCTACGTACTGGAATTTTAGTTGGACAGCGTTGAATCATAAGACGAATGAGACGAGGCAAGTCTTGAAGGAAAATGGACTCGCGGCCGGACAATAATTAGATATAAGGTTTTTGAACAGGCAGACAGGCTCTGGAGTTTCGGAATGGACTTTTTGGGCACGGCAGGGCACATTGGACGTTCTTCGGAAAATTTCGTTACGATTGTCTTTATTTTCCCATTATTACACGTCCAGAGCGGCGCTCGGCGTACCGGCCGGTCGATTTATCAAGCGAGACAGTTTATGGTGGGTGGGTGAGCGTAAAGCTCATCTCAAAGCACGAAGGTGGTAGATCGAACTTGCGGCCACCCAGAAAATGGAGTGTCCTGGAACGGGCCGAGCGTGTCGGCCAATTTATGACACGTAATTAAAAAGTCAAGCGCTCGCGGCAGCATCGTTCCTCCCGGGCACATTCTATCTAGCGCAAACTCGATAAGACCGATAAGTGGATAACGCCAATCATCAATATTTTGATAAGAAATAAATTAGATCGGCTACCGTGGACTGACTTGAGATAATGCTGCCACGATTGCTCGCGAAATTCTCGCGAGTGTTTTATGCAAGCACAAACTATTGCATGAATCTAAAATTAATTTTGCTATAGAAAAATGACGATCGATCCGGCGACGAAATTAATATGCTTCTCACGGTATGATACAGTTTTTATTTGACGTGAATCGATCGGCCGTCCGAAGTGTGCCGGATAAACTTATCAATTAAAATAATCGACGCGGGCGCGGCACGACGGGATTTAATCCTCGCATTTGCATCCGGTGATTAAGCCGTTGATATTTTTTCCATCCTGACAAGAGGATGGGAATTTGTTGAAACAAGATCGGTGGATATCCGGCGAGGAAGGATTCGCCTCGAGTTATAACACTCTATTTATTACAAGTCGAATGGAAGAAAACTTCTCCCGTGCGTATAATGGCATTAATCTTGGTCCCGGCGTAGAGGAGAGGAAAAAAAAAATACGCGAAGAAGGACTTTAAGTTCTGTTAAAGAGAAGAAAGAAAATAGTTTTCTCCTTTCATTATGGTTGGGAACACGGTCGAATGCAAGAGTACCCTTCCATTGGCAAACTTCCTCCGAGATGCGGACTGCAAAGCGGAAAGTTTTTTTAATTTCATTTACTCTAATTTGTAAAGTAACTTTTCAATAGTAATTCTGTGGCACAGGCACGGGAACGAATGGACAAGAAGGAATGTTGAAAAAGGGGACAGCGAACGGCGTGGGAGAGCGAACGCGAAAACCAAAGATTCGTTACTTCTGTTACAGCCGACTTCGGAAACTCCTCGAACCCTAACACTGTACAAACCGTTCATTGTACAAATATCTTTCCCGTGTATTCACTAAACTCTTCCAGTTGTGCGCGATACCTGCAAGACGTCCACGGAACAAACACCGACCCCTAATCAATCTGGATGCTGGATTTTTTCTCTGAATTAAAATGAAATGCTGTATTCTTCTAATTAAATTTACATATTATATGAACCTCCAATTTTCAATCGCATATGTGAAACTTCCATTTGGTTAATTAGCTGTTAGAAGCGCTTTTTGCAAGAGCATTCAAGCTCATTATCGAGGGGTCCCGGAGTGTTTATAATGAACCTGGCTATTCTAAGGACTAAATTAGGAGCAAGAGAGTCCTGCGCCAAGAGAAACAAGAATCGAGTTGGGTATGGCAGGAGGAGAGGAGAGATTTCCCGAAATCGTGCGAGATTAATCCAGACTGGCGTGCCCCGGGCGCAATTACAAGCAGAAACAATGGCACCAGGACAGCGTCATTGTGCTGCATGTGATATAAAGAAGGTGGAGAGGAGAGAAAAAAAGAATTGCCGTGAGAACGACCGGAAAAACAAGGACGGAAGTCACGGGACGGAAAGGAAAAAGAAAAAGAAGAAACGAGTCTAAGGTCCGTAGCCCCTAGTTTGTAATCACATGCGACGTTTGTCTGAGTCCTCGAGTTCGAGGAATAATTTAGAGGCAGTGGGAAACAAAAGAGCCTCGCTCCACATCGATATCCCGAAAATACCGAAATAATTACCGTTTCTTGCGAAAGGCATTCCCGAACACTGCCTAGTCACCGATATCGCGGGTGTCCGTCATTTTTAATTTATTATTCAAAGTTGTACGACCGACGCGACGACCACATTCGCTCGAAACGCGCGTCGGAAAAGCCTGGCCAAGCTCAACCAGCTGAAATTATACATTCAGAAAAGGTCCTCGCTGAATTCGAAATCTGTTTGCCTCGCCTTTTATTCCTACCAAGTTCAATAGGTATTGTAATATAATGGAATTAAGCGTGGCCGGCGAATTTAAGGCGTTTCCATTCGAAGCAGGATTATTCTGCTTGATTTCGATTCGTTGAAAAATCACGGTAGCGAACGTAACATTCTTAATTCGCGCGGAAACGCAGACTGAAACAACCTGGTGTACAAAAGTGGAAAAGGGACAGCGCTTGTAGACACGGGAGTCGATGACGTAGAATCGGCTACCCCCACTATCGCGCTCCGGTCGCCCGCGAAGGGATATTCGTTTTGTTTAGATCGCGCAGTTCAAAATCCAAAGCGGATAATCGTCTTGAAGAGGACAATTCGACAATCGGATGAAGACATCCGAAAGAAAGTCGGTACTTCCGGTTGCCAGTGAACGAGCCACTGTCGAAGCATGGCCGCGCTGAAAGCACTCGAATCCAGCCGAGTCTGCTGTTATTCCAAGTAATGGCGTGTGTTTATGCACCCGAAGTAACTAAACTTCCTTGCCTGCAATTCGAACCGAACGAACCTAACCCAACGCGCGCTCTCTCACGAGAGAGAAAGAGAGAGAGAGCTGTGTTTCCTTTCTCGATACCTTCCCTCTCACTTCCGCCCCCACTCGTTTACTTGTTCCTCCTATTCTGAATAATAATAAGATTTGGCTCGTTAGAAGTTTCATTAGAGCTTTGTTTGCAGCATAAGTGGGCGGAAACGGCGGCGGTGGCGGGCGGGAGGGAAGCACAGGGCCTCATAGAGGGTTCAAGCATGTCTGAAGAGACATCCCTTAGATGCATCCATGCGACAGCTCTTCCAGAATCTATGAACTATTCTGTTCTCAGAATCCTGACCCCGAGAAAATGGTATTGAGGCTGAAAACTCCACGCTCCTCTGTGCCATATACAATTCACAATTACTAGATTGCGATTTTTATGCATTCATGACAAAACTAATCAGTCTTGCTTCGAGGGTACAATATTTTTTTGTTCCTGGAAAACATTCTGTGAAATCGCAAGCAGGTATGGAAACGAATGAAAGGTGCTCGAGAACGTCTGCAATGTGGAGCGAAATTTTCGAACGCGACAATAGACCATCGTCTACGAATTTCACGTCATTAGAGTGGTCGATCGTGGCCGAGTTCGTTTAATCTGCGGCGAGTAATTAGAAAGAAAATACGTGGTATCAGAAGAGATGAGAGATTCGAGCTGGCAACATGAATATCTTTTTATCTTTCAGTAGCCCCACTCAAAGTTGTAAGTGGCCATTCATGCGCCAGCTTTCAAATTGTGGTTGGAAGCCGGCTCCATTATTTTTTATGGTGAATACGAACAGAGAGCGAGAGAGAATGAAAGGGAGGAAGAGAGAGAGAGAGAGAGAAATGGCGGTGTTCGCGTTTGTGCTTCGTCAAGTAATTACATCCAATGTTGATCACGTGATTTCGTTTTTTACTCCCGCAATGATTCGTCGTTCGTCCTATTGTTGCTTCGTTCTCAAAATGTCGATCGAGTTTAACACTGAAGAGAGACTATAGTAATTTTAGGTCGAAAAGTTTCTTGTATTCCGTTTTAAATATTACTAAGTTAAACACGTGAATATCTGAAAGCCTGAATATAGAACGTTCGGTGACGACAATGGTAATTCATATGTTTAAAAAACAACCGCATAACTATTTTGCATTACATTAATTAGACAGTTTTACGACGTCGGACGATTTATAACCAGGGTCGGAGCAACTTGTAACTGGTGATTAGATAGTTGCCTTCTAGTCGAATGTAGGAGTTAACATAAACGAGATAATAAATTGTTCTAGAAATTATAGAAAATCGCGCGTGACTCTAGAATTTCGCGAGAACCTCGTTTCGACAAAGGATTCGCAACCAATGGAGGCGTGCTAACAAGTAGATGATTCTTTTCCTCCCGCAGTGGGGCAAAGGTGCGTAGAGCAACTTGCTGAATACTGCTAAGGCTGGAATTTAATTTTCCGGTCTCATTGTGAAGAACTTATATCGCCTAGAGCTCTGCACCGTCGCTTCTCCCACGGCGCCTGCGTTATTAACGCCAACCAACGAATTGCAAATACGGTCGCAAGCCGTGCGCACGTGGTGCGTTTTGAAAATTTATCGCGAAGAAAACGTTGGTCGCTAATTTTTCCTGATAGATTACGTAAAAACAATTTTCTGCACTTCCACTCTTTCGATCTTTTTACAAACCATCATATTAATGGGACTAAATAATTTTTACAGGAATAAAAAGCATCGAATAAAATGGAACAGAAATTGCTGCAGGAGCGTGTAACAATTTGTAACAGCAGCAGACCGTGTAATTTCTGAGGAAACGTTTGATCCCAGGGCTGCAAATAGCGGAAACGACGTCGCGGGGCTCTTAATCAGAAATCGATTGAAGAATAGGCACGGTGACAAATCGATTATAGGGTTTACTACCTGCATCACGTCGTCGGCGTGTTTCGTGCCACTCAGGGGTGGCAACAGGGTGGTTGGAGGGTGAGAAAGAGAGAAAGAGAGAGAGAGAGAGGCGAGAATGGAAGCTGACTTATTATCGCGACGACTGGGTAGATTGGCCCGCGGTATGAATGATAAATCTCCACTAGGCAAATACAGTAATTTAACATTCGCTAACGAGTCATCTATATGGTAAACAGAGGGGTCCGCTGGCAGCTCACGGCCGCCTATACCGTAACCACCTCCGCCGCCACAATATTAAATACCTCTCACCCGCGCATGGATTTAACCGATGAGCTAACATTTGGCCGAGTTCCCAAATTCACTTTTACCACGATACACGCCACCGTGTATATGCGAGAGACGCTGTTCCAAAGCCATCCCCTCCAATATCTGTATTCGCGGCTACGGGTCAAAACAGCTGCGCCGTGAACCGCTTATATTTTTCTGATAGATACCCTTCGATCCTTCCACTATCATCCCACGATCCCTCCGAAATCCATCAATCTCGAACTATCAAGCCAGAAACTTCGTTACCGAGCGAAATTTACGGAGTCGATTAAAAACTCGAGTACAATTTAACACACCTTTGTATTATTTTCGATTTGTTCAAATTATTGAAGTGAGAATCTGGCTCCTTGACTCTTGCATTAGAGACGGATAATTTTTATTTTGCATAAACTTCAATAATACCTAGTATTCATATATATTCAAGATTAACACTTAGAGTCTAGAGTAAAAATGCTACCACGCTCATAAGTTTGGAGGTTCGTCGACGGAAAAATTAGTCGGTAGGTGTGAGAGCTCGGTCATCCGATGATTTAGATGACAGTATCAATTTTCAAGGTCCAACTACGGAAAGTCCTTTCCACCGTGCAAGATGGCTCCTCGATAAAGCTTTATCGAACCGAAAGGAGCGCCTGGCAAGGTACACCGAGGCCATTTTTCCATAGCTTGATCTATGGTATCAATTTGACCGCGGCGAATTCTTGGTTGACGTTTGGAATCGTTATTTATTGCTCGCAAGTCGATGGAACACTGAACCGGGCCCACCTCCGCCAAGCAAATTGGATCGAAAAGTCGAAAGTAAATGGATGCTTCCATTTACACGTATCAGCAAGTTTATTAGAGACTTTCTTTGTTTCCCCTCTAACGAGAATTAACTCTGCCGCCCGACTTTCCCCAGCGATTCGCTAGTCTCCACCACGGTAACCTCGATACAGCCTTCAATATCGCCTATCAATTTTTATTTACGTTCTACACAAACGTTCACACTGTTGAAACAAATGAATGCTTTTACGCCCGGCGAAGAAAGCATAAATTATTTGGATATGTAGAATTTTTCGAATAAAATGTGGAACGCGCGACGTAACTTCCAAAAATGGAAACGAATTTTCCGACCGGTTTCTGTAAAATGATCCGAGGTATTTTTCGCAGTGAATAGCGATTCGCATTCGCGTTATTAGACAGCGGGACGATCCGACCACGTCGCAAACAGTCGGCGCGAGCCCTCGCGACGAATTTCGAAAATATCTCTCCCGTTGGGCCCGGATTGGACATTCTCCAAATTACCAGCAATTTGGAGAACAGTACTCCTCCGCGACGACACCGTGTGTGTGAGAGATATGCACCTATAGATCCGATTTCCCCATGACGTATCTTACATCATGGAATCTCGTTCGGGACGATTTGTCAAGCTCTGTTCCCGGCCGGCATTTTTCTCGAGATTCAAGAATGGCGGATATCATCGTAAAAGAGAAAAAGAGAGAACACCGAAATGGAAAACGCAAAAGATAATGATACTTAGCTGAGATACTTGGCGCCACGGTGAAGTTATCTTCATGCGCGAAGATTTATGTTTCGAATATCGCGCGGAACTCTCGGCTCCGCGTTATTATATTAAACCACTAGAAAACCTGCACGAGAGATACTTGGAATGTTACGCGGCGCGCTCGTTTATTAATCAGCGCGGAAAATGTGTTTTTACGGATACCTGAATTCCACGGATACGTGTGCAATCCTCTGTGCGCCTTGGCCATCGCGCATGTTTATCCTAGCGACGAGCTACAGCCCGATAAAACGCTGTTTGGAATTGTGTAAAAAGCGAAAAAGTATCCTTCAGAATTTTTTTTCGTGTTTAAACCCTGCCGTACTATATTCCAGCCATCCACGCTGAAATTGCTGTGGCACCGTGGAAGCGCCATTTTGAAAGAGTTAACGCAGTCAGCCATCGTGGACAATTAAAAATTAAGCAATTCGTTGATCAGTCGTTGATCGATCGTTAAAATGAATAAAATGATTTAGAGGCAATAGAGAAGGAAAGGAATGTCTTGAGACAATGAAGGATCGCAGCAAGTGAAAAAGAAGCTCGCCTAATGATTTATCGCGCCGGTAAGGGGTAATGATAGTGTCGTTTAGGGTCACGGTGTATAATTTGAGGAACGCGCCGAACATTCGCGCTCTTAACGAGACAGGCCGTCATCTACGGAACGGCACGTTGTTAATTCTGCACTACAATTTCCAGAAGGGGCTCCTCTCTTTTCCTTTCTCTCTCTCGCACTCTCCCCGTCAGCCCGTTTCCTAGTACTAATTGCAGTTATACTTTCATACGTTTAGGTTGTTACAGCGTTTACCTCCGTTTCCTTTGAAGTGCACTCTACCGACGAGGCGACCTCGGGAGTCAAGGTGAAATTTAACGAGACCTCTGTCACGGGGAAAGATACAAAAGCTGAACACGAGACGCATCACAAACCTCATATAATTGGCGGAGAATTTAGCGGCCGGTAAACAAAGCGGATGCAACGGACCGTGAAACCGCATCCCGTTTCTGTCTAGCTTGTGTGTTCGAGATTAAAACGGTCGCTATACACGCCAGAAAAATTTCTTCCCTCTAATTTTAGGACCGCGAGACCCGCGACCATCCACGCTTTCGAACCGTTCTTTGTAACGCGCTACACCGACACCGTTCCGCAGCTCTTCCACTAGCTTCCTTTCAATGGTTCACACCATGCCCAACAATAAACAATTTTGCGCTTCCTAAATCCAATCATTCTTCAAGAATTCGTACAAGTACCAAGACTGTCAAGATCCATCGTCATTTCTCTGAATTGTCCTGTTTGAAATGTTCCAGTTCATCCATGAGATGCAGAGGTGTTGGGATTCTCGAAGAAACCGCGACAGGAAGGAAAGAAGAACCGGGCGTCTCTCGGATAATTACCGTTCAGTCTTCTATCATTCATCGACTGCATAGCTGAGGAGCCGTTTCGAGCCGATTGCAGCGATGTAGGAGACAAATCCCGTGGAGCGGGCTCGCCGCCCGCAGAAAACCCTGAAAGATTTCGACGGTTGGGGTAAGAGCGAACCGCTGTACCATGCAATGGATCGGATTAAATATTATTATGAGGAAGAACGGGACGTGTCGCGGTACAGCGTTCGTTCCCCGTCGATTCCCTTAGTTTCCTCTTAACCAGCCGTCCCTCCCTCTTCTTTTCAACCCCTCTTGAAACCGGGGGTTCTATCCAAGGGAGGTTCTCGTTTCCACCCCCGTCGGCACACCGTTGGCTGTCTCGTAGTCCAAGGAACCTGCGCCCAGCCTCTGGAAACCGAAGTCTCGAAAGTTTGGCCTCTTCCCAACGCGGTCCCCCGCCATCAACTACACCGCGAGGAATGCATTTTTCATATTCTCGCGATATTATCGTCCCCGGTTGGTTGTGTTAATCGATTTGGAAAGGGAAATAACGAAGGGAAAAAAGTTCGTCGCCGACTGACGCGGAATTCCGAAAAGAATAATGTAAACGCCCGTGCGCGCGCGCGTCGGCGAGAAGTAAGAGGCGCAAACCGGCGAGATGAGCTACCGGGGAATCCGCTCCGCGCATTATACCCGTGAATCTTTAATAGCCGCCTTAAATAACAGGTGATGAGCACTCGGACCGTCTCCCGGCAGTTTTTAATTGCTTTTGTTTCGCTCGCGTCGCCTTACCCCGCGTCCTCCACCGGCAGATACACTCTAAACGCCTGCGGGCGACACCGACTCCACGGGAAATATTTGTTTCGCCCTCTTTTCGGGGCTATCAATCTTTCAGCTACTGAAATATCACGATTTTCTTTATAATTCCACTGTTCGCCAGTCACAGATTTTTACCGATTATTTTTCCGCTGGATTCACTGGGATATCTCGATTTAAGGAAAGGAATAAATTCGAGGGATGTTTCCCGTTCGAGCAACAGTAGTATAAAATTTGATTTAAGAAAAAGAATAAATTCGCGGAGCAACGAGCTCCGATTTTTGCGTATACAGGGTGGTCCACCTAAATTTCTCCTTTATTTTTTTTTTATATATGAAGAGAAAAAATATCGATGTCCTTGGAAACTCCGGAAAAATTAACATTTGTGATACCATTTACATTGCATTAAAAGCATGTTATGTCATCAGAAATAATGGAGATATTTAGGTGGCTACGTTTAGGTGGATCACCCTGTGTATAAGTGACAGGATCATGCAATAAATCGTCGGAGGGTTGGAATGGCAAAAGCGCTTGCGCAGTAAATAGAAACAGCCTATTCAGCAAGGTATCCTCGATGACTCGATAATGAAATTTAAAGCGGGAGGGATGCGAAAAACAGAGCTAAAAGGGAGGGAGAGAGAGCAAGAGAGAAATAAAGGGAGGGAGACGAAGCGGATAGCAAGAAGAGTTTCCTAAGCAGGGATAAGATGTCTGGGCAACCTCTGTGAATCCATGGTAATCCGAGCCTCGGGATATTTTAATCAGGCCGATACCGCGAGACAAGGATACCACCTTGTATTTACATATCAAAATTATTGGAGCTCTCCACGGAATTATCGGGTGACTACCGTTCCCGGAATGAAGCCTCCTTCTCGAGGATCGTCTGCGATCCTCTAACGACCAATAGGGAAGTCTGTTCTTCGGGGTATCGTGCTCTCCGAGTGTCGTTGGCCCGATACCGAGCGAACCGAGGAAACGAGGAAAGTCATGCTCAAAGACGAAGAAAGGCCTTTAAATTCCTTCGGTCTTTGGTCCGTGACCGGCTTTAATTACTTGTCGATAATACCCTGGTTCCTTCCCGGCGAACGTTTCTCTTACTTCATCGCCACATTAGACTATTATCAGCGGCGGCCGTATGCTTCGACAACCTCCAAAGGATCTACCCAGTTTCCATCTTTTTTCCCCTTTTCTCTTTATTTCTCGGCGAATCGGAGACCTTCTTCTGGCACCTCTGTTATCGTATCCGTCGGTATCTTGCCACAGTATCTGCTCCACTAATCCACTGCATTTCGTCGGTTCAACCCTTAAAGCTTTAACGGTGGTGCATTTTGATCCAGGATTACAAACGTTCCATCTAAATTCTAATCTCTTTGGAAAATTCAGCCAGTCATTTCATGAGTCGATGCATCAAATCCATATTCATTGTAACTAGTGAACAATGAATGATTGTTTGTCGTTAATAGGTGATGGCGAATGTTGAGAGGATGGAGACAATAAAAATTTTGCGATCTCGAGACAGGGACGCAGCGAAGTTCGGTGATCGAGCCGTAGGGGCTCGGCTATCGCGTGCATCTATTACAGGGTGCTCGAACAACTTCTTGAAAAACACTTATCGCGAAAATAGTCGAATAAGCTATCTGGAAATTACATCGGCCGTCGGGAACGCGCGATCCCAGTTTAGTACAGACGGTGCTCCAATTATGAAGTTGCCCGGGCACGGCCCCGGCTCTTCAGGGGCCCTGGTGTACAACGGTGAAAAGTTTTTAGCACCGGCAGCTCGCGAACGCCGATCGCTAATCTCATTATCCCCGAAACGGCGAGTTTATCGTTTATTATGTCGCGCTTCCGAGCCTCGAAACTGGACTCGTCGGCGAGCAAAAAAATAGAACAAAAAAACAATAAAGAAGAAGGAAAAAGGCAGTAGCAGCAAGCGAGAGAGTGGAAGAAGGTATAAATGATGGGGGTGTACGAGGTCGATCTCGATGGGGGTGAATGAACAATTAATAGCGAAGATGAGAAAAGGAGAGCGGCCAGGAGCGGACTCCAGTTATAATGACAAGGCAGTAAATAACAACGAGAACCGTTAAGGGATGACGAGATAAAAACCTTCATGGATCGTTAGCAGGCGTCTCGGCCATTTCTTATTCTTTCTTCAATTCTCCTTCTCTTCTTCCGTTCGACCAGAGAGAAGACCTCCGTCTCTTTTTTTTTCTCTCTCTCTCTCTCCCACTTTTCTCGTCAAAGTTCTCCGTCTTTCCTTCTCTGCTATCTTCTCCAAGATCTTCTCTCTTTATCTTCGTCTTTCCCGCTCGATTCTCGCGCCCCTTAAAGAAAGTTTTAATGTAATTGCCGCGGGACGTGAAAACCGCTGATACCGTTACCCCTGGCCCGGAGAAATCCGATCCGTGAAAATAAGTCGAGATAGCGTCGCGCCTAAAATCCCACCCACTCACCCCCTCCAGCCAACCCTTCGATCTTTCCTGCGTTTTCCGCTCGGCGGAATCACCCCCTCATCAAAAAATTGTTTCATTTGATCCCGGAGCCGTCTGAAGGGCTGGACGTCTTCCACCGGGAAAATTAGGGCTACCTCACGGTACCCCTTCAATTTTATAAATATACATTTCCGCATAAAAACTCTTAAACCTGATGAATCCGATGACTGAACTAGCCGAATAAAAAAATTCCACAGGACAGTTTATTTAAAAAATGATCAAAAGCGTGTTGCTCGATTCAGTTCGAAAACGGAATTTTCGACTTTTTCGCATGGAACGAAGAATGGAAAATCGGGGATAAAGCGGGAGAAAGGTTGCAGTTTGTGTAATAGGGGATGCTGTTGGTGTTGGGGTACTTCAATTATATGATCGGCCGTTTAATTAGTTATTTTTTCACGGTGACGGATTTTGCCCACCCAATTCGAGCATTTCGATCGCTCGACGGCAGAGTAAAAATTCGAGATTTTTCCGGAGAATAAACGGTCCGTTTTTTCGCGGTCTGCTGCGCCCCGCAGCAGCAAAACGCCGCCTAAATCGTCTGAAAAACAAGCGGGCGTGTTTTGTTTCCAGCGCGTTGAAGCGGCCGCGATCCACGCGACGCGCCAGCCCGTCATTGATGGCGAGCTGACCGATGACTAATTTGGTAAAACGCCAGAACCCGGAAATCAACGTTGTAAAAATATTCTGGGACAGTTTGTTCGACTGGGCCAGTTAGCGCTATCAAATTAAACTGTCAAATTTATATCTCAAGCTTTCTATCTTGAAAAAACACAACTCCCTCAATTCTCAAAACTACAGACATTCCGACAGCTAAATTTTCTCATATAGATAATTTCTATATTTTCCAAATTTGAAACTATAAATTAATTATTTCAATCAATTGGTTGGTTCAATCAGTGTTTCCATTTGGAACTGATCCCTCAGTGAATTTTTTTTAGAAAACTTCTGCATTTAGATGGGGTGGAAGATGCTCTTTTATTGTACAGACAGAAGTGTAGTTGTTGTTATCAAATGCCTGGTCCAAAGACTGCAACGCGACAGTGACGGATGACTGTGCGTCGCAGATTTACGATACGTCAATCAGTATTGACGATCGAGAGGCGCAAGGTGCAAGCGAAGCATGTACTCTATAAAAATCGATCGCTAATTGAATTTTCCCACCGTGTCTCTTCGTTCATCCGGATATATATTATTTCCAGATGGCATTCGAACTCGATTCCCAATGTCCGAAATGCGCTTCAATGGCTGATAACGGGCACTTTGAATTCGTTAAAATCGAATAACATCGCGTTTTCTCTTGATTTCAAAAATTCTGCCCGTGCTGTTTACCAGCGATGTAACTATGGCAACCTAAATATTGTGAAACAAAACTTTTTCCAAGGAGACGTCGACGCACGAGACTTTCTCGTTTCTGTCTCGTTATAAAAATCAAAATTTTACAGAGTCATTGTTTCTGATTCTCGTAACTACGTATATTTATTTGCGGTATCATTCGCACTGTTATATTCTTAATCAAGGAAATGAATATGTAGGTAATTATACATGTAGATGCATATGGTCAATGGACGAAGACAAACAGAAATCAGTACAGGCACTATAAATCTACGTCGATAAATAAACATTGCTACCGTGAAAATATTGTCTGGAAAATTCGATGTGGATAAAATCCTGTCGATTGTCAATGAGATAGATGTGTGCAAGGATGAGCCGGTATCCTCGAGATCACAGGAAAAAATCGCAGTAGGAGTGGGAAGCAGCTCCGAACGATATTATTACACGGTTCATTTAAGTTAGATAACAACAACTGCGGCCAGGTTGGTGCAGCGTCGGCGCAGGGCAGGTAACAGCCATCGCGGTACAATATCCGCCACATCTCTCGCCTACAGCCTAATTACTTTCCGGCCTCCGGCACCGTTACCTGCAGTAACGCCTCTGCAAGAGCACACCATCGAGGTTACATCACCATGGACTTCTCGGCTTCGGAACGAACCTCGTTGCCGGATAGAAACCCGTCTGGTTGCCAAGGTAGAAACATTCTAGCGTAGAACGTTAGAAGCCTTGCTTTCGAGCTACCTTCGACCACCGACAATGTTTTTACCAACATCAAACCCGACCCAATTATTTCATGGAGAATTAATTCATCGACATTTTAACCAGTTGATAACAGTACATCAGTTTCGTTGAACACTTTCAATGTTTAGACTGTTTCATTTTTACCACAAATGCATAAAATGCTGTCTACTTATAAAACAAAAAAAATAATTGTGAAATGATCGTCGGTGATTCGAAGGTAACCCGTGGTTTTCGCGTCGAGAGCGAAAGAGGGGTTGCGAAGGGGTCAAAGAAAGAGGCGGGCGAGGGGCGGCAGTCTACCATGAGAACGATAATCCTTCTTCCCTTTATTTTATTTCTTATGTTCCAGTTTAATTAGTTTTCCGATAATACCCGCTATCTCCTCTCCGCAGTGGAAAGAAGAAAACCAGCCCCGCTGTTCGTTCCGCTTCTCGGACGCGAACGCTCCCCTCCCTGCAATTCTTTCTCCTCTCTGTCTCTCTCTGACCCTCTCTCTCTCTCTCTCCGTCGCAGTAGCACCGAATCGTTCAAAGGCCCTCTGGTCCGATCTGATTTGAGGGATCGTTTGCTTCTTTCGAGTTACTGCGCCTCTTTGACGTATCCGCAATTTTATGTTGATGGGGATGACGATAGGAAGAGGGGTACCGACCCGCGCCCAGGTAAATGAAACGCGAATCCTTCGACAGAGTGAATGGATTGCTTCTGCGCGCTGGCATTTGCTGATCGCGACTTTTATGAATCGCGAATCTCCCTTCCCCCCCCTAACTCGTCCCTCATTGAATATTGATCGGGAACGATAAGCCATCCTAATGGCCTCTTTCTTTTAAATCTACCTGCTGAAACTAATTCCGCGACCTCATCTGCCCCTGTTTCTTCGGGATGACTCTTTGCACAGGTGTACCTCCGAGGAAGAATATTTCGGAACAATTGGTTAAAATGTATCTTTCCTGTATTTAATTCTTATTCTACATTTGAAGCGTACGTTATTCTTTTACTTATTTTTTCTGTATTTAATTTTCTTCTATTTCATCCTCATTTTGCATTTCAAGGTTACGTTGTAATATTCCTTATTTTTAGTCGATAACGTTTTCTACATTCTATATTTAATTTCATGAATATTCTTTACGGAGAAGGCTAAGGCGAAATAAATGTTCCTTGAGATCGAAGCGAATATTTCAGCAACGCAACAGCTGACATGCAAGAACGTATTGTCGCGATAATTCGGTGTAAGTGGAATACTACAACCATTTCTTGCTCATGGTGTCCTCCAAATATTTTGTTTTTACGGAAATCTCGTGGGAATACACAACGATTTTAATTTAAATTTTAAATTTTACACAACGATCGCACTACGATCGATTGTCTCTGCAATGTAATATTCCAGGACAGACAGGTGTGGGTCCAGGTGATGTCATAGGTCGTCGTGTACGTTTGACCGATCCGGTCGGATCGTTGCTGAAAAAATAACGAGTGTTTGGAGGCCAGTCCGACGTTCATAACTCGCGGGTTTCGGTTCGTGGTGGGTAGAGAGAGCAGCGCGGGTCTTGTTGTCCAAAGTTCAGTGCCGATTTTCCCGGCAGCTTTCCAACCAGAAAACGATCCGGCCTGTTCAAGTCGTATGTTTGTTTTGGAACTTGCGCACCGTCGCTTTCCAGACCACCGGCGGCCCCGCAGCCGCCATCTCGACTCTTCACCCAGGCAACCAGCAATATCTCGTGCCACCCACACAGGCCTGGCAACCCAGGCCACCCAGCCGATGCTGGCCCGGGTGAAAGAGCACCCTTTTGGGGTTTGTGATGCGTGCAGATGGCCGAGCAGAGGGAAATCACGCGTGGCTGCGCTCAACTGCATGGTTCCAGCAAATACACGCCGACCACCGGCGAAACGTGCGACCGACCGACCGACCAATTAAGCCAATGACGTTCTACGGCATCGATGATAATGGTAACGCCACGTTTTCAGGGTCCGCAGACCTGTATCGGGACGCGCAGCCAAATCGGTAGAATGGACGCAGGAGTACCCCAAAATCTACCGAATATATCGAAACCCACGCATTTTTACTGCCCCGACCCAACTTCCTGGATCACTGTGCTATCTCTTGCACCATACAAGTCGTTTTGGGACCTTTGGAAAAATTGGGGACGTATAAAGGAAAAATTTAGCGATGTATAAAGAATTTTAAGTCTTCATGAAGTTGCGTACCGTAGTGCTTAGATAGAATTAGGGAGACTAGATTAGGTTCGTAAAAATTTAGAGAATATCTGTAAAAATCGGAAAAAGTCTAGTGCTTGCTAGAATTTAAAAAATCATGTTATTCATTGGTTTCCCAGTGTACGAGGAAAGGATTACGGAGTTTCAACAATAATAGACATTATACTCAAGGCGACACAAACCTTTGGATTAATAATGAGCAATTTGCACACAAACAGAAAAACGCAATGATAAAACGTCAAACGTTGTCAGTGTTATCTTATCTGCTGCATACAATATACAATTTTCCGACGAACTAGTTCTACAAGAAATACTTTAATCCGTTTTGTCCAGTCGAACGTAATAGTCGAAATGTCGCGCCTAAGTATCTGTATTCTAATCGTTGCATTTTCATCAATCGCTGCTGGAGCCAGGATCTTAGCTATCTTCCCGTATCCATCGCACAGTCATCAGGTTCATCGCTTCGTCAAATAAATTGCAACCACCAGAAAACAATTGGAAACGACAATTTTACACAATTCTTGAATTCTGCAGGTGGTTTTTCGTTCATTGTCTATGGAGTTGGTGAAACGTGGCCATGAGATGGTTGTTTTCACAACATACCCCATGGAGGATCTAGTATTAGCCAATTACACGGAAATTGATCTAAGCATCTTGGTCCAAAAATGGAAGAGCATGACGGATTTCATCGATTTAAGTTCAAAAGGCTTGTGGGTGACATTTAATGCAATCCTGAACTTCGGAACGGTGATTAGCGATACCGTGCTCTCTCATCCAAGGATGCAAAGTATTTTATCACCGAATAGTACTGAAAAATTCGACGCGATCTTGTTGCAACAATTGTTCTACGATGCTCTGTATGCAATACCGGCTCGACTAAACGTGCCCATGATCGGAGTGTGTTCGTCGCACATAGTGTTCACGCAGCTCCTTCAATATGGTACGTTTCTCTTAGATAAGAATGACAAGCTTGGGAAATTAGTGAGAACCCAGTCAATTTTCGATTTTCGCAGGAAATGAGTTACTGATGCCTTACGGAAGCGATGCAATGTACGGATACCCGATTGAGACCTTCTGGGATCGGTTTTGCGATATGTACGTGCATATCCAAGTCTCGATACAATATTATTACAAATGTTTACCGGAGCAGGACAAAGTAATGCGAAAGCATTTCGGAGACACCATGCCACCGATTGAAAAACTGTCAGACCGTTCCGAAATTATATTGATCAACAGTCATCCATTCCTCATAGAGCCTAGATCGATAGTTCCTGGCTTCGTGCATATCGGTGGATGCCGTTTCATGTCTCAGTCTCCGAAAAACTTGACTCTGCCAGAGGTAATTCATCAAATGATTTCTACTTACGACACGATGCAATATCCCCTGAATATTTCAAAACAATTCGAATAAAAATTTGATATTCTTCGTAGGATCTGAAAATCATTCTAGACAACGCGAAGAATGGTTTCATTTACTTCAGCATGGGTACGAATGTGAATGTGAAACAGTTTACCGAAGAAATACTGACCGCCATCTTGTCGGTGTTCGCGGAGCTGCCGTACACGATCATCTGGAAGTCCGAGGTCGATATCGAGGACAAGTCTAAGAACGTGATCATTCGAAGCTGGTGTCCGCAGAAAGAAATTCTCGGTTAGTTTTCCCGACTGAGAAATCTCGAAAATATGAATAATTTAATCTGAAATCTTTCTATTCAGCGCACCCGAATATCCTGTTGTTCATCTTCCAAGGCGGCATGCAGAGCTTAGAGGAGGCAATCGAATACGAGGTTCCATTTCTAGGTATACCAGTGTTCGCCGATCAGTATGTGAACGTGCAAATGTTGAAGAGACGCGGCGTGGCGATGGACCTGATGATGCACGAGCTGACGAAGGAGACGTTCAAAGAAGCCATCTTGAAAGTAATCTTAAATCCAAGGTAATTACTTGTCTTCGATCAGCATCGGCCGATTCAACAGTCCTCCACTCTCATCGCAGATGTTTTCTCCCATTGAAACCCTGTATTCCCTCGAAAAGACACTGTCCATCACCCCCCGTAGTGTCCTCCTTCTTCCAGGTTCCTTTTAATCCAGATAATAGCGTCGCCGAGTAATTAAGTCCTTTGTCTTCTTTTTCGCATTTAGTTACAAAGAAAACGTCAGCAAGCTTCGTAACTTGTTGCACGACCTGCCGTATCACCCGATGGAGAACGCTATGTGGTGGATAGAGCACGTTATTCGTCACAAAGGGGCGAAACATCTTCGTTGCAAGGCGAGGGACGTGGAGTTGTACAAACTAATGCACTTGGACATCTTTGCGGCCCTGTTCGTATTTTGCGTTCTCCTCTTGATCTTGGTGTTTGTCGGCGTACGGTATGTTTGTAGAAAGACCAGGCGGTTCGTCGAACAATGCACCGCCAAATCTTTGAAAAAAGATTAGCCGCTAAACATCCCCACGGTCTGCTCACCGACAAAATCTGATCTCGCGAACGGAGATCCTCGCTATTCATATCGATCGAGAGATTAGTGAATTCATCGATAGTGCTCGTTCCATTGATCATACCGTCCACTCAGTGACACGCCATTTTAATTTCATTCAGACCATCCAAGTGTGGCCTGGGTTGGATCTGTGTCTAGATTGAATCTTGAGAAATACCTACTAGTATTTGGGTTATATATTATGTAAAAACTGGCTGACGCTTTAAATAGACACAATCTCGTTGTTTTTATAAAGCAATGTAAATCTAGGGTTAATGGCTGCTACATCTAAATTTCAGATGTTATCAAATTTATCCTTAGCGTTCGCTTCTAACATAGAAACCACTTTCGTCTGATCTGTACGAAAATATTTTTATAAAAAAATTCGTATCGGGCCGGATGTTTTCTAACTTAACAGTGCAACGAACTGCGATCGATGTTTTCCAAAAGTAGTATCTTATTTTTTCGGACGGAATCGCAGGCAGATTCCGGGTTAGGTTCGCAAAAACAGGAGTTCGTCCGGAGGATTCGAGGTCGCAGGAGCCAGATAAATGGCGCTCAACATTGAATTATGAATGCGTAGCGATGCAAAGGAGGAGAAGGTGCGACAGTGGATGGAAGCGTGCCGCAACCGATCCCCTATCGTAGGTATTATAAGTTCTGTCGAATCCTTCGTGGGAATGAGCGGCTTGCTCTTGCGAGATTCACCTCTGCATTACTACTAGCTCCTCCCAAGTGTAATCTCTAAACTCCTAAAAGGTACTCGTCCCTTTCAACCCAACCACTCTGTTATATTCTACCCGCGTACTCTTCCTGTTACTTTAATTTGGCAACGACCTACCAAATTTATGCGCGACCCGAAAACGTTGCCTAGAACGCATGCAACGCTGCACACGGGTCCTGCATTCTACGGGAAAAAATCCGGCTACTCCACTGTTTCAACAAATTCTTTCTACTTTCGACAGCTTTCAAAGCGCAGCTGTTTATCTAAACATTTTCTGCGTGGCTAGAGGCATAGAGGAGATTTCAAGGTCACCTTAACTTTTTTAAATGGAATGTCCTATTTTTTACACCATAGACCGATAGAATATCAAATTCTGAGTATAAAACCTTCATATGTCCTAAACTTAATAGTTAACGAGATATTATCCAAAGAAGAAAGAAAATTATTTCGATAATATCTCGTTAACTATTACATTTAGGACATATGGAGGTCAATACATTTTTACTCAAAATTCGATAGTCTATCGATTCATGACACAGAAAGTAGGTCTTTCTATTTAAAAAGATCAAGGTGACCTTGAAATCTCCTCTATACCTACACCCACGCAGAAAATGTTTATGTCACAATATGTCCCTCTCTATACCATATAAGTTTTGTGTATAACATTTTTCCATATTATTGCAAATAACGGCAATATTCAAAGTGGACTTTGTTATTGCCCCACCCTGTATACAAAACTAATTACTAACTAATTACTTGCGCCGACTCGATCCCACTTCTGATTTGTAAGAGAAGAAATGCTAGGAGTTTAACAATTTATTCGATCTTTCGATAGGTTGTTCTCCAAAAGACTGAGGGCTCTTCGTACAGCGCTGCCCTCGGTCGATCGTCTTTTACAAAATCCCGATTTCTCTTGTTTTAACGGATTTTTTACACATACATGCACATATGCATTCTTTCCGCGAATTTGACGGCCGTCATTTCGCCAACGTACTTTCCAGAAGCCAACGGTCACTCGCATACACACACACACACATACATATGCTCTCGTCTCTCCTACAAAAATAAAAATGGTGGAAAAGTGAGGCTGAACAAATGAAATGCGGAATATGTAAAATGCACAATGATTTTTGCCTCAGAACGGGCGAGCGCAGTGTCCCAGGTCGGGCATCGCGAAAATTGATTACGAAGCGACACTTCGCGCTAAAATTGGCTATTTGTCAAAAGCAAATTTTTGACAATTCCCCCTTCTGTTCGTGTAGCGCGAGCGCGTGCTCCGGTAACAGTTTGTTTTATATTGTTCGGTGATCCGGGACCTATGCGAGAGAACGCTCTCGCGGTTGAATTTTATTGCTCGACAAAAGGGTATCGATAATTGCGCGATCGGTGCAATCAAACGTGACTGACAACGAGCAATATACATATAATATCCGTATCACATCAAACGCCGTCCTGATCTCGAATGCCTCGCAGAATTTTCAGACGCATAATGGCCGATTGCGTAAAGCAATTTCACGGATCATTGGCACTGAAAGGCATCGGCCTCCCACCAATCGTCTCGATGAATCGATGTCCTCGTTTGATCCACTAATTTTTCCGCTGAATGATTTAAATCCTCCGTAATAGAAAGTTAGGCGTTTATTTATTCTTTCGGATCCGAGATGAACTCTTATCCTGTGTTTTATGGCTGCGTTTGAAAACGCGTCGCTTTCTGCAAACATAGATACCCTCGTCGATGATTGCTTCTACAGAAACCACCAAAGAAATCATTTAATAGCATTCCAAAATTTGGAGAGCGGAATTCGTGCATTTATGATTAAATTAAGATGGCTCAATATTTTTCTTTCTACTGATACTCTCAAACGAAGCTCTTAAATTTTATAAAAAATCGGGAACTACCTGTCGTCAATCTGCGGAGCAACCGTAGAGAAAATATTAAAAATAAATTTCTGTCTAACCCCTGTTTTCCAGAATCGCTTCTATCGAATTTTCTTCTGACATTTTTTAATATTTCAAGTTGACAACAAAATCGCCGGAGATTAATGATGCATAAAATGTTATAGATGAGGTCGCCAAGGGATTCTAATTTATTATTTTTGTGTAACAGAAGGGATTTAAGATTTGCAGTAATCGCGAGGGGGAGGACGTTGTCGGACGGAATTTTATGACTCGATCGGACCGATCGGATCCGCTCGGAATTGCTAAATAGACCCATAACCCCGAAGCATTATTCACGCTGAAGTTATAAAATATTGTCGCGCGCGTTTCCCCAGCAGCAGTAACTTTCAATTTGTCGCGCGACGTCAAACACTCGCGGGGAGCTCCGCCACTCAATTTCCGGCGCAGCAATTTCCCGTAGCGGGAAGAGAGGGAGAGAGAAAGAGAGCGAAACGCGAGACATCTCTTTGCTGTGAAGGAACGACAGCTTTTGACATCGACTCATCTACTCGAGCCAATATTATCAATCGTTCCAACGAGCCTGATAATGAAATAAAACTGCCCGCTTATTTCCATTCGGCTCCGACGCCGTTCTACGACCCCTTTGTTCAATTCCGACGAACTAGACAATTATATCCGCAATTCAGTCTTCTCAAACACGATCCTTACAAATCATTTCAGATCCTGGAAATATTCTTTTTCTACAGCCCCTCGTCAGAGAAAATGTCCTATATTTAATCATTCTATATTTTACATATAATTTTGTAATTTTACAATGTATATTTTCAACAGAATAGGTGATGCAATAGGTAAGGAAGTAATCCTAAGGGTGTGTTTCAGCGGTACGGTTTGTTCGCGCGTTACTATCTCGAGGAATTCCACTCCCTTTACTTTCAACCACCTTCCGTCGATTGTAGTCATCCCGAAAATTCGCTTTCTCTCCTCGTTCGTCTTGGCTACCCTTCTCGTTCTGTCTTTCAAAGTCTAATCCGATTACGATGAAACAGGGTATTAGTTCCAGTGTAACTCCGCGATAATGGATATTGCTATTCAAAGTATTTCTCGCGTTAAATGACGTTCTCCCCTGGCGTCGATCGAGGGAGAAACTTTTCTCGTGGGTTTGCCAACACGTTGAAAAATATTTTAAATTAACCTGTATGCGGGGAGTAGTTTTCGGACGAATTTTCTTTCTCCATCGTTACCAAAAAATATTTCAAGGTGCACCGAATGCACTCGGCGTGTCTACACACAGTGGATCGTGCAAACACGAGACACCCCGTTTCTCCCCACGGCCTGTTGACGTGTCCAGACTGCAGAGATCAGTGATTTCCACAATGCGTTCAGTTCGACGGTGTTGGTTTGTAGCGTTCGA
Source organism: Lasioglossum marginatum (assembly GCA_028455795.1). Classification (NCBI taxonomy): domain Eukaryota; kingdom Metazoa; phylum Arthropoda; class Insecta; order Hymenoptera; family Halictidae; genus Lasioglossum; species Lasioglossum marginatum. The sequence continues at coordinate 6,563,382 of CM052276.1, forward strand.
GAGAGTCGCCCGGGTCCTGGAAGCCTCGCTCGATGTACTTGCCAAAATAAATACTGCGGCGCCGTGAACTCGAGGCACGCCCCTGTCTTATCCGCTACAGCGCACGTCGCCCCTGTTCACCCTCTGTGCCACGTAAGAGGCGCCTCTTTGGCCACTCAAGGTGTTTGCTTTGGTCGAACACATATAGTCCCCTGCAACCCTCGCCCTCCAACCCCAGATCCGCAGGTGCAACGCACACAATCTCGGACAGTTATCTAAACTCCCTCTCGAAACGAATGATTTTCGACCGTGGCCCTCTCGGGGTTCCGTTCTTGTTTGATTTACAGATTTATCTGGAATTTTTTCACCTTACTGCCACCCTCAATTCTCACCTTTCCTATCCGACGTCAAACTGAATAGAAGCGGAAGATCTTTAGAGAATTGTTTACTGAAAATTTTCTGCACTAGACTTAAACGTTTAACAATTTATTAAATCTAGACATTTCATTTGTCGTTCAGGATAGAAATGTTGTGCACCTTATTCCAGTAGTCACTGATTTTTAAAATCATTCATTATAGTTATTCATTATAGTTCCTCAGACTAACGGACTAATAAAAGCGTGGCTTGTTGAAGAACAATTGCGCAATACTGTTTATAAATATTGCTTGTATGTTATCCGGAGAATACCTGCATGATCTCTGATTAGAGTAATAAAATACAAGCTGGAAGGGAACCAAGGAGACAGGGGATGGGGGTGCGTCTAACGGAAAGGACCCTCGAGTGATGTTTGAAGGCGAAGAGAAACGTCTAATGCCGTTCTGGCATTTGCATACTTGGGTATTCATGCAAGGAAAGCTTTCGTCGGTGCATTACACGAGATCTGAGATTGTTGTGCGAATACGCGACAGCCCTCGCGAAGTAGCTACGCTGTGAACGGTTCAAGAGCAGGAAGATGGTGTTTTCGAGGCGCGGTGCATGGGCGTGAGCTTCCTGTGTTTCGAGCTTTTCAAGCTGCGAGCTGCGCATTCCTATGCTCATAAAATCACAACGTGGAGGAACACGATATTTCGATAAACTGCGCGCAGTCGACGTCACGATCTATCCATTAACGCGAAATCTATCACAATTCGTCAAACGAAAATTATTGAAATTGGGAAATAATTGAATAAATCTGTTTATCCAAGAATTCTTTATACAGTAACAATTTAAGTGATCAACAGCAAGCGGAGCACTAAGAAAATTTTTTTACAAGACAGTGAAAGACTGTAAGAGACAGTTTTTATTTTACTCGAAAATTCACAGTTTTGTAATAAATATGAGTACCATTATTCAATGGGGTTGTAATCATCCCAGATCAACTATTTAGAACTGAAAAGTTAGTTTCTCGTGAACCAAAGCTCGAATCGGTGACAAAGAATGTCCAGGGGATGGAGGGAGCACTTACTGAAGCAATTAGGGTTGGACGCAAGAGTGTGAACGGTGGTAAGGCAACGAAAGATTAGATTCCCGACGCTTGCTGCAGCCAATGATCCCGAACACCTGAATAGAAACCACGGTCGTCACATTCTTAGCTCGCGAAGGGTCACGCAGTCTCCCGGTGCCGGATTCTAGAATCTCAAGGGACCCGTTCCAAGCTTTCGCTCCACAGCCACGGTCTCGTGAAGCATGGTAGTCCGAGCTGCTAGGAAGTGATCTGTGGAAGGTCGTACCGCCCGCGTTTCGACCGTTTCGAATTCCTCGAACGTCCGAGATCACGATGGCTATGCCATTTTGTGGTTTCATACCTGAGAACGTCTAGAGACCGGAGACCACTCATCGAAGTCCTCGAGAATTCATATATTTCGCGGGCGTAGAATCCTGTCGGGTAATTCGACGTCTCGTCACTCGGGGATCGGGTCTAATTTCCGAGGATTCCTGTCTATCCATCCAACCATAACCCTCTTACAATCTTTGATTTTCCAGACGCACTCATTGATTTTTGTCTAGACTGTCGATTTTATGCATTTACGACAAGAATGTGTAGGTGCACACACAATTTGAAACAGTAAAAAGATTATCAAACTTATAGATGTTTTCGGCGCTACCGTTTCGATCAATTACTAAATAACAATTTTGCAAAAACTTTCTTTACTTCTTTCCTGATGTTTCGGTTCGGTTTTGAACCTTTATCAAAGGTGGAAATTTGCTTCTAAACAAAAATATATGTATAAATATAAATTTCAATATTAAGAAATGAATGTGATCATACTTGGTCTTGATACGTACTTGCTATAATAACTTTATCTATGAAAAATGAACATTGAGAAATTGATATGTGTTAGTTGCTGGTTTGAAACATACTAAAGTCAAAGTGACCGTATCGAACGTGAACAAAAACTGAAGTAAAAAGATTAAAAGAATTAAAATTATTATTGAGAAAAATAAGTTTCAACGTCTGTAGCTTGCAGTTGGTTAGTGCAGGGTTAAATTAATACAAATAATAAAAACAAGTACGATTAGCTTGGAGAGAGGTAAATTTTGTAATAAAATGAGGAACTTAAATAGTACAATAAGTACGATTAAAACTTGAATAGAGGTAAAAGCAAGTGTGTTTTGTAATGAAGTTTAGGAGATGTGGCAAGTTGACAGATGTCGAAGAAGATGTCCGGGCGAGTGATTCGCGGTAGAGTACGTGAAATCAGTATTAACGGGTTAAAAGGAAGAAAATTGCTTTTCTTCGCGTGGTTTACGACAGGAAATCTCGTAAAGAGCTCGTACGAGCGCATAATGCCTACCGTTTGCTCGTGCGGCAGGGGCTGATTCTCGGCTGGACGTTATCCATGTCGGTGATGTACGCTCGCATTTATAGTACCGGGGGGATTACTTCCGTTCAGCATAGGCAGAATCCGTGAGAGACGGCCGCTTACGATGGTTTTCATTGCACCGCTCGCTCGACCGCTCTGCGGCTCAGGCTCGGGTTCAGGCTCGGGCTCGTTTATGCCCGTCGCACGGGACACGCAGCACGAGCGAGATCTTCATACCGCCGACGTGTAGCGAATCAACGAAATTGCCCTGTATACGCCATGCATAAATTGATGGAAAAATCGGCCCCGTCGTATTTCATCCCTAACTGCATATCTGCCTTTGATCCGACGCCTGCATCGTTCTGCATTTTTTTCTGGAACAAATATGAGATTCACGGTGCGAGAATATCCACGAAGATGTCTGATATCGACGCAGAATCCCAGCAAATTTTTTTCATTCACGGCTCGAGGGAGATTATATAGAATTTTATAAAAACTATATTTATATAATTTTACCACCGTTTTTCGTGAAATTTGTACAGAAAAACTTACACTACCAACTAGATGTCCCTCGTAGTTCATTTTTTTCTGAATTATTTATCTGTCTACATTAGGGGGTGGTTTATTTCTGGTTCGCTTCCAGTTGGACTTGCTATAATTTCACCAATTTTGGGAATTTTTCCATGAAATTTTTTGGAAATATTGCTGAAAGTATAAACTTTTTATACCCCTAAAATTTATTTAATAAATATGACCACACATTCGGGAAGAATTGTCAAACGTAAACCTCTTCTATGCAACCTCTCAAGCGACAAAGTACGTCAGGATTGGAAAAGTAAATGGTGGCGCCATCCGACAACGATACGTTCAACCTACATCACCACACTCATTTTCATTAATTTAAATATTATTATTTAACAGTATGTCGTCGGTGCTAATATCACAGACAAGGTGTTGAAAGTTGGAGTAGACCAGCCAGTTGTTATTAACAATGTCGGTATTTCAGATCGTGATGCACGAAACCCATATGGTAATGGTCTACTCCTATATCTTGTCTATGCTAAGAGGTTCATGTGAATATCACGTGGGTTTCGGTCATCTGGGTAACATACGATAATTAACTTTAATTAGGACCTTTGATCATCGGACGCAAGGGCAATGACAGGGACGTCCGATTGAATTTTAATAACGTACTTTCACCAACTTCATTTCCTTGATTGTTTCATGTCATCCGTAATGAGATCGACAAATCTCCAACGATGAAAAAACAAAATGATTCCTATGCAAGAGGAAAATTGTTATTTGGATAGCAGTACAATGAGCCCATCGCAGTAAAAAGTTTTTTATTATATTTCCACCACCAATGAGAAAACATTAGAGAAAAATTGAAAACGTGTTTTTTCGAATAATTAAAATGACCAAGAGTAGAACACATTTTTATTCAACTCGTAGAAGATGAAGAAAATTTTTATTCCGCCTAAAGATCTACAGCACGGTCGTGAAAAATAAAGAGAAGGGTAGCAAAAATCGATTTGAAAACGATCCTGTACTAATTTATTAACCCACAATATAAACATCAATCGCCGGCAGCTCAGCGTTCATATCCGGCCAGTGGCGTGCCAATAAATTTCTGCCATCACCGTGAGCCCCTCACGGTACGAGGAGCATCTGTCGCAATAATTTCGACGATCATTATGTTTAGTCCGCCTGTTTCAAGTCTCTTCCTCCTCCCAGGTCCAGTCGGTCTCCTCCGATTTGCTCCTCACGGTTCTCCTACCAAACTGTTCCTCTTCGGCTGGCCAACTCATCTTGGACGAGTCGTCTTCAACATCTGACTTCGAGTTAGCTTTGCTACCCTCTCTGCTTCTTTCATCTGTCGACGCAGTCTCTTCGGACTTCGAACGGGTTCTGTTCTCTTCGGTATCGGTGCTCCTGCTTCGCGATAATGTCATAGATTCGGACTCGTCGTCAGCATAAGCTCCAATGTCTTCAGCATATGATCCAACGTCTTCATATTCTGAGCTTTGCTCTCCGCTGCACTCTCTCTTTATAATAGGAGTTTCCTCGTTCTTCGGCCTTGGATCCATCTTAGATTGGTCTTTGATCTCCCTAATGGCGTAAGAATCCTCCTCAGATCTCGACTTCTGCATCTGCCAAGCCTTCTTGAAAGGGTGCTCGCGCTCCTGTTGTACCAATTTAGGCCTCTCCGGAAGAAGGTACTCTGGATCCTCCTCGCTGGCCTGACTCTTTATTATGGACTCCCTTTTGTACAGACCCTTCGGCTGAGAATCGGTAGATTCTTTCACGATGTTCCAGCCGGACTCGGATAGGTCTGCTTCTTCCTGGGACAGCTTAGACAGGTCCTGGACACAGAAAAAGCACCTTAGTACCAGACAAAGTGGTAGCTCTATTTTCTAATGAAAAATTTGTGGCCTGCAGTACTTGATAGAATGTGATAATTTGAGTATTCCAAATACCGACGTCCTTTTTTATCTAAAAATTTGTGACTTTTGCTTAGTTCTTCGGTTTTGAAATTTTTTAGTTAAAATTAGGTTCATGCTATAGTCTAAACTAGAGATGATATAAACAGAAATATTTTCAAATTTTTGAAATTCTGATTAATACAGCAGCAAAAACACACCTGCAGAACGAAATAAGATTTCCTTGAGATAGACGTCATAAGCCTCTATAGCGACATTATTTGTAGCACTTTTCGACCAAGACAGACTTTTTAGCTACTTCAATAGCGCAGCGAATTATCCTCGTGATTGTAAAAAGATCGAAGGAATACAGAATGCATGCAGCAGGCAATTAAGACACATTTGCTCCACACAGAAGAAGTTCCTTGACGGCGGGCTGGGTATAAACCACTACAGTGACAGTATTCCTAGGTCTTTTTGATCAAGAACAATTTTCATAGTTATTATAATAATACAATAAAATGTCCCCATAATTTCATAAAGATCGAGCGTATGCAACAATGAATATACATGAATATGCGGCAATGAATATACTCATTGCTTTTTAACCCAAAGTTTTTAACCAAAAGTTCCTTCTAACGTTCCAGAAAAGCTGTTGACTTCAACAGCGAAGTAAAATATCCCCAGTTATTTGGGGATACGACCTTGAACAAGATTGGCCCAACAACGGACTAAAATAAATTCACAAAAAACCAGTAGTTTACACCAGCCTAGATCAGCCCCTGCACACTCACTATCTACATTAAATTTAAAAGAAGGGTCCTGCCTGTACAGACATCCTCTTGCTATCCCTAGTAAGCACAAAATTAAAAGTAGATACATCCTCGTCCTCTTCCACGGAGGTGATCTGGCTGCTGCTAGTGTAGGATCTTCTGGAGGCGTCCCATACAGCTTCTTCCTCGCTCTGATTGTCGTCCCCGGGTGGTGGCGCTTGTTCCCGATATTCCCTCCGCCTCCTATAAGCAGTGTCCTCTTCAGGTTCGCTGGGTTCTTGCGAGGAACCCAACTGCGCGACCCTGGACCCGACACTGACCGTCCAGGAATCCATGTTATCATCAGCCGAGGGGTCCTTCAGCAGTGCCATCTTGCCTTCAGCTGAGGACCTCCTCCTCAGAGACGCTAGATCCTCCTCTTCTAAAACAGAGTCTCGCTCCTGCGTGACCAGCTTCTCCATAAACTGTTTCCTGCGCATCCTCAGCTCGCTTTCCCAGTCCTCCTCATCACTGATCCTCGGCTCCGCCGGAAGCTGTCTCCTTTCCAACTTCCTGCGCTGCGAGAGCTCCTCCTCGCTCTCCGAGGAGTATACCCTTCTCGGGTCCGAGGATCTTGAGAGTGATCTTATTTGTCTTTGCGCTGGCTCTAGTTCCTCCGATCGGCTCGATAGCCTTTTATACTCTGGACCTCTAGAAGACGAACGTTCTCTGCTAACAGGCTCCGAGGAACGATGATCATCCGCGTCCCTAATCACCGATTTCCCTCTGGACTCTGATCTCCTGTAGTGTTTAGGCTCCTCCCGCTCCCGCCTCAGCAAATATTGCTCCTCCTCGTCGCTGTCCTGAAGCCTCCTGTCGACACTCTTCGACATTGACCTTCTACCTCGGAAAACAGCTTCTTCTCGCTCCAATCTGGACAGTTCCTCTTCTTCTTCAGAGTCCAGATATTCTCTCTGAACGCTCTTGCTTCTCCTTCGCTGCCTGTACCCATCGTCGCTAGCAGGGTACCTTCTGCTAGCATCCTTTGCGCTGTCCAAAGGCAACGTCGAGTTGCCTTCCGAGTCGTGAGATATGAATGATTTTCTGCGGTTCGAGCGCTTCAGGATCGGTATGTCTACTTGCTCTTCGTCTTCGACTGTCTCCGTCAATTCGTACTCTTCCTCTTGGTGATCATCAATTTGCTGTAGTTTTTTATCTTCTCTCATCTCGGAGGATTCCGAAGGGCTGTCTCTGACGAGACTCTCTCTGCGGAGGTGTGTGTCAGTGCCCTCCATTATAACGTTCTTGAACTCCTGCATTGGAATGTCGAATAGCAGAGTCACGACGATCGAGATGATCACTACTATCGTGGCTTCAACGCCGTCGATCTGAAACAGATTTGGAGAAATAACGTTTTAATTTATAGATACGCGTGAAATAGGGTTCTCTAATATGAACTAGTCTAAAAGTGGATCATTTTTATCAACTCGGAACCCATAATTTCGCCTGGCTCATGATTTCTAGATGTAACTGAATGAATACAGACTAGTAGGGTAATCATTTCTCACTATTCATTATTGCCTGTCACCTACCGCTTTAATGATGCTAAATTCGTTCACGTATCTGATGGACCCCATATTATAGAAGAACACTGCGAACTGCGTCATGTATAGCGAGTACGATAATCTACTGATAACCAGTAACCACTGGTTCGTCAGGATTCTACTAATAACACCTGGAAAGACAAAAATTACGATGGTACTTTACAAATTTAAGTAAGCTAACTCAATGTGCTTCAGAAAACGTGAATTAATCCTTACCTCCATGATTCGTGTGACAAGCGAATATGACCCAACTCAGAGCAATGGAAGCCAATATCGGACTAATTACTCCGTAATTAGCCGCTTCTTCAACATCGTACACGTAGTGCTTCTGTGATTGGTGCCAGGGTGAAAATATCGTCCATAACGTCATGGCCATTGCGATTAACCATCCCAAGATCACTACCATCTAAAAGTAGTATATCAACATTTCTTCGTCACACGTTGGATCACATGCAAAATACCTTGTTCATCCTCAAGTCCCGTTTTGTATAGTGCAACAGCACACCAAGGCCCACGCCAATCACGTATGACGTTGCCCGGTGCAACGGTGTTATGTAGGTCAGATTAGCTGTCCTGTACAGTTGTCTTATTCTGTGATCGAACAATTAAAATTGATAAGGACCGAAGTAATTATCTTTAGACGAGACAGTTCGCACACTTACGAAATTCCATGGAAGAAGATGAGAGAAAGGTTGTAGCTTATCATCCGAATGTAACGGAGGGTGGCCCCTAACAAGATGAAGAAGCAGATCAAGAGGATACCGATGATCGTCTTGAATTGTAAAAAGAACACCAAAATCGAGGCCAAGAGGGACAGTTGCATGTCCACTGCCAGCTGATGCGTGTGACTCGCGCACTGCAAATCAATCAAATAGCCTGTCAACTTTTCCAACAATCCTCAAAACTACTTAACTATTAAGCTTTTCATTCGCTTGATAAATTATTTCGAAAGTAAGGGTGACCGAGCATTAAGCTACGAAGAATTCTTCGATTACCATGTCCTCGAAGTTAAGGGTGTTCTGCAGGTACAGCAGGTTTAGCCACCCGGTATTCTTGCAGAAATCAACGTTGCGCATTACGATATTGTTCCATTGTGGCCCAGTTCCCGTGTGCTCCATCACGAAAGCATAGTAGAACACCACCGCGAGCAATACTGGCGTGAGCCTAAAAAACAACGTGACTTTTTAGCATTAAAAATCTGTGAGGATATCATTTTATCTGGACAGTATATTAATTCAATATTATCACAATGATGAAATTTGACAGTTGATAAGAGCTTACCTGACGTATCTAGTGACGAGACGACAAAACCATCGAATCTCCCCGCGGTTAGTGAACTCGTTGGCCATGTTGTAAGCAGTCAGCGTACCGCTGAATAGCAGAAACCATTCCGTATAGATGAAGCTCACTCTTGCAAAGATGGTGGCGGGACTGGTCATTATCTTCATCGACAATAATCATCAAACATAAGCATTCTCGTTTCGATACGCGTAAAGATCGATTTATACTTGACTGGCGTACAATTATCCCCCAAAAATCCCATAAAATCAATGCAACTTAATTATTGCAATCAAAATTGCAGGAAATTCAAGCAGCAGTATTATGAAGAAAATTAATTTTTAAAAAGACACGAAGAAAGCGTTTTTTTTTACCTCCGCTAGGTCAATTCGATTCGCGTACGGCATGCCTAATAACGGCACGAATTTATGTCCGATGTAAATCAAGATCGCGCCGATTGCCCTCAGCCCGTGGATGCAGGAGATGTCGAAATTACTTGTTCCTCTCTTGAACAAGCTTTTCAGAGTTCTCTTCACGGAAAACGCCATAATTATTCGCTCAGAATAGTTGCCTGCGTGAGATAAGATTCGAGAGATAACAAGAATTGTATGGTGATGCATTTTTCCTTACCTTTCCCTTCGGACATCACTAAATAGTCTCTCACGGTCGCCACGAGGGCCAGACAGATAATCATAGCATAGAAATACCTAAAGCACAACAATAACGGGCAAATGACAATTTGTAACAGAAGTGTTTAAGATGGTAGTTAAGGACTCTTATTACGTACAAAACGCCAATCGTCTCTTTCGAGTAACTCTCCGGCTTCTGTTTCGTATAGCACATCTTGGGATCGACGCCCACGTTGAACGTGATTCCTATGGTGGAATTGTAAGGACTTAGAGCCTGTTCCATTAAGTCTTTAGCAGACTCGGCTGAACATACTGCTGGAATACAAACTCCCCAATTGATTGTGGTGCTTCTCGGAACAAAATGACCGGGCTGAAACAAACATATTATCATGACCATCGATGCGAACAGATCACCAAATAAATAAGGAATTTGAATAGAAAAGTATCTTGAGCAGTGAAATCAAAGCTCGTTGTTCCCTTTAGTTCTAGTAGATGGAGAGGAAACCAGAAGGGCTTTGAAGTTCAAGATTAGATCATTTATTTGTGCAATAATGTAAAGCATAATTTAAGGTTTTCTTTGGAGTTTATTCGAGTCCTATCTTTTGCGAATGATGCAGTTTTCGAACCGGGTGTCCGAGTTACGAAAGTCACTGTGAAATGTGCCGACTTGCACTAGTCGCAGCCATCAGCACATTCACTTTTTGCGAGCCTGGTGTCAATAATTCTTTTATCGATTATACGATAAACGCGTGTTCTTTCTTGGAATGATGAAAGATCATAGGACGTCTGTTTAGTACTTACATCGCGCATGGTACTTCGGAAGGGGAGGCGGGCCAGCATGAGATTGACAGAGTGCCTCATATCCGGATGAGAGGCGTAGAAATCGATGTCCACCAGACAGTACTTCCCCTGCACTTTTATCGTCGAATTGTTCAACTTCACGTGCGCCATTACTCCCATACACTCGTCGAAATCGCCGAGCTGGTTCACATTGCCCCGCAACAAACCCGATGGGATCTTCGCGCTCGAGTCCAACACTGGGAGATTATTTCATGTTACAAGCCTGTTCGAGAACTATAGCAGAATAACTGAAATGGTCACTAGAAAGTTCCCATTCATGCTACAATATGTAACCAACATGCAACATCTCATTCATCGCGACAGGATGCAATTGACGCAATCAGCATAATGCAATAGTACTCGCAAACAATCATCCGCGACAGTTTGGGATCGCCTCCAACAGAGGTATGGTACCTCAACAGACTCTACATCAAATATGACTTGGTAACACATTTTAGAAGCTATGCTAACTAATTCTAGGAAACCGTAAAATCATAATTACTAGACTGCAAATTTTATGCATTTGTAACAAAAACGAGCAGGTGCTCGGTCTATCAAAATTATTAAAAGCCATTGTAACCGATACAAACAATTTTTATTTTGGCAAACAAATGTTTTAATCGATGGGTTTTCGATTTATTCATGATTGTATCGCCACGTGGCAAATAATTTGACAATAATTGGCAGATTGCAGAATTTTGTCGTGCACGATCTACGCGCTACATAGATTTCCTCCGCGATCGCGTCAGTGTGACCGATCGACTAGATTCGAAGGGAGCGGGGTTGACGATCGGAGAGATCTCGACTTACTTTGCAGCGCCCACAGCTTGCGACCCCTCAGCTGTCTCAGGAAGATCTTGCCGTGCTGCTGACACTCGAAATCCTCCACGGCCGTGAAATTTGGCACGAAGGTCGGCACGCGTAGCAGAACATCGTTCAGCTCGGCCAGTGTGAAAGGGGCGTCCGCGCGCGCTTTCGTTCTGTTTTTCGAATCGTCTTCTACAAACAATCAGAAAAACAATTAGCGGGACACCGTCACGAGATGATCCCAAAAATTCCTTCGAGTCTACTCACTGTTGAGTCGTTTAACCTCCGCGGGCTTAGCCGGAGATGCGGATTTCGGGCTCACAGATTCCACTTTCTTTTTCTCGGGCTGCATTATCTGTTGGTCTTTTGGCTTGGCTTTTGGCGCATCCATTTTCATCGAATGCTTCTCCTTGTCTTCTACCTTCATTGGAACCTTCTCCTTCGTCGGAGGAACCTTTGGTGGAGCCTTCACCTCCGGTTTCGGGGTAGTTTTAGGCTTCGGGGGTTCAGCTTTCGGCTTCGTTGCTTTGACAGGTTCGACTTTCTTCGGAGTCTCCACAGGTTTTCCTGGGCTCTCCGTTTTCTTCGCTGGTTCCGCTGGTCTCTTCGTCTCTACTCTCTGCGGCTCTTCCTTCTTCTCTACTGGCTTCTTCATTTCTTTAGGTTTTTCTAGAGACGATAATGACTCTACAGATTTGATTTTATCCTTGTCCGCGTATCTGACTTTCTCCAGCTTCACCGGTGGAGGGATAACTTCTGTTTCTTCGTCCGACTCATCATCGGACTCTTCGTCATCTTCCTCGTCCTTGTCTTTGCTTTCAGTTTTCTCTTCATCCTCTTCCTCGTCGTCAATCTCTAGCTTTGATTTCTCAGGCATTGTGTCTTCGTCGTCGCCTTCGTCTTCATCCTTCGATCTCTTCAATTCTTTGAACGGTCTGGTCTCCTTCTTCCTGATGCTCGAATCCTGTCTGATCTTGTCTTTCTTGGTCGCCAGCTTCGATTTCCATTTCCTTCTGTCCTCGTGCTCTTCTTCCTGATCCTCGTCGTCCTCATCTTCGTCGTCTTCGGAGCGTTGCTCGTCGTCGGCAGAGTCAATGATTATTTCGTGGCTGTCTTCGACCTCGACGACCGCCTCCTCGTCGTCGTCTTCGTCATCCTGATCAACGACCCCGACCGTCGACCGTGCGATTCTTTCGTGTCTCATGGACGCCCCTTCTTCGTGATCCTCTCGCGACGTCACCTCGACAGGTGGTTTCCGTTTGGCAAGGATCCGCGTTGATGCAGTGGTTTCGTGCCACCTACGACCAGAGACAAACGACGATGCCTTGTCCTCGTGGCACCTGGGGAACGTGTCCGCGTCGCAGGTGGCCCTGTTAGACGCGGAGTGTCCCTCGACCATCGCTGAATCCGAAGCGGTCGAGGTTGGATGTTCGCGTATTCGGAAGCCATAGCAGCAGGTATAGAGCAGCAGCAGGAATACGGGCACCAACAAACCGATACACTTGCCCAGAAGGGCGGCAGCCATGTCACCGGAGCGTTAGCATGGAAGTACCGCTGGCAGAGCACTGGCGAACGAACTTTCAAAGCACCGAACCAAACTCCGGGTCGGCAGCCGCCACCGCTATCAACAGAGCAATCAACGGGCAATAGCCAGCTACGAACACTTTCTTCACGGGAACCGCGATGATAATCGGCCGCACGTTCTTCCCTCTCCTATTCTCCGCGAATCGCGCCACGGACAACAAGCACAACAGTTAGCCCGACCCGGACACCCTCGAGAGACTATCAAACCCGACGACAAGCCAGACCCCGGGGCTCCGCGTCTACCAGCGGCCGTTCCTTCGTGAAAATTAGAACGCATGGCAGCGGCCCAACCAGCTAGGAGTTTTATTTAGCATCAACATTTCGGAGGCAGAGAGTCCGCGCGATAGAGCGAGCTCTCTCGCACGCACGCGCCGGAAAACGCGACCACGAACACCCCACCGAAACGAACGTATAACCGTCGTCGTCTCACATTCTTTCGAACTGGCTGGCTGGACAACAGCGTTTGCTTTCTTTAGTAACAAACAATCGGAAATAACTGCCCACTCGTTCTCTTTCTCGGACTCGACTCGAGGTCAACATAAAAATTTGTTTGCGTCAGTCGCAAGACCCAAACGTGTCCCGTAATTATGAAAGTGGTCTGTGAAAATTTCAAAGAATGAGTTTACATTATGAGTTTCAATTAATTCAGTGTCATTTTTAGCTTCCGAGCTCTTTCTTTCCTCCTCAAATGATCTTAGCGAGCAGAAACTGATATATTGATGTTCTGAAATTCCTCCAACGCATTCATTTTGTCATGAATACAGAAAATTCGTAGCCATCTTGCATTTTTTCTGTCCTGCAACTTATGGCTGCACAAGAAACAGAGACGGCAAGACTGCGCGTGTTCCGGCCATTTATTGTTTCGAATTTCGTGGAAAATTGGATTTCGCTGTTCGCTCTTGTTCTAGCATTCGCGGCTTTAGGCCACGCGGACATTGCGCAATCACGCAACCGACGAAGAATCCTTCGACGAAGTTTCCCCGCCTGACATAGCTCGAAAATATAGTGTCCGATACTACCACTCTACTCTTCTCGCCCACGACTCACCGGTGACCGACTCATCCGACTCGCCGAAGGCTGTCGCGATTCCCTTTGAGCTCTTCTCTCGCCCCGGTCGCTTCTGCGCGAGAATCGTCTGGTATGCAGCCTTTGGGAACTGTCCAGATGTTGGAACACCACTACGCGGATAGATTAACGATTCTTTAGCCCTTTTCTAACCCTTTCGCGACGGCATTGCACTCGCGAATGCGTCACCACGGGCACCGGCGAAAGTTTATTACCGGGGCGATTACCTGGACACTGTGTATACAGCGTGAACCACGAATCGTAATCAGACTACTAATAACAGATTACTCTTTGTTTTACTACTACATTTACTACTACATTTACTCTAAAATTTATTTTACTACTACATTTGACCTTCCATCTTCGATGATAGGTCGCTGATGTCGTAAGAAAATTTATTTTACTACTACATTTGACCTTAAAGAAACATTGCATTCCATTAAAAAAAATAGAGATGACCTTGAAATCTCCTCTATGCCTCCACCCACGCAGAAAATGTTTGTGTCACAATATGCCCCCTCTATACCGTGTAAGTTTTGTATATAACATTTTTTCATATTATTACAAATAACAGCAATATTTAAAGTGGCCATAGTTATTGTCCCACCCAATAGAGTAATCTGTTATTAGTAGTCCGATCGAAAATGTTTTTATCAGATACAGGGTGGGGCAATAACTATGGCCACTTTAAATATTGCCGTTATTTGTAATAATATGAAAAAATGTTATATACAAAACTTACACGGTATAGAGGGGGCATATTGTGACACAAACATTTTCTGCATGGGTGGAGGCATAGAGGAGATTTCAAGGTCATGTCTATTTTTTTTAATGGAATGCAATGTTTCTTTAAAGTTAAATGTAGTAGTAAAATAAATTTTCTTACGACATCAGCGACCTATCATCGAAGATCATGGAAGGTCAAATGTAGTAGTAAAATAAATTTTTTTAGGCTTCGTACAGACCTAAACATCGCGCCGAACCGCACGCCGAACCGCGCAACGAACCGCGCATTTCGACGAACATTTCGGCGCGCCGAACTCCGCGCATTTCGGCGCGCACGATCGCGAACGGGTAGCACTTGCACAGCAACATCGCCAAAAATTCAAATAATGTAGTCTCGAATCTGATGTCTTTAATGCTTCGTCCTGACCTGAACATTTCACTTATAAACTTTGATTCGCTAAATAAACTGCCAACATTTTCTGTATTTCTTTGTGTAGTATACACCGCTGCAGCTTCCATAGTTGTTCGGAAGAAATTCTGGAAATAGCAAAAACTAGTTCCGTTCGTCGTTCGGCGCGCCGAAATGTTCGTCGAAATGTTCCTCGAAATGCGCAGTTCGTTACGCGGTTCGGCGCGCTGTTTAGGTCTGTACGAAGCCTTATATTACAGGTGATGCTCAAAATGGTGACCGTTCATCAATGCCACGTTGCAATCTTCGTTTCTAAATTTATTCTGACCATGCAACAATTATGCATCGGTTAATATTTTCTTATGTAGTGGGTACTTGTTATGGTACTGGTTTGCTTCAATGCAAAATTTGCAATTTTTAGAAATTTGAAAATAACAGCATGTGCTAGAATAAGTTTAGAAACGATAAACACGCAGCGATGCGAAGATTGTAACTTTTTCATGATTTTTTATAATCATCTTCAAGTTTTTGCGAATAATTCATTACGAATCATTCGATAAGTACCATAACATATCAAACAAAATCGCAAAAAAATTGTTTTAATTTTTTTTCATGAACTTCAGATACATATCTTCGTGAATTGTATTTCGACACCGCGCGATACGTAATAGCACGTGTGCTATCATTATCATAATTATGTGAAGTCCACAACCTTGTATTTCACTTATCATGCTCACAATCTGTGAAGTGTAAGAGAATTGCAAAAATAATTAACAATATTCATCTTATTAGATGAACTGCCTTCTGTTCAATTATTTGCATATTTCATAAAGGAGGTGCATTAGAAAAATACAAGCTGGTAGTAACACGTGTGTGGCGCGGGTTCCTAGATCGCGTATTAAATTAATTTGTTAGTAATTAGTTAGTATTTATATGTTGCCTCATGTCATTCTACAACCTCACCGACTGCTCAAGGTCAAATACAAGGCCAAGTATCTCTGATCTCAGGTTTCGCGTGTGTTCGCATGTATGCAAATATTTCTGTTAATTATTCACGTCGTTTGCTGATGTGCAATCGGAGAAGCAACGATCATGAGTCAGCTCTTTCGAAAATGATTGATGGCACAAAATCGAATCGGAATAACGATGTCGAAACGGCAATTGTAGTAAATGAACGGTTTCCCGCTGTCGATATCATTCTACTTTGTTATACTAGTTTGCGGTATATTTAAAGAGCGTGGTTCGACAAAATGAGCCTGTTATGGGTTTATTACACGAATTGTCCTTGAGATGCATATTCGAACGGGTCTCTAGTTCTGAGACTTTGATCTTCGAATTGGTGTGGAAAAATATTGGTTCTTAGCGTACCAGTGACATGTGAATACGTTTTCGAAGAATGATGAAACGTCAAAATTAAGAGCTGCCGTTGCACGCGCAGCATTTCCCACTGCCTGCCACGTGTATTCGAATACCTCTATTCATTGAATGTACAATGTGTTTGTGATGAACTTGCATGCCGTGCCAACAAATGCTTATTATTTTATATAACATTTAAACTAAAACTTATGAATGTGAATTCATAAAGCAAAACAGGTTATGAATAGAACGTCTGACTGAATTATTGTCATTACCAATCGTATTAATGAGCAGTTGATGGAATGTTGAGGGTGCAGAAGACACTGCACGTGGTAGACGGACAACGGCAGTGATCAGTAGAATGCGCGTGTATCCAATTTGTTTCTTTAAAATATTCCCAATATTTCAATGATATTCCAGAATTTTTTGGGATCTGGACCAGTAGAAATATTAGTCGTAAACATGAACGATCCAGTGTGCAGACGGCGCGGCGTTGAGAAAAAGAAGATTGCAAACTGTTGAGGAATCTGACGATTTCGGTGGTTGATACAACCTTGTAGGAAGGTTTGAAATCTCTTGAAATCTGAAATCAAAGAACACTTCGCACTTATTCGTTCTCCGCACAACGAGCACGTGTAACTGGTTTATTGTCGGGTTACAATGCGATCGCAATACGCGTGAGTTATGTCGCTTTCGCGTGAAACTGTTTGGTGGTTTCTTGGTCGCAGATTGCGTAGCACAGAAATTCCGAACAACACGGATGAAACTTAGGCGCACGGTGTTGCGTGATATGAACAAAGAACAACGAAGTTATTGAATATCGATCTTGTCGCATTGACGGTTGTATACGGGAGAAGAATGCATATGCGCTTCGCAATTCGCGAGTCGAAAGTGAGCCGACGACCAAATTCGCTAATTGGCTGGTCTTCGATGGTCTGAGTTTTGGGAGAGGTAACAGGTTTTGGGTGCGTCTCAGTGAATAGATGTATGGGTGGCCCCATAGGAGCGGAGAAAGTGATCCAGACGCCCGGATACCTGTTACATGCTATGGCTTTCTTTTTGGGAATGCCTGTAATTTAGATTGAGAACAGACGAGCGACAACCTATTCTCGAGGTGGGATTCGTGATATCGCAGTGGAGAACCAAAAACGTGGTGTTCATTGATCGTGGACGCAGGTTTCCAGATAAATAACTAGTTTATTTTTTCCAACATTTCTTTAGCGATTCAAGAATACTCTGGTTTTCTCAAATTACCGAGAGATTTTGTTACATTTGTCAACAGAAGCCGTTCGAATCATTATAATTTAAATGCCTTCCTGGCGAGAGTACGCTTCATTTCGGATGGTTCCTGTGAATGCGGAGCGGAGGCTCAGGACCTCAATCACATTATCTGGCAATGTCCAGAATATGATTCAGAACGAGAACACCTGTTTGAACTGCTTCTCAATCGTAAACACTATCCTCCCTACACTATTAATTTTTTCCTAAGTATACTAGACATTACAGCGCTTATGTTTATTTTTAACTTTCTCAAAAAATGTATGATTAGGATTTAGCGCCTACCGTTTATATTACATAATTCCACTTTATATTTATTACGTTATATACTTCTCTAATTTTTTGTAAAATGTTATAGTAATGTATGCTATATAAATCAAACTAGGTTTATGGCATCAATAAATAAATAATTAAATAACTAGTTTATTAATATAAAATATACAATAAGAGAAAAGTTAATAGAATATGGAAAAAGAGTAACTTTAAGTGTTTAGAACGAAAGGGGATGATTCTAAGGTGTATGTAAGGGGTAGACTCTAATATTGTTTAATAAATGAAAACAAAAGGGGAGTTACAGACAGAGTTTCTAAGGGAGGACAGTGGCGTTGTTTCCTCGTTGTCTTCCGACGATGTTCTTCTACTTTGGCGGCATGATGTTGATCGAACTCGAACGGACAACGGCGGGAAGCGATTTTTAGGCATCGCGCTAGAAATGATATACCTTTGACATACACCTATGACATACCTTTATCAATTTCTCTTATTCCTGAACACAGACGGAGTGTTAAAATCGATTTGTTTTAAACGATCATCGATGATTACGAAAAGAAATGTACAATATTTATTCGGGATTAATTCGGGAAAATTGTGATTTTCATTATAATTGCGTGCAACAAGCTAGTTATTGGTAATTACGCATTATTCATGAGCTAGCTATTCATGGGCTAGACATCAGTCCTCATATCGATTTTTAACGACTGTACAATGCTTTTTAAATGTCCATTACGTTCGAAAACGATGATATCAATTAAAGATATCGGAAACTCTTGTTATAAGCGTTCAAAGATACAAACTTTTTCAGATACCATTTTTCACCGAAAAAATTACTTTTCTTCATAATGATTATAGGTAATTACACATGATTCTTACCGCTTTCGCCGTCCTAGTATAGATCAAATTCTGGCGAGATTTATCTACTCTGTGAATTCTGTTTTCACCGCCAGGCCGAGCAAAGCTGAAACTGGAAATCAACTTGTACCGATAGAACAGGAAACGTCATAGCCTTTTGGCGGCACCTATGTTGAAATGCTGGAATTCGTAGTTAACTAGATGTCTCCAATATCGACGAGGGTCGGTGTTTCCAATTAATATCAGAAATTAAAATATAGATAGTAGAAATCGGGTATACGAGTCACGTTTATGATATCTCAGGATTATCGATAACATCGAACGCGATACGAAATTGGTAATACTGGTATCTCGTCGGTGGTGGCGTCCTCTTCATTTATCTGTGAAGCATCGTTTGCACAGCTGTTTGAACCTCTGGCCACGGATGGAGCAATATGTTTGCAACCACTGTTGTATAATATCATCCCTCTACTTTGCAGCTACGTTGACAAACATCACTTTTACCTTTATGTAACAAATATTTATGAAGAAAAGCAATTATCCACAAATATTGACTGAACACTTAAATTTCCATCTATTGAACCTGTATTTATTTTAGCTATCTATAATATAGATCAAATACTATTTTCTTCAATGTGGCATTTCGTAAATTAACACGACACTCAATTATTATACAAGGTGGTCCACATAAATATCTCCTTTGTTATCTTTTTCTCAAGGCATTTTTTTCTTGTAAATGTATCCTTTTCTTCCCATATTCTAGTTGACATTAAAACGAAATTAGACATATTAATAACATGACCTTGCTGCATACGAGTGTCTCATACCATTTCCATATAAATTGGAACTTCTCTATGATTATTTAAGCTTCCTTCGGGACTCCCTGGCGAACTTCGTTCAAGATCTTCCTGCCCAAAGAACCCAGCCGCGTCTAGACCGTTCTTCTATGTTTCTTCTTACAACAGTTACACGTGGATCTGCATTTTAAGTTGTCCTATAACGACCTACGAAGTTGCATTAGCGTCAGTTGTTCCGATGGTTTTGTCGGAGTTTTGGTCGACCGAGTAGGGGAGCAAGTGACAACGAAAGAGATGCGCTGGCAAGAGATCCTGCATTATTTCTTGTTCTTGCCGCAGTTTCAACTTGGCCCCGGAAAACGACAACTTAGAGCGATAACTCAGCTACAGGTGTTTCAGACTTTATTAAATTCGATATCAAGAAACACCGGGGGAAAGCAAAAAGCTTCGCAAATGGCCTCACTAATTTTCCTAGAACGCAAATTTCTAAAGGTGCAGTTATATCTACGAAAAACATCTGCTTCCAGAGATCACAATTTTTTAACTCTCTTCGACTAAAATTCGTGAACATTCGTCATTATTTTTAAAGTAATGCTTAAATATTGATGATACAAAATTCTACACAGTGGTTAACGATCGAATGAAATATCGGTTTAAATAAGCTGACCAAGAGGCTTAATCATAATGGTGGCCGGTAGGTAAGGTGGCGGGTAGTTCGAAAAACGAATTAATTAAATAGTTGTTCGTCGAACCAGACATTCACGATCCTCTGTTCGTTTCGAGATTCGGAGGTGAGAGATGCGGTGGATTTCCTGGCATCCGAAGGTTGAATCGACGAGCGTATCGCCGGTATAACAATAATTTCAAAGATTGCCATCGCGGTGGCGATCGTGTTCTATTCCTTCGAATGAAATCTGTGCCGAGGCGATACCTCGGATATACGGGTTCACGGGGGGTTCTCCTACCACCTTTGGGAACCAGGAGCAATGTTGCTAATTACTACATACCACCGAATGCGGCATAACCCGCGACCCATGAATTCCATCAGGCTAGTCCGGGGTGGTACAGTCGTGGGAGTCAGTTTTCGTCCGTGCAGTTCGTGGGAATTGCGGTTCCCGACGAGCACAAAACGAACTGATAATATGCTTCGCTTGGTTCCGCTGAC
The DNA here is from genome assembly GCA_028455795.1 of Lasioglossum marginatum. Lineage (NCBI taxonomy): Eukaryota > Metazoa > Arthropoda > Insecta > Hymenoptera > Halictidae > Lasioglossum > Lasioglossum marginatum. The sequence continues at coordinate 6,583,983 of CM052276.1, forward strand.
ATTCTTTGACATATTAAAGTGGGGGAGGGAGGTGAACCAGATAAAACAAGGCCCCATAAGAATAATCCGCAACTCGACGAACTAACTCTACCCACTAGGGTGACCTATGGAGGTCAACATTCTTTTTTATTGAAATTTTTCAGGGTCTGTTTGCACCCTTTCAATGATGATGACAAGGAAAAATCGAATGTCGGGAAATGAGGAGCACCCTAAGCTAGACCGGAGCGAAAAAACGAAAAGTTGTGGTTCGACGCCCTAATGACAGGATCAAAATCCCAAAGCTGTGCGATCATGCCTTCAGGTTGCGCATTGAACCTAAGGTTTGAAAATTTAGGGAAAATATCGAGATTTTTAAGAACGGCTTAAGGGCAATCAGAAGGAATGATTAAACATGATTGAACACATATTGTATGTGTATGACTGCTTTACGTACCTCAGGGACAACGAACGAAATTTCATACTTAAAGCGTTCCCGTACCAGTGTTCCACCCCCTCATCGCGAGAAGCTGATTAATGTGGTAGAACCGCGGCAACTAACGTCACCGTCTCGCAACATCGTAAATACATGGACCAGATGGCAGCCGGTAATTTCCGAAATGAACAGCGGAAAACGTCAACGAGTAATCGAGTTAGAACCCGGATGGCCGGTCAGTTAGCAAAGTCGGACATGCTTCGCGGCGGCTATCCACCATTCTCCATCTCCCTTTTTCTCTTTCTCTCTCTCTTTCTCTCACTCTGCCAGCGACCTGTTCGAATTTTTTCGGCCGGGATATTAAACGCTGTAAAAATAACGCGTTTAATTGGCCGGACCGCATCCGCTCGAACGAAATATTTCATTCTCCACGCGCGAGCGGCCGACGAGTATGAATTCATAAGGGAGCAAAAATCCCCGCCACGAGGCGAATTTTTATGCAAACCCGGGATAAATAGTTGAACGGTCGTTCATCATTCCGCGCGAGTCAATCTTGACGCGCGATTATTTCAAGAAACGCCACGATCAACGTTTCAAGTTAGGGATTCCTCGAAACGAGCCAGATTTGGCTTTGTAATCTAGACATGAAAAATGTTTCCACATCGTGCCGTGACAAACTCATCAAATATCTATATAGTCGAAAATATATTTTCACGTCTTCTCTTCCAGTGAATGTTACTTATGTCATGTTATTTTTGTTTGCTTTGAATCGGAGAACTAAAAAACGTTCGCGAGGCCTGTATTCTTCTCGTATGAAGAGAGTGGTTCATCTCATGAATGATTCGTTTCATTAATTTCTTAAGTGATCGAACAGTTATATATAAATGAGATAATAATTAAATAAGTTAAATCCTCTGCTAGAGTTTCCTTCGTGTACGCAGTCTAATAATGACGAAATCTGAAACCCATCTCCCTTGATTAACTGGTAGTTGAACACTATACTGAATTCAATGGTACTCCATTTTTCTCGACCATCGACGTTCCTGCGATTCCTTGCGAAGCAGAACACGCGTCATGAACACTCGAACATCTTGTTATGGTGTAACTATTTTCCTACACGATAGTTAATGCGATCTTTGACGTTCCCGGCAGTCAGACGGCAGCTGGGATCGAATGTAAGGGAATGTAAATGATAGAAGCGGCAAGTTCATTATAACATTGTAGTAAGCCCGGAAAATTGTTCGGGAACTTCCCTGAATGGCAGTTAATTATAATTAATTCCATATTGTCTGGTCGACTCGGCTCGTGCTGATTCTTCGCTCGGCGAGGATCATTCCAAAGCATGCTCCGTGAAGTTTTGGTTATTACCGGAATTAATATGAATAAGAAATTAGTGTGTACATTATACGATAACTTTTCGCAGTTAGGTCCGTCCATTTTTCGGGCAGACATTGTTTCGCGGCTGACGAACCCCTATTATAATAAAGAATGATCATCCTTTGTCCGTGACTTTCGAGAGCCTTCGAAAGGGTTTAATAATTCGTATTTGTCCTGTCGATCTTCTTCTACAACTTGTTTCTACGACTGGCATAACGAAAGATACCGCCCTCTCTCTCTCTTTCTCTATTCCTTTTTCTTCTCCTCGCTTTGATACATCGAAGCGTTAACAATGACTCGCACTGTCTTTACCTTTCGACTTTTTCCGCGTTCGCGTCCGGGAACTTTCAATTTCCTGCAATCACGGAACTTCGGAATATTGCAAGATTGAAACAAACTTGCCGTAGGAAGAAACATAAATGGTATTCTGTCTGGAGGAGCCAGCCTTAACTTTTTCACCGTTCTTCAACGGAGAAAAATTGCTTTCCTCTAAACGGTACTACGTGATATTAATTATTCCGTGCAAACCGATCCGAGAAATCCGCGGACAAACCTTTACAAGTCGTTAAACAAAACGACTATTTCCGATATTAAACACGATCTGTAAAGAGCTGCTCAAAAATAATTGTAATGCGCGAGGGTTAGTTAACTTTTTAAGTGCTCGAGTTCAAGAATCATAATGTTTCACATTAACTAGTATTAATATTGCGGAAAGTATGCGGTATTTCAGGACGAGAGACAGAAAGAGGTTAATATAAAACGTCAGCTCTTTTACCAGAAGTTTCTAATTCAAACAAACGCGCGTCCCGTTTGTCGCCGTCGCCAAAGTTTGGCCCGCGCTGTTTCAACATCGTCTTGTTTGAATTCATTTAGCGTCCATCTCATTCTTGGTTTAGACTGAGGGTTTAGATGGGGGTAAAAACTTTTTTCAATCATTCCGGTTGTCTTGCAGAGGCGTGCGATCATTCTCGGGGCCACTCCGTCGAAAGGATTATGCGAATCCCCCTCTCCGATATCTCGGAGAATCCCCAAACGTGTAGAGGTCGGCTTTAGCTATTCTCTGAACGACTCGCTCTCTTCCGCCGATTCTTTAGAAGTTCGACGTTTGTCTCGGTTCCCTTTCCTCGTTCCACCCGTAACTGCCCGATGCCAGTCCGTCCCTTTTTTCCGTTGCACGAATCCCTTCAAGACGTCGGGACGAACTCTCGAAATTTCCGGAGTTTCCCGTACGGAGAAAGAGTCGGTTCCGCACTCCTAATTTCACCGAATTAAACTCGCCTTTTGAGGCCGAATTCGTTCTAATTGCGACTGCGGCTCCGCTATCCGACGGCGAACAGCGCCAAAACGAATCGCCACGTTCGAACGCGGACCCATAATGCCGAACACTCGGGACAAACACCTCGACTTCACGTTCGAGCTCACGTATCTTTCCGTGGAATTACTTTCCGACGAACCGGCGAGCCAGATAGAATACTTTCTAACTGCTGAATCGCTGGCATTTCGAACCTCGATAGTTCCAAACATAGATTTTCTAATTGCAGCTACAGAAAGTTCTCGACTTACGCGGATTCATACATACGCAGATTCATAGAAACGAATCAGAAAGCGGAAAGCGCTGGAACTAATTAACCGCGTAAGTCGAGGACTTACTGTACTGGGAACAAGGCTGTTTCTAGATAAAAATGTTTCAAACGCTGATAGTTCTAAGCAGGCTGGTCTCAACCAGGAATTTCTAAATCAAATGTATTTCCAAGTAGTCTATTTGTGATCGGAAATTGTCAAGTCATTGTAATTCCAAGTAAAAACAGCATGGCCGAGCCTCGTTAGGCTCGTTCGAGGTTGGAGCATTGTCCAAGCATTCGGTACATTGCGATTTTCCCCCCATGCGAGATTCGAGGAAAAATATGGGAGCTTGAAGACGCGGATTGGCCATTTATTCGAACGCAACGTATCGGGCAATGGGGCTCCGCGACGTGCAATTAATCGGAACGACACGGTCAATTAGGAGATAGCGCGGCGGGGTAGGTCGCAGTTAACCATTTTTCCGCTAATTACGCGGAACAGGGAGCGCCACGATATGAAAGGGGTAAAAATGTAGGAGGGTAAGGAAAGTCGGATGGATATCGTGCGACGGAAATGTGCGGCGCATAGGCTCGCGAACTGACGCGGTCGCTCTGTGCGAAGTAATAGGGTAATTGTTATGCCACGGCACGGTAGGTGGAGGATCAGAGCCACGTCTACCTGATAAGACACGACCCTACGGGACACTTAACGAACTTAACTTGCCGGATCGTATAGGCATCTGCTTTCCGAAAGCATGGCTCCTTTCTGCTGTGCTCTCCCGCCGAACGACTACTGATTCCTCGCGAGATAATCCATAATAAATTAATTGACCCCGGCCGATCTGTTCTTTGCTCTGGAAACTTGATTATCAACGAGCGAAAAACGTCCGATCCCGACTCCGGTTAATAACATTATTTCTGGTCGAGGGAACATTTTATTTCCGCGAAGGGTGGCTCGAAGGGGTGAGCGCAGGGTAGGTATGACGTGCAAAAATGTATCTCATGATTTTATGATTTCGGAAAAGCGCGAGCTTCGAAATTTTTTCGCTTATGAATTATTAGACTGTAGTACGCAAAGTCAAATTTTTTTTTCGAGGATATATTTGCATGATTAATATTGCCGCTGAAATTAACGAAACGTGCTTCCTGCAAATGTATAAAATTCACCAGAACATTTTCGGATAGACAGTTCTTCCTCACTGTAATAATTTTAGCGAATTGAGAAAAAAATATTTCTGTTTTTTTTTCTCATTCTTGCATGAAACGGTCCAGTAATAATCATAATATTTTAGGATCACGCTCGAACAGGATATTCGCGGTGTAGAAATGACCGATGGAACCGCGGTATTCGTTCCCCGGGTTAATTAAAAAAAGGAGCACGCCAGAAGAATGATTCTACGGGATGGAAATTAAGAAAATTCTTTTCTCAGGGTTTATACAAGGGTTCAAAGACAGTTAACAGATACGCTGTAATTCTCCTCTAATAAAAGCGCGACTTTAATCAGAGCCCTGATAAGACAGCCGTCGGGGTAATAGAAAATTTTTACACTTCGCGTAAGCTTCTTTGCCTTGAAGTTGATACCGTCTTGCTATTGTAGGAGTACGGTTTTGCAAACACAGGGATTCCATTGCTGAAAGATAGCATCTGTCCCAATTTCATCTACAAGATTACATGGAACACACGAGCGTAGAATAGAGAAGCGTGAAACGGGGCTTGCCATTAATCTTTCAGTCGCTTTTCAGAAATACATATCTATTCGCGTGTGTCTAGGGAGCGTCTATCGACCGGGTATCGGGGGTGGGTAGCAAAAATTCGGAAATCGATTTCGTTAAGGAGGACATCACTTGCGGCTGAGTTTTATTTTACTTTTTCGACATGGTTGGGCGCGTTAGGATTTTTAGTTGTGTTACTTATCGCGGGACACCCTACAGAGCAGGGTCCTCGACATCAATCTTTCCAGGGAAATCATTTTCACCGTGTATATCTAACCGAGTATAGTGTATGCGCGTCTCAAATGTCAAAGGCGAGCCTGGACATCAATCTTTCGCGAATACTTATTTTTCGGCATTTAGCTGTTATCGCCGATGTGTGGACACTGGATAAACCCTGACAGATTCTTTTGGAACGAGCCTTCCATCGATACCTCGCGAATGAAAACGTGCGAAATTCATTTAATTCGCTTGGAAATTCTTTCGCCGAGAAGGGAACGCGTCTAGTTGACATTCGTCGAATGCTCGAATGCTCGAGTGCAAGCAATTCGAATTTAATTTCCCTCTTCTCGCACAACAGGCATCAACAGCGCCGCCAAAGAGAAACAGTTTCTTGGCAAATTGAACAGACAGTCTCGAAAACAGAAGGCGCACAAGAGCTATTTACCGCCACTCGCAGCCGAGCGGGTCCAGGATAAACACGCGAGTCTATTCCGACTCGTAGATTCGCCTAAACCCTGCTCCAAGAACCTGACAGTACTGTCGAAATTCTGATTAAGCTCGATAGATACAAGCACTCTTTTCTTTTCTGTTCTGCTCATTCATTACGATCGAGCATTCATGAGAAAGTTTATACGTTAATAGTGCTCATGGCAATTATAGGTCCCTCTAGTCGCATAATAAGTCACTTGCAAGCTCGTATTTCAGCGAACAAGAACGCGGAAAAATTGAAATTAGGCGGCGCGGCGGCACGGGAAGAAAAGAGCCAAGAGTTCGGAATCGAGGAGGGTTTGAAAATCGCGAAGTATCGGCGAAACTGGTCCGGCGAACGAGTCATTTATATTCAAGACCTCTAAATTCAGTTCTGTCCGAGGCCGTTCGCGAAATACACTGCGTATGTATGTACGTATACAATACATACATATGTTCGCGATCCCGGCATCGGCCGGCCTATAATTTAATTGGAATTTAACTTAATTGGAATTCAATTTAATTGAAATCGCTCGTATGCGGCCGGCGAAACGGTTTTTATATATAAAATACGCGCGGCGAGTGAGAGAGCCGTGGCCGTCGAAAGTATCCTGACGAAAATTTTTTGCAAATGTCACCGTGCGCCGAGCGTTTCGCCCGTGATTTTCATGAATTTTCCATATTGCGATGTTCCCACGCAATCACTGATATTATGGCAAGTGATATTCGGTAAAATCGGCCGAACGCGCCGGTGTGAATTTTTCTACTCTCCCTCATCTCTGTCTCTCTTTTTTTTATTTCCATAAAATTTATACGCTTCGAGCGCGCGTCAACTCGGCCGTGTCGTGTAAAAACACCGCTTTATTTTCATCGGGACAAGAGTTTCGCCCCTCCCCTCCGCGCCGGTTTCCGCTGTGTTTCGTGTGCGACTGAGTTAGAGTCCTCTCGCACGAGAAATTCGATGTCCGGCTGCTATTTTTCCGCGACGAATTCGCGCGTGCTCTAATCTCGCGATCGCGGACTATTAGCTTGATCGATGGCGGCCCCCCATCGGTCGCTTCTTTCCTCGCTTCCTTCTCGGACCACAGACATCTACTAAATTCTGGTGATTCATTACGCGCTCAGGGTGTGCTCAAAATGCATTCATTTTACAGCAAGTCGAGTGATCCTGAAGCGGATAAACGAATGGCATAGATTAGTTTATCATCGACACGCGAAACGTTACCGCAATTTTCCCCGGTTTTATGTACCCAGTATGCAACAAGATGGGAATTTTATTTAACGAACCAGTCAAAAAATATTTCTCGAGTACACGCGAGCCACTCGTAAAGCCGCCATTGTCTGCTCGACCTTTTTCGTCGTAAAATTTTAATAATCGCCGAGCGCTTTCTTTTGAATCTTATTCGGGATAGGGTCACTCTTCGATATCTATATGCTTCCCGGTGATTCTAGATTTACTTTGAGTGCACGCCAGTTCGGTGATAAATACGTGAGAGGAAACTCGGCTGATAGGAGCTTCTCAATCGCACTGGATAGACCTCGAAAAAAATTTTATGAGTGCATGTTATGATTTATGGACGTAGTATAAACAATTATTGAGCTGTACTACTGAAGCTTCTCTGCACCCATTATTATTTTGAAAATAAGAATTGGACGTGGAAAGAGATTTCAGATTAAAAATCTAAAGAATGGACCATTTAGGTAAAAGTGTAAACCGGAGACAGAATGGGTTTTCAGTAATGGAACTGAACGAGAATTATTAGTTAGTATGTATTGCTTTTGCAGCTTGTAGAGCAGTATACGCGTGTTATTAGTTTTCTTTGAGCGAAGGATTTTATTTCGTAATTTTGGTTAGCAAGGACTGTCGAATTCCGAGCGGGAATATTTGCGAAAAGGACGGTCGTGCGCCGCGGAACGCCGGCACGTAATTATTCGTGAGTTCACTATCAACTTCGCGGAGCCTCTAGTCATTAGGAATTTACCTAACGAAGCGAGAAGTACGAAACCTCGAGGTACACGTAAGGCGCAACTCCCTTGAGGGTCTCCAGTAAAAATGCAAATCTATTTCTGCGTCCGTCAGTTTACTTTGCTCGGTCACGAGTAATTGCCCAACGTCCACAGCCTACGGGATTTCCTCTGGAAGATGCAATTCCCGGAGTTTAAACCCCGACGAACTATTTCTCTCCCCTTTCTCTCTGTCTCTTCCTTCCTCTATCTCTCCCTTTCTCCAACGACCGGCAAGAACAGTAATCAGGATACAGGATTAAAAGGAATGAGAGGCAACTGTGCAATGTGAATTAAAATTTTCCGAGGAAAAAAAGAAGACGCACAATCGAATTAGAACGATGAATGGACGACTTTTTTTGTCAACGATTCATCTCTCGTCGTTAATGCGGCCTAGACCGAACGAGACTGTAGATCCTTCGTTTGATGCGTTTAATTAATTCTCCGTTGCTGGTATTTCTTATTTCACTTGATTCTTTCGTCGAGCACTTGCTTCTATCAGTGTGCACTGTTCGGGAAATTGTTCAACCGTTGTTAACAAATAGTTCCAAACACACAAACTGTTAATAAGTTCTCGGGAAAAATTATAGAAAGCGAAGTTCTGCTTGGAGTCGGACGAAAATGAGTTGTAAAACGTTCAAAGGGTCGCAAGGATCGGTGGCAATACCGGCGCAACGTTGAAAGCGAAGGGCCTGTTATAAGTTTCATGCTCGTTCGCGATAACCCTGAAGGAGCTAGGCTGGAGGAATAGAAAATTTCAGGCGAGTTTTACTGTTCGCAACGACCGTAACAACTATAAACGGTTGCGGGAAGATAGAAAGAGAGATAAAACCGGCGTGAGTGGGGACACATGATCGTGTGTCCGGGTTCGAATGGAACTACGATTACAATTCCAGAATGTCGAACGGGTCGAAAGCCTGTGATATCCGTGTGGGGGTCAACTGCCAGTCCGATCCGGGGTTACTATTCTCTAGTTCTATATATGAGTGGGTGATATTACTATATCACCCACCTCCACCTCCTCCTCCACTTCCTATTCTGCCGCCCACTGCCACACCGTCACCTTTCTCTGTCGGCGGAGTGCGGGTCTCTCACGCCAGGTCTACGGCTGTGGAATTCGAATTGTAATTTCTAACCGCGCGTCTCCGCACGGGCCATTGCCTTTCTGTTCGAAATTCGTAAACGGATTGCGGACGGCTGAACTACCCCGCGAGCCGAGTGCCTCGTTCTCCTCGCATCATGCTATCGCCTAAACATGCTTGATATGCTGTAATGAAACCGTGCGGCTACGACACGATTTCATACAAAGGCGAGCGCGCTGTCGGCCGCAACCGCGTCACGAGTGCTAACTTGCTCGTCGAATCCTAATCCCATCATCCAACCGAAGTTCCGTCCATCTTTCCTAGAAAGAGTTTAGCCACCGTCCGCTACAATCCAGATAATGAATCCCCGCTCGGCACGGCGGGTGCAATTATATCGATCGTTTCATCGGCACGTACGTGACGTCCAGTAACTTCGTATCCTCTCCTACCACTCGGCCGTCGAAAACTCCACTTTTCCCCAAGCCGTTCTTTTATTTTTTCACATACTGCGGTCCCTTGTAACGAAAATACTGTTTCCCGCAGCCCCGTGATTGAGAACGCGCGCACAGCGCCTGTCTTCGGTAACTTTGCCAATCGATTCGAAGAACTTTCGTCCCGCCACGCGTCGTGCATCATCATTTTCTAGCCTGCAGCGACGTTAAACCACTTACTGTATCGAGGTACAGAAATGTTCGATCGTCGTTCAACATTCTCATAATAATTAATAACAGGTTCCTAGATGATCTTAAAACAGTAGAAAAAACAGAAATTCTACAAGCACGAGATCTCTGTAAAATAAAATATCACAAAACTTATTCTAAATGGTAAAAAATTGGCTTTCATTTTCCCTTCAGAAAGCGAAATGACTTTCCGAACGACCTAATATTATTTCTAACTTGGCTCCGTTTTCTTCCGATCATCTGCTAATAATGGTAACAATAGATTGGCTGAAATTAATCACTCGAGAACAATATTGTGCGAACGTTCACGAGCTCCACAGGTTTCTTGGCACGAGATGGCCCACAGAACGGCCCTCTAAATCGTCTTGAACGCTCATTGATACAAACAGAGTGCTCCATACGAAATTGTCGAGCTCGAAACGAAATTGCACGAAACGTTGGTAGCAGCGCGCACACGGAAGGTAAAAACATGCGCGCCGTTTAATTTGGAATCAAAGCGGGATTTCCAGAAGCCGAATTTTCGAAAGCAAAGGGGCTGCAGCGTATCAAAATTATTAACCAGGTTCGCGAGGGGGGGTTAATCTGATTCGGTCCGAAACGCGAATGCACATAAGCGCGTTCAGCGTAATCGCCGGGCGTTAGAGACAACTCGCGGCGCCGTTAACCGAAAAACCGTCGGTGGAACCGTTGGTGGAATCATCGTGGAACCATCGTGGAACCATCGTGGAACGCGGACGTGGCTCTATTAAACCGGCACGCGTTATCGTGCCGTCAGACGACCCCGGGAAAAAAGGGAAACAGCGACGGGGAAACGAAAAAGACAGGAACTTAACTGGAGAAAGGAGCTAATAACGCGGGCTACCGTATACAGACACCGCTTAATGCCGCTCGTGGCGGCCACTTTTGGTGAAGTCTCTCGAGAATGAAGGAGAGAAGCTGAAGAGAATCAAGATAGAAGAGGGCGACAGACGGGCCACGAGAGAGAGGAAGAAAAGTGAGAGAGAGAGGAGGAGGAGAGGGAGAGGAAGCTTGAATGGTCGAGGAAAAGACCCAAAGGGGTAGCCGCGAGCTACGGATCGTATTATGGAGTAAAGTAAAGGGAACCAAGTGCTGGCACGAACCTAGTCGAGGGTGAATTTAATTCATAATCCACCACAATGCCTACTTGCCGGCAGTTCGACTCATCAAGGTTTCACGAGGCCTTTTTCTTCGGGCACACCACCGCACCATCGACTGTGAACTAGCCTCTCTCTCTATTTAACAAGCCGCGATTCTGTGAATGCCAAACCGAAACACCAGGGGACGAACGTGGCCTGTTGTGTAAACACACGACCATTGCAAAATATAATTGAAGGGCAGATCGGAGGAGTCTACTCTCGTCGTGGCACAGACGCCTTGCGTCACCCTGTTTCTGAATGCCTAATCGCCCCTGTTGAGACGCGAAAGAGGCAATAAATTAGTCTATTTTCATTTTACCGATCTCTTCCGTCTACGTACACCCCTGAACAAGTGGGACGAGGACGGTCTTTCTTATTGTGAGAGAAAATAGTAGTTTGCGTTTCAATTAGCATGTAAGAGAGGGTTGAGTAGACAGGCAAGTTACGGTGTGTTGTCGATCATGCGGCTTTGCTATACTTTGAAATCCGAAACGCAGAAGCCTAGACCCGGTTCTTGTTCCCGTCGTTGCTCGTTTAATCGAGCGTCTGGTATCGGTGGCATAAAGTTCGCGGCGTGCCAGATGCTAATGAGAACGATTCGCCGATAAACATATACGATGCACTCCTACATCTAGCGGTCGATCAAACAGGTCCGCCCGTAAAATGTCGGATAAGGGTTGGGCGGTGCGTCGCGGCGGCTCGGTGTGGCATTTTGTGTCGGTCCTTGAAATGGAATCGAATCTATGAATATTTTTCCCGCGGGCAGCATAACTGTTTTCTGCCGTTCCTTTCTTTCGCTGTAGATTTATTAGCTCGATTTAGGGGTGGCACGAGGCTAGGCCGCGGCGGTTGCTAGCCTGATCGTCGACGGAGATCTTAAATTTGCGTATAGCTCGTAAACGAAAGGCTTGGCAGCGAACACGAGCTCGATTTTATGGATTGTAACGGAGCCGGGTTTCGAGCACGCCCCGCGCCACACCGAGGCACACACCGCGTTCCCACACCGCTTCTTATTCTCTCCTTCGTTAACCCGTTTCACCTTCGTCAAGGAAGAAAACGTAAAACGCGTAGGTAGTAAGAACAACGGACGATCGATAGCTGGAAACTTTCGTGCCAGCGATGGCTCCAATCGCTACCAAATCTCGATCAATTCTATACACACCTTTCCCAGTCAATCCCTACTTTCTTACTTGGTTCGTTCATTCGCTATTCACCCGAATCGAACAATTCCGCCTTACATGTAGCCATTTCCTATTTATTAACGTTCGGTCGCTAACATTTCGTAGAAAGAATGAAATAAATCATGGAACAGTTGCATCAAAATAAATCGAGAGTTTCTACGATTTTTCAAAAAATTTTTTAACCAAATCCTCCAGCTAAATTTTCCCGCGGCTTCTCCAAAATATTTCGATTTCTCGTCGAATTATAATCGAAAAGATTTCTTCCGGAGATCAATCCCTACAATTAAGATTTTCATTGGTTCAGCAAGCTTATGCGAATGGTTATGCATCGGAGTACAGGAACCGCATATCGAAGTAGCGCAGCCTTTCAATGATAGATCCCGTGCAAACGTGGTTGCCTACACCGTCTCTCATGGCGGAGATAAGGACCGAGCAGACAGATGGCCCCGGTATCGACGCGATTAATTGAGAAGCATTGTTCGAATCGGGAACGCGATTCCCAGAGGCTCTCGGTATAGTTTGCGCTGCGGTTCGAGCCATCGCTACTTGACAGAGGCCCTGCCGCGTCGGGAAAAAAAGGAGCGCGCGCGGCACGGCACAGTAAACTTCGAAGTGTTTGCCGCCTATGATCCATTGCGTCGGTGATGCTAATTTAGTGGGTTTTACGGACTGCCACTTCCGGCGAATTTATTTCGTTTTATGCTCATGCTTCTCGCCTCTCCGCGAGCAATTTTTTTTCGAGCGCTTTTGTTTTGCGAAAACGCGTGAAACGAACGCCTCGGGTTAGAAACTCCCCGTAAAACATTATATCTTCGCGCATTTATGGTCGACGAATGGTTACGAACTTCCGAAGGGAGTTTCTCGGAAACGGCTGCAACGAATAACTGTCCAGAAATCTTCGATTACGAGAGACACAGGCGGAGTTTCGCTGGAATCGCAGTTTCACGGTTCCCGGCTCGACGCTCGCGGTAATTGAATTAATTCGTGCCTTTTATCCCGGATGAATCGCCGACGAATTGACAGACGTAATCAAGATCGTTCCTACGGCCGATTTTTCGTGAATAGAATACGCCGAATGTCCGTCGATTTCCACAGAATCTGCGGGGGCCAGGTAATCGCCGGAGCCTGCCCGCACAATGGTTACGTGAAATCATCCTTTTCCGATCCGTATTGTCTCCGCGCGCCGCACCGTAATCCTCGTAATCCGTGAAATTTCGCGTAAGAAACGGGTGTAACTCATTCCGTATCGAAGTGCTGGCAAAAGGTAGAAACACAATTAGCACACGATGACTGCATGGATGCTGACCCTTTCTGTCCTATGGGCAGCAGCAGCTAATTTTTATTTGAACCAGCGCGCCGCTGTTCGAACACTCGAATGGATTGCACTCGAAAAATAAGACAATTCCAATTCGCCGTCGGATCAAAATTCAGCCGGGAAAATTCCGCTCCGAACTGGCTTCGCTGAATGGCGAAAGTCGTTCGTCGGATTTTAAATCGGTCGAGTCGAATCAAATAGAAAATTCGCGGAATTATCCTCGTGGAGAACTGGCTGCAACAATTTATTACAATCGTCCTAGAAATTTTACCATTTCTCATTGTACTCCTCCCCGTGTTTAAAAATGCTCTTGCTGGTCTGAAATATGTACTCCGGAAACGTTTTAATTGAAAACGACAAGCTCGGTGCGATGATTAATTACATCGATGATTAAAATTGTACTCAAAGCGTTAAAAAACGACATGAGACATGGGCTGGCTCAGTATATTAATTTCTTTTCCCGTCGATTGCTGAAATCAGGCTTCCCCGGCGCGTGTTTCGCGATTCTCTTCCCGGGCCAGAATATTTTAATGAAAAGGCGTTTTTCAGTGTTTCGTCCGTCAAACGGCGTTCTTCTTACGTCTCATAAATTTAATTAAAACGTGCCGACGACGGAAGGCTGCACCGGTCCGATCGGGTGTATTATAATGTATTCTTTGCTGAGAGGAAACAATAAATCCAACGGGTTCTATCGAGCAAGGCATTCGGCCCCGCGAAGGGTTAATTGCTCCGAAAGCGGGCTTCACTTTCCCAAAGCTAATTAGATCTCGGCCCGCCGATGGGCGACTTCCTTTAGGGGTAGGCGGGCACATCTCACCTGAATCTACCCCGAAACCCCGAACACCCAGCCCCAAAGGGTGCTGGATGACCTCGCATCGCGTTCGCAGCTCCGCTGCGGTCAGAAATTGGATTCTGTTTACGCAAACCGGAACCTTCGACCCGCCGAAACGTGTTCGACTGCATTCAATCATGCTGTTGCTCTAACGTTGCCACTCGGCCACAATTTCTGTACACAATTTAATTTTTACTCTTTTAAAAACGATGAAGAAAGAAAGAAGCTCTTTCACGATCAGTAACAAGTGTGCTGATAAGTATGAAAGTGGTCTGAGTGGTCTTACATTGAATTAATTTAGTTTAAAATAATTTGGTAATTATGGGCACTAATCGTCGGAATCTAATTCTCCCAAAAAATTCAATTTGAAAGAAGGAGAACGTTCTATGTGAAAATGTTCTCTTCTGAAGTTTTTTGCCAGCTTTAATGTTTGAGATTTAACAAGCTAATTACGCGTTAAAATTACCAGCGGACCAATTACGTCGTTAGATATTTAGCCGTGTTTTGTTGCGAGCCGGGATAAATTCGCGCATAATGGCCAATCGCGGGTTATTCCATCTTGCATACGCTTGCACATGCAACCGGCCAGAGAGACCCCCATCACTTTTTAATTCCGGTACAGCCACATAATGTCACGCGTGTCGACAGTTTGACGTTAACGTGTCGCAGCATCCCCGGGACGCTGGCAGACAAACCAACCAGAGATTTAATTTTTCTGTGCATTTTTTCGTGTTTGTACGTAATCGCGACGGTGCGTGCGGCTGCTACAGCAGCGATGAATTGCCGATCATTTCCAGTCTCATCGAGGAATGATTTCACAGAAATTTCATTCCTGCTCGGATTTCTGCGGCAGAAATAATTGCTGATCAATGAGTGGTAATTCTACAGATCCACGATACACCGGGATTCAATATTGACGGACGTTAATTGCTTTTTTGCGAATCACGTTACTACGTTTTCCCCTGTTACCGCGTTCCCGTACTTTAGCACTCTTTAAATTATCCCATGAAATTCCCGCCCGCGTTTTTCCATACAGAACAATCCAGAAAATATACTTACCGTAACAGCGGGTCTTTAAACTGTGAAGAACGATCAAGATTAATTAATCCTTACACGTCTATCTAGGCAGACATTTATCTAGCTGTTTTGATTTCGAGAAATATTTGCGTCGATACGTTCTTTCGTCAAACGGGAACGTTGCAATTTTTGTGCTCGCGATCCGTTCAATTTAGAACGCGATCCAATCCGCAGATTAAGCCAGACTCGATTATCCTCGAAACAAAATGCCGAACGAGCTTTAGAAACTTCGGGAACAATCTTCGCTATTTATTGTAGCCATTAAACGCTGGCGAGTTCATTTTTAGAATTCGAAAGGCTTCAGTGCACAGAATAATTTTGATTTAGGAATTTTTGTGAAACTTGTTAAATGCTGCAATGCCGGGATGAGTTGCGGCCCCGTTTCATTTAGCACAGCATAATTGCGGGTGCGTATCGGCCTAAGCTTGGGCGAATAAGTCGAAAGCCGAGAAAGGCGGCCGAGCGTCCTGTGAAAGTCACACGGCCGTCCCATAAGCCGACTTGGATCCGGCGAGAATTAATCCCCCGGTTAGTATGCGGCCGGTGAACCGGCTGTTACAACATCGCCGGCAATAACCCGCGAAATATTGTGTAAAGGCTCGTATACCTTCCGCAGCGCGGCCGCTATCGCCGCACCTAGCAGACGTGTATTCGTTGTTGAACTTCCACGCACCTATCTTGCCGCCGCAAACACGCCGCCCTTCCGTCCCCGCAGCTTTAATCTGCAGATCTTAGATAGAGACGGAACCGGCCGTGGATTTTCCGCGGCGACACTTATCTCGATTCGGCGGGGAAACTCCACGGAATCCGTTTCGTTTCGATGGATCTGTCCGAAACATGCTCTACTCCCAACTCTGCAACTTGCTTTCCCTTGTATCGCTTTTACTCGTTTGATTTTCTGCTCGTCCATTGGTTTATGATTTTAACCCCCACCAACCAGAGGAGTGACTCGGAGTCACTAAATTTAAATATCCATAAAATGAAGAAAATTATATAGAATGGAATTATTATAGATCGGAAGAAATGTTTAATTTTCGAGTTAAAAGTGCGAAGTGTTAATAGTTGTGAAAATTACAACGAATGAGAAGGTAACAGTACCTACCTGGTGAAGATTCCTGTGACAATTTGGAGAGGAACCGTTGAACAGAGAAGACAGGGAGAGGTAGATTTTCAGGAGCACTTACTTCGCCCGCGTTTTATTACATATGTCGAGTGTATCCATAAGAATTCCTCTTATTTCTCTCCTCATGTAAATAACAACATTCAACTCAACGGCGCAAAGCATAATAGTGTTTATAATAATATATCATGTAACATACAATATATATATTTATATATTTATGATATATCATTACTCAATAGTCCCTCTTAATTCGTATATTTGTATTTATATATTTATATATTTATACTCTGTATGTGTGTGTCCGTGTGTGTTGTGTGTTATGTATACATATATACCTTCGCGTTTAATTCGTTTTATCCGCAAGTCTCGGCGGCATCGTTTTCCTTTTGAAACTCGACGTGGCTACGCCCGAAGCATTCAGAGCGCGGATAAGGGAAGAGGAGAAACGGTTTCGGGTGAGTGGTGGACGCGAGAGGGAAGAAGAGGGCTGGTCGTTTTATCAGTTGGATAACATTAAATTCTAGTCCTGTCGCGGCGGGGATTCATTTTGAGCAGCTGTTTACATACATCGACGTCCTAAATATCTCCTAAAATAATTCACGCTTTCTAACATTGTCTCTCTTTCGCCTACCAAAACGGAAATAGTACAATATCAAAATTTATCTCTCACTTTGTATACAGCCTCTACAGTCAATGGATGATTACTTTCGTTCGGTGGGTAGTGTTGGAGGAGGACGTGCAAACCATCGAGCAGGGGGACTTTCTCCATTTCGCTGTTCGTCTCTCTATTTCCTCGTTTAACGTCGCATTCGTGTCGGTGCAATTCGTGTACAATTTTCGTCGACGGCAATATTAAATATCGATACACGCTTTAATTAGTGCACACGCTCAGTTCCAGGACTGAATCTGGCGAATTCCCGTCCTCGGCATCGCCAAGGAAAACACGGGGGAGATATCGGTTCCGTTTGACTTCAATTTAACTTCGGTTTGAAGCTGCCGCCCCCTGCTTCGAGCGGAAACGATGCGGCCGACCACTTAAAACCACTTAACCGCTAAGACGACCATTCGCACACGTCGAATTAGTTACACGTTACGCTAAGGTCAAAATATCCTCCCTATCGGTATTTACTTCTCCGTCGAAACCCCGTCGCTTCTTTACAATGGCCGTAGAAAAAACCGGAAATCAACGGAACGATCGCTGCCCAGCATCGAACACCACTCGCCCCGAGATCGATTCATTTTACTCGTTCATTCGCTAAATAATAATTCTTCATATCATAAATAACAATTCTAATGAAAATTCTTTGCCGATTATATTTTACATATTGCCAATTAAAACAGCTCCGACTGCAAAAGATCAATTATTTAAAAGAAATATTTCCGGGGTTAATTCAGAGTTACCCATTAATCGAAAATTAAATTGGTTCTTGCTGAATCGATTTTACGGGACAGAGTGATTTCGCTCGCTCGAGCAATCGGCGGCCAGAACATGATACCTAACCGGACGCTTCGGTGAACTTACGCTAATTCAATGCGAAGCAGGACAGTGTTTTCGCGACAAGTGTGTCCGGTCATGCCCCATCATTTTTCGCGACGAAATTCGATCAGCGTCGCGAGAACACCCTGCCATTGCCCTTGCCTTCTATGTACTTATTTAGCCTATTTACTTGTATTTACAGGATCCGCCAGCTGACGTGTCGAACGTTATTATATTCAGGCCGATATTCGTATAATGTTAGGTGCGACGCCATCGTTCTCTATCCGCGGAAATTTCGTTCGGAACAGTCGAAACAACACGCTTGGGCCTCTTCTTTCTCGCCTTCCGAGCGCTGAACTGTCTTAATTATGGAGGCGGCGCGGCCTCTGGAATTATACGATCGCGGCGGAAGTCAAGGAACTTTCCCCTCGGCTGATCGGTTCACGTCAAAACTGTTCGGGAATTTTTGATAATTACAAACATTTCTACACGATTATCCGCGGAACTTCAGTTCGAATAATTCTCGATGTTGCGGCGGGATTAATCCACCGGTCCGTAATTAATCCGTCCACGTCCGTACGTACAGGGTGTCTAATTCGTTGTCCGAAGGCGATTCTTTAACAAGAAACAAATTCGAATGTAAATGAGAAAGACACGAGACGTTCCTGTGAAACGTGGAAGCTTTCCGGGAACGAAGTCCAGTTGTCTTCGCGTCGATGACAAAATTAAAGATCCCAGGCTGGGTAAGTCCGCGTAATCCTCGAGGCACCCTTCTTTAATCCATCATGGGCGTTAACCCATTCGCGGCGAGTGCCGGGACCCTCGAACCTGTTGCTTTAAACAAGATGTACGCTGAATAATGGATATTCCTAAGTAGTTCGAAGCCCGCTTAAACCGGCATCCTCCAGCCGTGTTTGCGCATTCGCGGATAAATTCGAAACCCGGTTAACTAACACTACAACAAATGAATCGCGCCGCTTCACGGGCTCCTTACGCCGGAACATCGAAAGCCTGATCCCTCCCTCCGCAACAAATTATTTTCCCGATCAATGAAATATTCTACACCCGTAAGTTCATTATTTAAGCGGTTGTTCTCGTTTCCAACGATCCAAAAATCAATTCTATCTAATTCTCTTCGAGCGTAAGTGTTCTCAGCAAGGAGCAAAATTGAACCTGTGAAATTACCTAATAATTAATAAACTGCTAGGAGTATTGTATGAGGTATTATATCAGTTTTATATCGATAAAATTAAGAAAATCATAAAATAGAAATATTTCAGGTCTGAAGAAAAATTCGGTTTTCGAATTAGAATAGCTACGAGTACAAAGGGTTGACCTTATGAGAACGAGGATAAATGAAAACATAGAAAATATTATCTTGAGAGAATCGACCTACGAAATAGGAAATAATTAGCACCGAATTTCGAATGCACCTCGCAGCTGCATCGAACAGGACTGCTTGGACGCTCAACGCTGGACGACGGAATTCTGACGCAGGAAGTTCGGAAGTATGCGATTAATGTGCCAGCGTGTTATTAATTTTTCAAACGCAATCTACTCGCGAGCGCAAGGAAACAGCTTCGAAAAACTATAGACCGTCGCGTCGGGATTGACGTTCATGATTACAAGTAATAGTCGAAGTTGGCGGGGCCGAAAATTGCCGAGTGGTATTCCGCGTCGTCGATAAACTTGCAAAATTATACGTGAAAGGGTTTCGGTGTTTTTAGGACACGATAAAAACGTTTGATTCGTTCGCGGCCGTGAGACTGATGAAACCCGGATGAGAACACGGAGAACGAAACCGCTTTGTTCCTGAACGGGGTTTCGCCGTATTTAGAAATATTTCTACAAAACCACACGTACTGCACAACAATCTATCAGGATCAGAGAAGACGGAATTTGATGTGGGAGTTCAGAAAATTTCATACAAAATTGCTAATTGGTCCATTGTCGAGGGAGGAAGGGCAGATTAGCAGCGGCCACTGAGGGATCGAACATTAATGAATTTATTTTTAGGATACCTGTGAAAATTTTCTAGGATATCTTTTTCCGAGCTATTTTTAAAAGACGGCATTCGATGCGGGAGTTCAGGAAATTCCGAGTTAAATGGCTAATCGGTGTATTGTCGTGGGAGGAAGGGCAGAGATAGCGAGAAAAAGGGCGTTTAGCAGTGGCCAGTTTGTTCGTTTAATTACCCGGCACCGCTGTTCAAGAGTGCGACTTTAATTACGGAGGAAATGAGGAGACAGCCGCGTTATATCAAAATTAATCTTTATAGAACGCCCCTATGTTTCGGGTTCTCTCGCGTGAAAGCACCGAGGGGGTGGGAAGAGAGACAGGAGGGGCCGAATAACGCGATAAAGAGCGCAACAAAAGTGCGTGCAACACCGGAAGAGAAAAGAGAGCCGTATGTAGCCGCCACCGCGCCGCTCGAGCTTGATTTTTACACGAATATCCACCGAGAACACTCTCGAGGCGAGACAAAAGGGGAAAAAGTCGTACGCTTTTCCGCCTGTAATTGGCACTCTCGCGGAAGGTACATCCCACGTTTTCACAGGTGTCACACGTGACGCCCAGAGACTTTGTTCTCGAACGCTAACTCGGCTTTTTTCCCCGCCGACAAAGACTGATCTGCATGCGTCCAACCTACTATCTTATCGAGCGAAAAGGGTTTCGAAATCCCACCGCGAATTTTATCGAGTGAAAAAGGTTTCGAAATCCCACCGCGAATTTCCCCGGGAAATTTCTGTTGTTCCTTGATTACCAAATGTTGCTGAATTTGTTCAGAAAAATATTTAGTTTTAATCTCGTTGTCATTTAATCAAAATAATGGAAGCTTGCATTGTTTAATTACCATTTTGTTGAAGATAAGTAAGAGTCCGGTGATTTACTTCTAGTGATGAAAAATTTGTTTTAAGTCTGTAGGGGATTTCGGTGGTCGGGACGTTAAAGGGGCCAGAAAAGTGAACGGCGGGACAATTATCCGATCCAGCAGAGAATGTGTCTAGTCAGAAGGGAATGCCGATTAAGAGAAAAAGACGACGAGTCTCTTCGACGAGTCGGTAACAAGAAAACTCTGTTCGACGTCTCCCGGACTGGTCCGGGAGGAGGGTTCCTCGAGGACATTTGCAAATAATAATGTACCGCTCTTTAATATTCGTCGATCCTTCGGCGTCCTCGCACTTTCAACCTCAAGCCCCTGTTCCCCTTCATCTTTTCGTGGATTTCTTCATGCAAGAGCATCTTCTGTGCCGATTCTGACGCTTTAATCTCAAGTATCCAGATGGGATCCACGATTTCGTATATAAGAAAAAGAACGAGCTGGGTGGAGCCAACGTGGGAAAGAGAAAGATATAGGGAATGAGAGAAAGGGAACAGGGTGGAGAACAGAAAGGACACTTTGCAGACAGAATAAAAAGGAGAATATCGAGGGGGTGGGAGTCGTCTGAAGGGGTTGGGGAATCGGGGGAATGGGCGAAATCGATGGTGGAGACAATTTGTGCTCGCATCACTGTTTTTTGTTCGTTCCATGGCCGTCCATGGGAAAAGGTTAACTTTATAACTTCGTGGAGCAGTCTGCTGCGAAGACGAATTACGCGCGGCCTGATTTGATCGCGGAAGGGAGGAACTTATGGCTGGCTCGTATGCCATGCTTGCTCTCCCGTTATTAATCCTGAAATCACAGGGAGGAACAACTAGTTTGCATTTCACGATACAACCCACAAAATCAGATTTATCTACCACGAATCGATAAAGGAGAACGACGTTTAAAAAAACTTTCGTCATTAGGTTGGAGGGAAAGTTCTGTCGTATTTTAAATAAGCAGGTAATTTTGCTTGGCAACAAGTTGTTGCAAACAATGGAAATTTAGAATATATTTTTATAAATATACTTCGCATAAGCACACCCATGTATTTTCAATGATTATAGACTGGCGAAGGATGAAGGATTGTTTCGTCCGGTTTCGTCTGTTTGGTCAGTGCTCTTTTCGCAGCTGAAGTTCAGAGGACTTCCTCATGCTCGAATCGAGCGTGAATGACGGATCTGTCGCTCGCGGGAGAAGCGGAAAGCCGTGAAGCGTTCGCGAATTCGGCGCGGGTGGATTCGCGCTTGCTCGATTTGCGGGCAGAACTGGAGATCGTTGGCGCGGTCTCTGTGGCGACATTACGTGGCGTTATACAATATGTTACACTGAAAGCGATAGTCGTTGCACTTTGTGATTTGACCCTTCCACACGTCCTCCACGTCTCGTGCGTACTCGTTGCTCCGTAGAAATTCTCGTTTTCGTTCTCTCGCTTCGCTCGTTTGTTTATTATGTATCTCTATCGCATGATATCGCGTAGCTCGTTTTTTCTTTTTTGTTTATCTCCGTCAATCTCTCTTTGGACACTTTTGCGCTACACTGACTTGGCACGCGTAAATTATTATTTCTTATTATTTAGTTATTTCCCCGGCCCTCTCATTCTCATGCTCTTAATACGACACTAACTACTCAGTCAATTTTCGTCTGCCTTGTGTGTGTCACGTCTGTGTCAGTATGTACAGTCGGTTGCGAACGTCTACGCAAACGAGCCAAAGTTCAAGTACCCGGCGGCAGAATCTTCAATGTTTAAATATAAATTGGTTTGATGTTCTACATTAATTGGAATAAGCAAATAAATTAGCCAAGACTGGTTTAATACCGAAAATTTGTTCTCGATTAACAGAACTTTGTTCACTTTAAATGCGTCAAAAGTTGATTTTACGGTCTGTATAATTTGAAGCAGCATCGAAAATATGTCTGGAACGAACGAGGATCTCGCTTTCGGGAGGAGTACTTAAAATTTGGCGCAACGCTCGGGGACTTTTCCGACCGACTATACGCGTCACTTCACAACGTGTACTTTCCCATGTGTACCGAGTGTGTACGTGCTCCGTATCGTTTCTAACTTCATTCAGCTTCTGTTCGCTTTTAACCGAGTCTGTAATTACAGATGCGCGAAGGCGTTCGTTTCCCGATCCGTTTATCGCATGATCCACACCGCGATTAGGGCGATCGCCAACATCACGTCTGTCGCTGTTCTAGCTGCACTGGAGTCTGAAACAGAGAAAATCAGCAAATTAGCTACCTGGAAGTATATTTTTGTTCAAACAGATTTTGTTTCGAACAGAGATCGACTTCGAAGATAGAATTTCGATGTCGCAATGCCAAAAACTCGCGGCACGTACTCAGCATAAAATCATTTCTAGAAACATCGCCCCCCTTGAACGGTACTTGAAGCACTTCGGATTTTCGAGCCGGAATGCTCAAACAATTCGGTTTAAAGTACAAACGGTTTTGTTTGGAAGTTTGGACGACGTGTTCCGGCGCGAGTGTGTTAAGTGAGAGTTCGCAGCGCGAAAGTTCGTCCGGCTCAAAGTCTGCAAGTACAATTAATTCTAATGGTTCTAACAAGGAACGCCGGCGTGTCGGTCGCCGATTTTGACGGAACTTTGCTTATGCGTGGATTATCCAAACTACGGGAAACGGCTCCGTCTTTTTATCCCATCTTGTGCGAATCATTTTTAACTTTTAATTACTCACATGTAGTATTTACAATCTCAGAAATTTCAATTTAGTGTTTCAGTATTGATTTTGCATTGAAGTAGTTATTTCATTGAATAAAAATTTATTTATATTGAAATGATGACCTCAGTTATAATCTTATAATAGATTGACTGTAATCCAGAAATAAATTACGCGAGTATCTGGGTCGAAGACGATTACGAATGCGGCATTTTGTAATTTTTGTGCGACGCCGAGTGGCATTTTAAGTCGAAGTGCGTCTGGGGGCGCATTAAAACGGAGGAAAAGCTCCGAAGTAGAATTGCTGTCCGCGATCGGCTGCCGTAAAAATCGCGTCAGTAGACCCGAAAGGGTCGCGGAACCGGGAACTTGCTACGGAAAGTCTGTCTGTTGTTCCGGCGGGGAGACAGGTTGCGCGTAGGATCCTTTCCGGCTAGACGGGAGAAGCCTGCGGAAGGATAAGCACGGCAAAGACGAGATCCGAGGAACGAAGGAACGAACGAAGAACCGTGCTACCTCGTCGAGGGAAGCCGGAAGAGAATGGGAAGTCAGTTATTCTTCCGGCTGGCCTGTCCTATACTTTGCAGCTATTACTCGCTCCGAAAGAGATGTATTCCGCTGGATCCTCCTCTGGCCCCACTCATCTCTAATTACAAATCAGAAACAATCCGGGTGGGCCTTCACCCCAATCATCCCCCGTCCTCATTTACCGTTCGCTCGTTCCCCCAGACTACGACCACCTTTTCCGGTCCTCCCGGCCCCGACTTTTCGAACCCCTACCCTCGGGAAAACGTTCTCTCCGCCGCGCCGCGCCCGTTCCCAACGGTTTTGCACCCGCGTTTCCACCGCTGCGAGCTGTTTTTCGTCGACGACGTTCCTCTTTTTTTCCAGTCGATTTTGCGGCTGCCGACGAGCTCGCTTTTTTACGCCACACGACGCCGCGCCAAATTTTTTAGGGTAATTTGCGCGCGATCGACGCCCATTCACGCGAAAACCCGCGGATTTTTTCGTTCAAGACGTTCCGCTCCGAGGGTGACCTCAAAATCTTATTTTTAATAGATTCGTCTTCGGAAATAAAAAATAAAATTCCTCCGGACCTCCACCTTGAAATAATAATCCTCGGTCACACGTTGTTAGAAGTACGGGTGAAGAAAGGGAGGGGAATTGAAAGACTGGAGAATATATTTTCTGGCGCGGCACTTTGTCCGAGCAGTGGAGGGTGAAAAATTTGCCGGGTCTGGCAGCGGGACGATTCCGGGTCGCAGATAGTTCAGCGTAGGTCCAGGATCAGGAATATCGGGGGTTCGAGAGGCGGCACAGTTCGAAAACGAATTTACCGTCGGACAAGATGGTTCGGGAAACCGTTCGACCTTCGATACCGGGGCTCGGCTGGTTCCCGGGTTCCCGAAGAACTGGAAGAGTACTTATCAAGTTGCGGAGGGCTCGCGCGACTTTCCTTTTTCCCCGGTTTCCCGAGAGCAAAATTACCTACTTCCACGGGACTATCGGGATCGAGCCTGCGGAGAAAACGGATTTTTACACTTTGCCATTATGCAAATTTCTTTTAAAAAGAAACCATCGCACAGGCCGGGTCGCTCTGTATCGAGAAACGGGCGGTAGGTTGGGACTGCGGCTATTCTGTCCGTTCTGAAAGAGAACCGGGGGGTAGAGGGAGAGTACGAAACAGTGTGAGAGAGGAAGATAGAGGTGGGGAGACAGTGTGAGGTAGCTGGTAAAAGCGGGAAAGAGGGAGAAGGACAAAGACAGAGGGGGGAGGAAAGAAATATTCCGATAATGCCGGAGGCCTAGAGGAATTCTGCCCCGTGCTAAGCCTGACCCGCGCCCGACGTTCGAGCCTCTGTCATTTAAATGCCATCGCACCGCCACGAAATGCCGGATAAACCGCAACCTCGCTCAAATCCCGCCAAGGTTTTGTTTCCCTCTCTGCTCATTTGCTACGGCGGCCCTATTCTAGCCAGGTTTTCAATGGCCCGCCGAGGAACTTCGAGCCCAACGCCGGACACCGTCCATCGGCCCTCGATATCGGTGCCCGCCAATATTAATTATTCTTTTCCTAAGAATTGATTAGCTGGACCCACCGCTCCATCTCACAGGTCTCACATTCTTCATTTCGTAATTGCTCAAATTTTGACACCTGCCAGTTTCCTGCTAATCTACGTGAAATTGACGTGCGACAGGTGTGCTAGCTGTCGCATTAATTTAGAACAAGACTTGTCATTTTATTAGGATAGAGGGAAAGTTGAATCACGTGAATGAATGTTTTCTTTAAAATGCGATAGAACTTTTCCTCCAACCCAATGCAAGAAACTGGTCACTTTCGGCGCTGGATGGGTCCAACTTTAACAGGCACTCGTCAGTCAGCGTTTTCCACTCCTCCTCATCCACTCAGAAGGAAACGTTGTCCACCAATGAGTCGCTTCGACAGGAATTTCGTCTGCTGGAGCCAGAAAGTTAGTTTCGACGGGCCAGTCTCATTTTGCGAGCAGGAAATTATCGACACTCTGCTTGGCCCGTAATAAGCGTACGCGAAAAATCAGGGCACTCGGGAATTGAAACTCCGAATCATCTAGCAGTCCTTTAAAAAATTTCTCTGCGTAATTAATTAAAAAACGATACTACAAATATGTGTGTCAGATTGCAGCTACTTATTTTCGTCGTGCATGCATAAAATCCGAAGTGATAGCTGGAGACCTCGGAAACTTAATTTCCAATGGAACGCGTCGCGTTACAGAATCCGCGCGAAGACGACAAGCACGATGAATATTTCCGTAACGCGACGCCGATGAATATTAAATTAAATTATAATGTTACCGATATAGTATTTAAATGTATAAATTATTCGCTAAAATTCCGAGGCAATTATTCAAGAGAATTCGCCGGGCGCGCCACGTTATCTTCATTCCCGTCACGCACGTTCGTATTTAAACAGAAAGCAATGCGTCCGAACTGGTCCGCTGCCTATCGTTTTATAAATACAAACGCGAACGGTCACAGAGGCGGATGACGTCAGGAATTACTATCGACTACTGTTTCGTGGAAACGAGCACAAAAGAATAAGGAGCAGGGGGATGGGAAAGGATGGAGAAGGGTTCGGAGAGGACGACGTTAGCCGTGTCTATCAGGCTGTCTCGTTTAAATTAGTCCACAGTTACACACAGCAACAGAGCTTACCGCTGTCTGGGGGCCAATTGTAATTCCTTTCCCTATCTGGGTCGCTCGATTTTTGCTCCGACTTCCCGATTTCGTTGAGGTTCGACTGGAATTTATTACCTGCAAGTAAAACAGAGGACGGTCGGAATAGATCTGACACTGAAATCACAGACCCCTTCTCGAAGGTCCATGCAAATCTCAAAGTTCCTCGGATGCAGTCTCAAAACTTTTAGAACAGTTCAGAAAAACTGAAATTGCTAATTTCGCAAAATCATGAGCCAGAACTGATCTGGTTCCATACGCACTCATAATACAGCATTCTCTTCAAGTTCTTGATCGTCGATCACCGAGCTCCTCGGGGACCACTGGATCTCTTTCGGAAGATGATCCACGGTCATGTGCGAGGTGCAAGATCCTCGGAGTATTCGTTGAGTAGAAAACTCTTCGCGGCCGTGGTCTAGATCCGAGGGACTTCCGGGCGCGAATGAATGCGCGATGAAACCAAAGAAGCACAAAGGGCGTCGAAACAATGGGGTTGGACAATTGGGTGGGGGGTGTAGGAGGGTAGCGAACGGGTTAAAGAATGGAGGAAGTGGCCGGAGGTGGAAAGGAAACGCGGACAAAGGGAACGTACGATGAGTGGCCCCTCCACTGAAGATGTTTACGGGCCTGTTACGCGTAAAGTGAGTGGCAAACGCGGTAACTAGTATGCAAACTACGAGTAAACACAATTCTCTTATCCCCTAAACGTGTGTGCATGTGCGGGCGTGTTTGTCTGGTCCCAAGCCGCCGGATCGAATCAAGTAATGAAGCTGGGCTCGCGCTGACTCGATCCACCCGGCATGGAAAGAAGCTTTTTCGTTGGTTTAATACTACGGAGCACGCCGCGTGTAACCCGGGACCGACTCGAAATTTTGTAGTTACAAGCCCGGATCCATTTGCATACATCAACCCGGTCGGGGAAACCGAATTTCGCGGCAGGAAGAGTCTCGTTGACGGGGTTGCCACCGCCGGCACCGACGTCAACAGAATCCATTCACGGATCTCTGGTTTTCTCGTTAGCGGCTCGCTGTCCATACGCTCTGTCTCCACCCGCAAAAATTAGTCGAACCATCGATCAGATCGCATACCTGTCCCTCGAGTCTCTTCACGTCTCGTAACACGACGGCAGGAATTATCTTTCTGCATTTATAATAATTACAAATTTGATCGAGAATTGTAATCGTCTCTAACAGACTATAAGAACGATTGAATTGATCGGAAGACACGTTCAGTCTTCGCAATGTAACCGGTGCTATATTGTTCTATTGTTTGTAGAAAGTTAAGTCGGTACACTCGCGGATAATGTTAATGTTCGAAATGAGTCGAAACTGGGGCATATTGCTGCAGAAGCTACCCGAAATGTACAGGAAGCTTGGGACAACAGCCAGCGAACGCACAACACGTCGCCCGTCTCGGAAACTTTAGGTTCTCATTTAGGGGACGCGAATCTCGAAGATCACAAAGATCGAGGATGCAAACCGCCGCTCCGACACTTGTTCGTTCTAGAGCTCAATTCTCGCAATGTATTGCACTTGACGCAACAATTGTAAACTTGAAGAATAATTGTAAAAATTAATGGTTGATTTAATGATTCTGGGAGACAGTATTTGGTCGCATGCGTCGATTAGCATCCCGGGGCAGTCCCGTCGGATAATTCCGCTATCAAAAGGACCGAGGACTCGTTTCCGCGGCGTCGTTATCCCGGATTCCGTAGGACCCGGAAGAGCGGCACCCGGAAACTCTTCGGTGGAATCGTGCTCGCCGAAACAATATCGATAAACCCTGTCAGCAGTGGCAGTGGCGCGGAGTATAGTCAAGGACTTAATTTCGCAGCTGGAGCCGTAGCCGGGTTGCAGAAGCTGCTCGAACACGCGGCCGCTTTGTCTTGGACGCCCTCCTGATTAGATTTTGTAAGTTCCTGGCCTGGAAGGCAGTTGGTCGTCGGTAGAAGAGCAGGAAAGGCGGATAGCGTGTATCGAGGGGAACGCAGGAGACGACGACGACGCGGCAGGGAGACGCAAGGCCAACGAGGAACACGGTCTTGGCACAATACTCTATTTCGGCAAGGTAATGGGCGATCATCCTAGTACACACGCCTGCGCCGTGAGTCACTTGTTCGGCCCTTTGTATAATAGCCGATAGAGACCGGTGCCGACCTAACCGGCCGTATACACTGTCCATGGACAACAAGGTGAGATGCACCGGTGTACGGAGCAATGGATAGGCCGAACAGACGTATGCAAATCTCAGCCAAACATTAGTGGCGACAGTACACTCGCGCTGCATACCGTAAATGTACTGGACCCTACCCCCCGGAACTGCCTAGGCACACTTTCCGAGAGATGTACCGTCATTTCACGGGTAAATCAGGAACATGGAAATTACGCATCCGTAATTAGCACGTAAGTTGCAACCTCGAATTTCATCGCAGAAAAAATAAATACACAAGAGAAATTCTTCTAAAAAGATTCTCCGGCGCCTCTTAGAATCAATTACTTCCTGAAACTGCGATTAAGTGTTTTCTGTCCAACACTGAAGTCTCCGAAGAATTCTGGATCCGCAGATTGAATCGTAGTATTGCGACGAAATGTTTGGTTCTACTTCAATAATCACTTCTGGCAAAGTTTCTTCTTGGGGAAGAAGACGTCCACTGATTTGACGCGGTAAGCTTCGGAACAAGATTACTTTGGTTCAAGGCCGCGTGGAACACGGAATGGAACAGGATGGAACGGAACGGACCGGAACGGAACGGAGCAGGCGGACCAGTCAGGGGAATTTCATCTCTGGAAATTATTCAGCCCGGCCCCGAAAAATGTGACGAGCGTTCCGATGCGCGCACGGGCCGCTGTACATTTTCCGGGATCATTAGCGGGAAGCTTTACACTTTCATTTCCATTTATTCTGCCTTGCAAAACAGCCTGCTCGTCAGTGGTGTGCGTCAAATTTGAAATGCAACGAATTTCCAAGATTGCAAATTAGAACGGCCTAGCCGTGCCGCAGTGATAATGTACCGGGTGTTCCGACCGAAAAATTTCGCTCCTTTCTAATTACATAAGAAACATTTCCAGACAATTCGAACGCTTTTCACCATTTTACTTTTCTGTTAATTCTTCTGCAGGATATAGCATAGGTTTAGATTCGTGCTGAAACTGTGCATACTGTAAATTAAAGTTGATAGAATGATAGGAGCAGAAGATTAGGAGATTAGAATAGTTATATTGTTGTCGATAAAATTTTGTGGAAGCTTTTTTTGAGGTGAAGGTGCAGGAAATAATTAGCTGTTTTCGTTGAGAAACACCCTGTGCATGGGAAGCGTTCGCATGCGTCGTCGCCGTGGAACGTATGTTAAGTGCGGCATAAACATATCATTTAGGGTTGGGGGAAGGACCGTCCCCGCGTTCTCCGGAGTATTAAGCCGCCTCCGATACATGTGTGCCGGTGATAGCATACAAGGCATATTGAGCGATTGTAGCCAGGTGACTAAGTCGACGTCTAATACCCTATAATCGTCAAATAGAGTCCCGTGGGCACGAAGCTCTGTTTCTTTAACGAGATCAAATTACGAATCAAATTGGATCGCTCTATCAAAAGAAAACAAAAACTGTGGCCCAAAGTTCCTCGGTCAATCGGCGCGGTATGTCTGACCATTGCCAACTGTTTCTACTTGGACTTACAGAAACGTCCACAATGATGTTCTCAATTTTGTTATAAATGCTCGAGGACTGCAGACTGATTCCTCTAGCGTAAAAATAAATAAATTATATAAATAGAACAAATTTCTCTCAGTCTGGTTGAAATACTAAATAAGAGAGTGTGGAGGATTTGCGCGGCCATAATGAAGAAGCCTGTAATGGCGCCGGACGTAAAATTAGCCGGGAGCATTTCAGGGAAAATGATTTTCCAATGTCCGCGGCGATCGACTTTGTGGCAGATCTGACCTAGTTCAATCTGTCCTTTCAACCCCATTTGGCGAATATTAAGCCAGCCTACACGCATACACGCCGGCACGATACTATATAGAACATGTTGACATTGCGTACACGCGCGGTTAAGTCAATCCAGATATCTACCATTCTCGAAATCCGGACAATCGATGATAACAGGGAGAACCGATAGAATTAGGTTGTCAATTGGACGTCGAGGTTCTGGACCGAAATTTCATGGTTTTATTCGCGACAGTTCGACGATACATAATCTACGTCTAAAAATTGATCTTTATCACAAATTTGGCTGTTCTCGAACCATTTGGATGTTTAAACAACTATCTGTCATTCGAGTAATTCGCTCGCGCCAACTGTCTCCCATCAATTACCCGAATGCACGACCCAATGAAATATAAACAAAATCGAGGAAGTATGCATGATTTTGTCCGACAGCGAATTATTATAGACAACTAAATGCCTGACGATAATCTGGACACACAGGCCGATTCAACAAGTGGCCACACATTACCACGATCCAACGATGCACATTTCAATTAACCGTTTTAATTTCTATCATCGCGATCCATCGCGTGAGATAAACAGCTACTTTTACGACAACGTTATTCACAGAAAAAAATGACGGGAAGACGATGGGATCTATTAGTACGATTTAGAATCGAACAATCTTGAATATTTGGACCGAGTCTCATTTTTATTGGAATCGATAGAAGATGACCATGATTTCGTTTCAGTGATCCACAGGATTAATCGGTCGTAGTCGGAGGATTATTATTTATTCGACGTGAATATGTCGACACTGCGTCGCGCAACGATCATTTGCGATCGGAGATTTAATCAACTCTGGTGTTGATTTCGCTGATGCATTCGAGGCATTTCGCCCACGTTTCCTCACGGTTCACCGACAACCACTCCCGCGTATGTGTGGGGTTACGATAGGGTGGTAGTCGCTTTATCTATATGCAAGCATGCGACTAAGCCAATCTCTGTACGTTCTCCCGGAGAATTACAGGCGAACAACGGTTCCCGGGGGAATTAAGGGACACCTAAGGGTGTGTGTGGTCTGGAAGATGTCGCGATACTGCGACCATAGCCGACTACGTCTGCCATTGGAACTTTGGGATGACGCATTACCGTTCGATATACCATCCAACGACGACAATAACCCTCCGAAAAAATGAAAAACGGCGCTAGTTTTTGGTTCCAGTCACGAAAAAAATTTTTCAATGTTTTTACAGACGTTTTTCACGTTTTGGACCAGAAAAGCGTCTTCGGTTTCCTAGTCACTGAAACATGAAAAAATTTCCTAGACAAAAATGAACGATGTGTTGTGAAAGTAGATGCTTCAAGCTTTAAAATAAGCCGAAATTTATGACCGTGCTATTTTTTTAACGGAGTTATCACAGTTTAAATATCCACAATTAAATTGCATCAAAAAGTTGCAGACCATAGCGAATAATTGATGTATATTAACGGAGAAATTCGCGACCGGAGGAAACATTTTGGCAAAGAAGGATCGTTCCAGCATCAAGGTGGATTTATTAGGGAGAAAGGGTTGGTCGTAAGCCGAAGGCCTAAATCAACAGTCTCTATTGAACTTACCACTCGTCCGTAATTAACATAATATTATTCTTGTCGCTATTATTCCGCTCGGAGCAATTAGAATATAAACGAAAATTATATACATAAATTTGCATGATTAAAACGGGAACGGTATATCGCCGGGGAATCGATCGACGGATTTCTCATTAACAGTTGAAAGCTCTGAAAGTATAGCGCGCTCGATCGCGCGGACCGTGCGCGCCCGAGAACACGGGGAAAATCGATGTAAAATATTGAAAAATACGTGGAAGGAACTAATTCGGCCGACAGTGGAAACTGGTATGCGCACGGAGACACATGCTCGGCGAATACTAAATTATAAACGGGACAATGGTCGGCCGGACATTTTCGCGTTATTTTCAAGCAACGGTCAAGCGAACAGAGGGAGCACATAGCTAATTAAGTTTTCGTTTGCCGAATTATTCGATCAAACAATTATCGTGTCGGTAAACGGTTATTGCGGTAGGAGCGAGAGGGTAATTAATGCGCCGGTGTATAATTTCGTTGTTATCCAACGATCTGTTGGTTAATACGCGTCGAACGCAATAGATGTAACGTACGACCAATCGGTTCCGCGTTTCCCGCGGAAACAATTGCTAATTGTTCCCTTACTCTACACGCCGCTACGGTGGAGTATTTGGCTGCAAAAGCTGGCCAAAAGTCGTTTGACAAATTTATATCGCAAAGAAGTGATGCCAACTTTTTTCTTTACAGATATTTTTCACTAAGTATGTACTTTACTTTCCGTTGAATATTATAGTCTTTATTACTTGTGCTTTTTCTATTTTTTAAATCCCTATAGAATTTTAGTATGCTTATATGCAATTTAGTTAATTTCTGAACTCGTGCGACAATTTGAAGTGTCTGTTTAAAAGCGGAGAAATCTCGAGCTATGAATTATAGATTTTGAAAAGTTGTGGAATAGCCGAGGCTAGAGTGTTCATTTTTAGCTATCTTTCTACGGGGCGTGTGACTGGAATCTTTGTCGGAATCGGATAATCGAGTTCCCGTTTGAGAAGCACGTGTTAAAAGCGAGATGTTTGGATGTTTCGACTTACTTCGGTGGAGAGCAGAAGAAAATTACATGAGCGCGCGCTCGCGGAAAGTAACCCAAAGAAATACGTCACGTTTTCTAAAGCAATACCGGGATCCAGAACACCATAATACCGTGGGCAAAGAAAACAAACGAAATAGAACAGAGGTAGTCGTGAGGTGTGTATATGTGGGAACGTATATATATATATATATATATATAGATATATACGAACGTATGTAGGAGGAATCAAAAGCAGAGAGTCGTACAAATACGCAGAACACGGTGAGCAAAATAAATGTCGGCTGTGTAGGAGCGAAGTTAAAACCTCGAATGAAATGAAAAACTTCGAAAAAGAGAAATTAGCAGGCGACAAAAAGCAAACGGAATAACGAGCACCGGTTACGCGGAAATCTTTAAAAACGAACAGGAATTGTGAAATTAAACGAACAAATCGCGCGAAATCGTTTCCTACGATTTCACCGTTCGGCTGAATGAAATTGAAACAAAACGTGAGCGATACGACTCGCGGTTACAGAAATTACTTGAACGGATCAAATACGAGGAGAATATAGACATTTTTATCGTGCCACGGATCCGATATTCCTTTCGGATTTTCGACAGACAGCAAATAATTCTTTCGCCGTAATCGAATGTCGATTCCGAGCAATTTATTCGACGAGACGTCCACGCGACAATTGATGCTGTTAACCCTTCCAGTATCACACAGATGGAACTAAATTTTTAATGTTCTGTTATCGTCTTTCTGTCAATGGCTCTCCTATCTGAAGAACTCCTCTCAAAGACAGATCACACGTATTACCGGTTCATCGAACGTTTCAATCTCGAAATATTGGTCAGTGGTAATTAACGATCATTAATCAGGCAATTTTTTAAAATATTACCGATGGCAGTGAAAAAATTCTTACACGTTACTACCAGAGATGAAGACTACGAGGGTCGAAAAAAATAATCAGAGGAACAGGATCGATCTATAAGGTATCAATGCAAGGATTGCCGGACTGCGGAGGGTATTAATCGCGACAAGCATCCGAAAAAATTGCTCTGGGCTGAAGAGAGAGAGAGAGGAACTAGGAGGAGAAAAGAAAACAGATGAAGAAGCTGGGAGAAGGAAGATGAGAACGAAGTCGGGGAGTCGAAACAAAGAGCGTAACGGAGGGCAGAGCTCTGAGGGTTGGTTGGGGGGTGCGTCGAGGGGAGCAAACATTAATGCCACCCCGCAGACCGCAGATGTTGCGCCAATTACAAACCTCACCCCTTCCTCCTGTCCGAGAGAGCGTCTCGCTTTCTCTTTCCACACAGTCGACCCCTGCCAGAGACCCTCCGCTCAAAAGAGAGAGAGAGAGAGAGAAAGAGAGAGGAGAGAAACGCGGCAGGAATACGGCGTGTTCCGACTTACGAGCCCGATGTCGCATACCTTCCTGTCCGGAGCTCTTTGTCTTTCCTTCCACCCCATCTTCCTTCGTTGACGACGTTGTGTGCAGCTTAGATGCAGCTCGGAGGCAGTCTAGAAAGCGGCTGTGTGGGGGTAGAGCGAGGTGGAAAGAGGGTTGCGAGGGGTGGCGCGACGCGGCCCAACGAGACACGAATTTTCGAAAAGGTCCTCGCACTTTGTTAGATTAAATTTAGCACAAGGCGCAAAAGGACGAGACCCGTACCACCCCTCTCCCTCTCTCTCTCTCTTTCTTACTCTCTCCCTTTCCCTGGGTGCCATAGGACGAAAGGAGAAAGGCTTAACGGTTCGTAGGACTTCGAAGGAGCCGAAGGGAGAGAAAGCGTCGCGGGGGAAAATGGGGATGAAGAGGGAGAACAGGGAGTACGCCGGTGGCTGATATTATTCTTGGGTCTTCCTAGCTGGTGCATTATTAGTTCTGGCGTGTTAGCATACATGAAATATTGATGTTACAGGGGCCTCGCCAGCGCTCAATCCCACCTCCGCCTCCGACGATCCCTCTATAGTTCTTCAGATTTTACACGTACATAAACATCTACTTCTATTTTCACGAGTTTTTCACTTGTTGTTCTCCACCCCAGTCGATGGCCCTTCTTCGTGGTCCTGGACCGTAGATCCTCGATTCTTGCAGGTCCCTTGTTTGCCTCTCGTAATCCGCTTCTCGATCATCTTTCGAAGGGGATTCGTCGACCAGGCTCGATCACCTCTTAACACAGATGAGCTTCCACTTGCTCTTATAAACTATGCTGTTGTACGATCTCAAAGCCGGTTAACATTCGACTGACTCTCATATTGCATAAAGTATTCCAGGCAAGCCTAAGCTGTTACTGCATCAGCAGACTCCACACAGAGGTGTCAGCAGCTAACTGCGCTCGATATTTAGTAGATCGTCGATCGGATTCGATTGGCTCCGGTGCTCGGGCGGTTTGCTCGCGTTAATTGAGTTGCAAATGTGCCCGTGTAATTAATTACTCGTCGGCGAGAGGAGGCCGCGCGTCGCTAGATGGAACTATGCACTCTTCAAATATTGCCAATAAATTGACGGTAAGTGTTGTTGAATGAATCCTAGCAGACCGATGAAACCTGAGTCCGAAAATTTGAATGTAATTGCATCGATTGCAGCCGAGGTTAATTAAGTCCTCGGGGCTCTATAAAGAAGTTAATTACCACGAACGGGTAGCTTGTCCTGCACGATTACGTCATTTCGATTTTGGTTATTAGGGTCTCGCCGCTATGATATTTCAATATTTCGCTGATCGAAAGCGCAAAGGAAAGTGCAATCGTACACGAACGATCGATTCGGTTGACAATCGCGATTCGATTCCCGAGATTCGAGAGATTTTTCTTTATTTGACTGCGAGACTTTATCGCATTATTACATTTTTGTTGCGTTTCCGCCTCGCTAACCCCTTCCCCCTTCCCTCTATCCACGAGTTTCCCGCGAGAGTCGGGGCACCGGTGATCGATGCGTTCTTCGAAAAAAGATCAAGATTGAAGAGAATGCGTTTCGCCGGTATACTAGAACCGGAAGAACTTTTTGCCATTTACATTCGGCTCCGTCGTGGGTGTGAACTTTCAGCCTGAATGCTGTTTCTTTCGAACCGTATGTACACGTTTACATATAACTGAATAATGCATTAAATTCATATTTATTTATTTGCTTTCAAAGATATACGGGACTGTGGTTATAGACGATTTCACCGCGAAAAATTGGCTAAATATTAAAGCTATTTGCAATGTCGGTCAACTCACCGCTTTTCGTGCCTTTTTCATTGTGGATCGTCAGAGAGCTCGGGTTCCCATAGACCGAATTATTTATTTCAGCCGTGTGCTCCCAATCTGTGCAGAAAATGTCAACTCACGTTAGCCATTCACACCAATAAATACCTAAACAATTATCCGCATAACGCAATCAATAAATGCGCAGTGGTACAAAAAATAACATAATCTTTTCAATGAGTTAAATCAGTAAACAGACACATTTTTGTGTGACGACTTCGAGTCAAATGTTTCAGATTATCTGCACTAGTCTCGCTGCATAGAGTATGGTTCTCTCTAAGTGAATCGGTTGATCCTCCGCGAAAAGCAAAGTTCCTCATAGGGCTTCTCAAAATGCATTAAAAATTTCGAGTACACTTTCAAACATATTTATAACGCAAAACGGTCTTTAGCGACTTTATTTGCCTTCGTCTCGCAGTTCTTTGATGGCATTACGCTCGTTAATTAAAACTTCGACCAACGCCCACAGAAATCTCACGACGCGATTTACTTTCCCTGGGAAGACATTCAATATGAAAGTGTGCTGCGATACAAGTTGCGGAAACGAAATAAACCGGGCAACAAATTAGGCAAACAATTCCACGATTATCGAGAGTTCTATTGTTTTTGCACCAGCGCAGCGTTGGGGTCTCAAAGGTCGGAGAAAACGCTGAATCCGATTGAAAAATCATTGAAACAAGCACTGAAAATGGAAAACATTCAATAACCCGTAATTCCGTAAGCATCTGACACGTGAAAATAAAATTTCGCACAATTTCATCGCACGCACGCTTGACCCCGTCGCAAATTAGTGAAATCAAACAAACAACAGAATTATAAACAATAATTCCATGGAAATTCCAGCTGCATCATTTCGAAGCCATGCGGCCGGGCTAAAAATTAACAAATGCTAAAGAAATCATACCAGCCGATGTCGCAATTGTTCGATTAACAATCATTGCGGTCGTCGAAAATCGATACTGACGTTGATCAAAAGGGAATTTCGATTGAAAAATAAAAAGCAAAAAAAATTCTCTGCAAGAAAGTTCTCGAGTAAATTAGGGGAGACAGGAGAAAAAGGTAAACGCGTCTAGAATCCAGTGGGGGTGCGGATAAGAAAGAGGCGACGCGGCGGAAAGCGTCTCTTGAAGCGGTATCGAAAAAAATAAGGTAGGGAGTACCGGCGCATCCGCGGGATAAAATATTATTTTCCCCGCGATTAAGGAAGGTTTACGAGCTCACCTTTCTTCGGCAACTCCGTGGTGGACGGACTGGGGCTGGTGCTCGGCGGCGGGGACTCTGCAACGAAAGAAACAAGTTTTTATTTTTAATTAAAGTTTCTTCCCCGCCCGGTGTAGGCGCGTGTGCCGTTAGAACCAACACCGGGGGCTAGTTTCGCTGAGGGAAGAGACAAGGGCAGAGCGAGAGAGTGAGAGAGACGGAGAGAGGAGATGCGCCAGGGACCGTTATGGATCGCGCCACCTGTTACTAACTTCGCCCTCAAACGTATTAGCCACCGTGGCGTCGGCCAGACCAGCCAAACTCCAGATCATATTTTACGGGCTACCTGCCCTCTCCATCCCTTCTATATCTCCCAAACCACCCCCGTACACCTTGTCGGCCCGGTGAGTACAGTAGAATAATTATTCCTAATATCGTCATTCGTCCTACGTACTCCTCCTCGTCCTCCCACCTGAAGTCACGCGGATTTAGTGGCGGCTGCAGCTGGCTGCAGATTAAGCTAATTGCGAGCTCCGTACGTGTGCAGCCGCCGCCGCGGCGGGACTATCGAGTGCATTGTGTTTCGCTGCGAAAAAAGATCCGCGACAGACACCCATCAGGATTTATTTTCTAGCGAGCCTTCTTCGAATATTCTTTATTTACAAAACCGTCCTGAACCATCGTCTTATATCGAAAGGAAACTGTATTTATAATCGATTCCCCAGAGAGAATCGCACGCATATTTGTTCACATTTTATTGTTAAAATCCGTGCATGCGTTGTTTATTGGTCTGAATGCCATAAATCGTATCTACCGAGTAGGCCGATTGTCATATTGACGAACCGATAGGAATTCGGTAAATTTTAGTAATATAGCATAGTCAACTCACCGAAGCGTGTAAAATAAACATACAAAATTATTGCTATCGCAGTGAAGTGGAATGATATGTTTACGAAGGTGAATAGCGTATTGGTTCGTTTTTTTTGTTTGCGTCCAGCGTTCCTCGCGGATCGGGGATCATTTGAAAATTGTCGTCCACCTTCCAACGTTTATTTTTTTTTATTCGCCGGATAGTATACATGACTCGGGTGAAATTCCGCGGCGAACACGAAGAAACTAACTGGCGTCAGGCCGTGACGCGTTCATCGTGAAAAAGTCATCGTTATTTGTCACGGGCCGCTAAGCGATTGCTCGTATGTGGAAAGTGCACACCGCATTCCGCGAGTTGCTCTTTCTCCCGCCGCCACCGCCACCCGAACGCAAATAGGATGGGATGACAAAGTGCACTTTTTCGTGGACGTGTTTACGCGTCCGGACATGATGCAAATATGTGGCCGCCGACTTTATCCCGCGATAAGGCTCAAATTGCTCTCATCGCTTCCGTAAGATTCTCGTCAAAATTTCCGCTCTCGCGTTTCCCCGTTGCCTCGCTCTTCCTGCTTCGCGGCAGTTTCATATCTGCGAATGTTTTCGCGAGCCATTGTCTTCATTCTTCTTACTCTCTTGAAATTTATGCACGTTTTCTGATTTATATAAAAATATATTTCTCTATAATAGCTTTACGCGCAATGCATCAATCAGATTAAAAACTCTGGACTCTTTCTTGTTCAAATAAAAAGTGAAACAACACAATTTTATTGAAAATGCATGTCGATATACGGTCGATTATTAATCTAACAATATTTACATATCGCAAAATTCGATGCAGCAAAGTAATCGGGCTTTGCAAACTAAACACGGCCCCTGATTATTAAATTATTGTGTAAATAGAGCCTGCCTGTGTTTGGATAATCGATTCATACATTTGACAAACCTGTACACCAGCGACCATTAAAAAATCGTTTTCTACAATTTGTCGTGCAAAGACGTAGACATTGAGCTAAATTTGTTTCTGAAACATTTTTACACAATAATTCATAAGTAGAACAGCCGTAGATCGAGGCAACGTCTACATTTTTTCGCGACCGGTTCAATCAATCATTTTTCCAAGCGGACGTAGTTTTTCGTGATTAATTGAATTGATCAAACGGCGAACATTAATAGTAAATAAACGCTAGAACGAAAGCACTTTCGAACATGTGCTCGCACGTTCCCCGGTCTCGTTACTGGCGCTTTGTAGTTACAGTTTTTAATCACTCGCTTAAGCGACAGGTACGCGCGAGAATCGGCGTACCGGATAATCATCGATCGCGAGGAACAGGAACGCGGACGTTGAAAGAGCAACAGAAACAAGGGCAGATTGCGATCGGTAAGAGAAATTATTTAAATCCAGGCTTCAATTAATTTTCATGGTAAGCCGCGGTGATTATCGATCCCACTCGGAGGGCGTCCTTTTTATTATTCATACGGCGTGTTTCGCGGGCAAATGAACGAGTTCGAGTGGCCGGAAGAGTACTTTTCGTCCGACACGTTCGCCGACACTGTTACACCAATATTCCCACATCTACTATCTATTTCGCAACACTGTCCAGATTGTAGACACATTTCTCCTTCGGTGGTAGACGCTCCACTTATCCAACAGAACCGTTTCGGTTGAGCAAATATCAGATGTTGCAGTTCAAGTTGGGAAATGTACGACCAAAAATTTTTTCCTCTCGCACCATTATTTTTTACGAAATTATAATCACTAGGAAAATATTCCGAAAGGAACAGTGCTCGATATCCGTCATCCTCTAATAATTGCATTAAATAAACTTCTTGCTTCCCGTAGGATCTTTTTCCAGCCGAACAGATCGGAAACATCCTGCACACGGCGTACTGTGACGTTAGGCGTTTCTCAGGGCCGATATCATCTTACTGCGGATTACAGTGTCTTTCAAGAGCGTTGATGTCGCCTCGAGTCGCATTATCGCATCTAAATCAATTGTTACGAGCTCGTAGTTCGGGCCGAACGCGACCCAGTTCGTGGCCAACAGCGAAAACTGCGGCAACGAAACGAGAACTCACTTGCCGGCAATTTTCCTGACAAGTTATAATCTTTCTGGACGCGTGCGGCCCTGCGATAAGCCTAACCGACGACACGGGGAAGCGAATTTTATGATACCACTACATCCTTAAGGCCGCTCTTTAACCATAAAATATGTCGACCGCAAATTGCAAGCGCGAGATCATCGATACAACCCACCCGTGTTCTCTTTTCTTTTTTCTCCACGATCGGTGAACAGCCGCGGAAATTACATGGTGTCGCGAGGTTCTTTATCCGTATCGGGATCCTAATTGCAAATTCTCACGACGATCGCGATCGAGATCCCGTCGACCAAGCGCTAAAACTTCCAGAAAGTTGCCACGATCGAGAGATTTTCCCCGTTTCAGATTAATCTTTCGCGATCCCGCTAACTTCTGCCGTTTCGTTACAGCTGGCACGCTTTTGTTTCACCGTTCTCGCACAGGATCGTATAATTTTGCTGCATTTGAATAATTCTGGATTTAATAAGCAGGCTAACATATTTACACTGATACCGCACTCCTTTGTACACAGTATTGCAGTTTA
The DNA here is from genome assembly GCA_028455795.1 of Lasioglossum marginatum. Lineage (NCBI taxonomy): Eukaryota > Metazoa > Arthropoda > Insecta > Hymenoptera > Halictidae > Lasioglossum > Lasioglossum marginatum. Next base: position 6,624,939 of record CM052276.1, read on the forward strand.
GAACTTCTGATTTTTTATTTAGATGTTACGTAGATCGTTTAAATAATTTTATTCGCGGCTGAAACTGACACAGATTCGAAGATTGAATCTTTACAGCGAGCTCTTAAAAATGAATGTACTATTATTTTGGCTGTTTTATGGAACTTTGAACGAAGTCTCACTGCAATGGTTTCACTGAAGACGAAAGTTTAGTTAATAAAATTGGCAGGACAGAAATGTCATACTGAGTCGAGATCGATATAATACCGGCTGGAAAGAAACCTAATGTCAAGTGAGATTTGATGCAGGACCGCAAGAGGTTAAAGAGGGCTGATGACGCGGAATTAGATTCTGTGTGGCTGCTATCTTATCAGCACCGTAATTTTTTACTCGCTGTCTTATTGTCGGTCGTCCAACTTGCTCATTGTGTTTTGAGCTGCTCGGGCTGCAGTTAGATGAGTCGATTAACGCCGTTGAAATGAATTGCTCTCGCTGCCCTTTTCTGATGCAGTTGCGCGATTAACTGACACTGAGCGAGCACATTTCGCACCGCTCGAACGATCACGGGGAACATCCGTTTTATCGTTTCGTAAAATTATTTATTTATCACCGTGACCAATAGGGATTATTTCCATCATTTCTCAAGGTGAATCATTCAGTAGCCGCGTCTTTTTTGTCCAGGAATTTTTAACTTCATCGTCCGGTAGCCCGCTAATGATTTCAACGCGGGGAATCATCGCCACGAGTTTTTCCCATAATTATCCGTAATTTGCTAATTGGCAAAATCGCGAAAAAGTAACAGCATGTGGAAGCCACGCATTTGAATAAAAGTTTTTTGTAAACATGATACTTTGGCGATAACTATACGCGCGGCGTGAACCTACACGAGGCGGATATAATTTACCGGTGCAAGAAATTACGTTATCAGTCACGCGAACCGTATGCGAACGCGATGTGCAGTTGCATTTAACTCGATGATAAAAATAAATAGAAATAAATTTTTAAAAAATACCACGTTTTTAAAACGGACTGAAAAGTATAAAATAATTTTTCCGAGCCCCATACAGATAATCCTGAAAATTTGTGATTGCGAATTTTTAATAGCTATGAAAATAGCTGATTTAGTGCAATTATCTATTGCATGCGACCCACGTTTTTCGTTTTAAATCTTACGCTTTTAATCTAATCTTTTAAATCTTCAAAAATTCACAATCTCAAATTTAAAAAATGAAAAAAACATTTTTTTTAAATATTGCATTGTCATCCAGTTTTGAGCTATGTTTAAAGTTTCAAGTCTCTAGCTCATCGGGAAGTTAGTTTAAAATCAATTGAAAAATTTGTACGGAATAGACAGACAAACAAGAAAGCGAGCTAATAAAAACATGGTAATAATAGAAATTTATTGTCGTAACTGGTAACGTCGTGTCCGTCGCTTTCGGCTAATTACAGTGGGAAAGAAGTGATTTATAATATTAATATTTGAAACATTGGAACGCTCTCTATGATTCTATCGGAAAATTAACTTTTTAATGACTCTGCCTTGGTTTTTACGAAACGTCAAGAGATTATTAACGGTGATCATATAATGGTTTCCTGGGTTAAATATTAATGCTTTTGAGTAGCGAAGTGGGTCAACAAAACTACAAAATCGCGAATCTAATTTTACGAGTGGTCAATGTACGTATTTACTGGAGGAAGTGTCAAACTAATTTTACCAAACAGCTCCTCTTATTTATCGGTGACGTTAAATAAGTTGTCTCATCAGCTCTTGGGACGGTCCGTACATGGAAACGATGCTCGCCGATCGACAGCGTTGATAATTTCGGTCGAACACCTGTCGGCGATGTTGTAAACGGAATGAGTCGTCGAGAAAACAAGGCGACCGCGATCGATAAATCAAGGGAGCGATCTACGGCGATTATTGCGACGAGATTATCGAATTCGAGGGCCGGGGCAGATATAAATAGCGCGAGGGAGAAATTCATTTATCACTTTTGCAAGTCATCGATCGAACGAGGAAGCATTAGGGCTCCGCGGAGGAGAATGACTGGGGAGAAAGAAACTGGGAGAGACAGAGAAAGATAGAGAGTGAGATAGAGGGATGAGGTGGATGAAGAGAAGAGACAAGAGGAACAGGAGAGAGGCAAAGAGTGAAGACCTTCCATTTTGTAGGTGGCTGAGTGGCAGACGGAAGGAAACAGAAGAAAAAGGAGACGGAAGAAAAGGTGATGGAAAGTAGGGAAGACGGACGAGAGAGTGAGAAAGATGGAGAGAGGAGTATATACAGTCAGCCAGAGACTTTTCACTTTTGATTTATCGTGCCAACTTTTATTTCTCCGGGGAGATATTAAAACCCGTTGTCCCGGCCATTTAACTTCGCCGAGCTGATTGATGATTGGGGCCGCATTACGCGCCGATTTCTTCCGGCGCGCCAAAATTTGTCATTATGCGCCGTTAAAGATTCACCTGTCCATTGGCCGACAGCTCTGCCTGCAATCTCGGCCTTCTTCAATTTTAACAATACACTACGTTAAAGTGCTCCTCTCCCCGTATGTAATGAAATGATTTCATCATCGGAAAATTTTGGTTATAGTCGGAAGGGTTGAATAAGTTATTCAGCGTTCGTCTACCGGTCTGCAGAAATTTGTATTTACACAAACATCCGAGGAACCAAATGGCAAAATTCCTCGGTAGAATATGCTCGAATTCGCGAGCTGCCATGGCAACAAGTGCGACCGCATTGTAAAATTCAAGGCTCGCCAGCCAGAGCGTCGTGTAACGCACTCATTTGAGAAACGTCTTCTGAAAGTTTAAAGAATCTCGCGACGAAGAATCGAGCGACGCGACGCGCGACGGGAAGAAAAGGGACGACGAACTCCATGTTTTCCATTCCCCGTTGGAGCCAGCCCCCTTACGCGTCACTTTGCCACTTGTCTCTCAGCCGATTGCGGCGCGATTTAATTTCCAATTTATATTCACTTAGCGCGCGGAAAAGAAAACTAACGTTTGACTTTATTACACGGTTCGTCGGGTCCCGTCCACTTTTTCGAAAAACATCCCTACACGTTTTCTTCCCTCGCCTCCGCGTCATCCTCTTCCTTCCGCCTTTCGGTCGGTAGAACGAAATGGAATCGCAAGATGGAGGACAGAGAGATGGCGCGCTATGGGTTACAGCCAAAACGCGCTAATTGGAATTAGTATACCGGCGCAATGTTTGAACGCCGTCCAAGTCCGTCGTCGCAAGCTACGCGGACAAGCAACCGGGAAGAAGAAATTGGATGGAGAGGTGGCTGGAAGGGTCGGTGATGGACCGACGAAAAAGGATGATGCTATTAGGCTAATTAAGACGCCTTAAGATTTTAACGAGTTCCCTTGCCTCCGCTCGCTTCCTCGGAACTTCGAAATAATCGCGTGTGGCATGTAAACTCCACTTAAGGCGAATTGTCCCCCTTTTTCCGTATCCCGGCGAAACTTGACGAACTACCAGTTACCGGGAACTTCCGCGTCCATCTACCGTGATTGCTACCGAAGCCCGATTTAATTACCCCGCTTTTTCACCGAGGTTAGTGCGAATCCAATTAGCCAGACAAGATTTATCGGAATTCGTCAAAGATTTTCCTGGGTCAATATGTGAATTCAACAAATTTCATGTAGTTGCATGTTGAGCAATTTTTCTTCACTGCTTAAATTCTCGCCAAGTTTCATAATTTTTTAGAAATCCTGAATAGACGAATGCCGCCCAGCGGATTCGAGAAGCGCGCCTAGCAAAAGCGAACGAACTGTTAGGATTTGCTAACGATTCAATAAGTACCATGAATTTCCGGGCGTCGAGGAACTGCATCATCCGGGGCGAGTGGGTATGATAAAAAAGCATACATTTATCACTTTTATCCGCGCTTCATCATATACGTACCGGCCGGCGAACTCATAAAACTGCATTGTCCTTGTACGTGTGCGTGCGGAGTCGGTTTTTATCGTGCATGCCGATGATACTCTCCTTTCCCGCGTTCTCCTATCTCGTCGGCGTTTAGCTTCTACCGCCAAACAAATTTCCTTGCCCATACAAATCTGATTACGGAGGGGTTTCACCGGTGCAACAATTCTCCGCGCGGAATCGCGGACGGAGCAACGCCTCCATAACTCTCTCACTCTTTCCCACCATTGCATTTGCACTCTCACCCCTGCAGTTCAACTCCTACCCCCGCAAGAGGAGGCTTCTAAGTTGAATTTAACCCCTTCCGCACTCATCTCGTATAATATGCGCGTTTCGGGCCGGTGTTAGGATAAATAAGTCTGTTTTGATGGTGTTATCCGCGACTAGTTGTGCAGGCATTACCGCTCTGGTGCATCCCCCGGCAGCATAACTAAAATACCGGAAGGCCGACTTCGCGGATTATCCGTGTTCGCCGAGTTGTCATTCAACGCTAACCAACCGGCGAACGAATTTTGAACGCGTTCGTTCTCAACGTTAATATTGCATTCAACGCGAAATCTCATTGCTTATTAAAATACCGGGTCAAAATAGACCCGGGTCTTGTGATCCAAGCGTCGATGAAACCGATTCGGCGAGAATAGGCACGTTTGATACGTCGCGTCGTCGGAAAGTTATTCGATTCCTTGCTCATGAATCAGTAGTATCACTATTTCGGGAATTCTGTTTCGCCAATTAATCATGATTTCGGTCGATCTATATGATCTTTATTAATTCAATCTTGCATTCGATGCATTATGCATACGAGCGATACAGGTCAAGATAGTGTGTTACTATGTTTGAATTCTTCGAAGAAAGAGTTACGCGTAGCTTTATTACTCTTGAATATTCTAACTTTAATACGTGTCTAAATAAGTCAGAATGGCCTCTGTAATTTCCATTTTTTAGCATTCTTTAGTACACGCAATGTACACCGGCTGGTCGTTTAATCGGAATCTCGTGAAGATATTTCATTTCTCTGTGTCACAAGTGCCACATTGTGTACGCAGCCATTAATTAGTTGATATGGATTCTGCTTGAACCAGTTCTTTGAATAGAAATGTTTGCGATTGGATAACCTGCATTCTATTAGGTCGTTCGGAAAGTAATTTCGTTTTTCGTGTAGGACTGAAATGAGTAGGTGCAATTTAAAGCAGTAAAAATATTAGAAGAACGTAAAAATACTGTTATATTATTTTCAACCTGTTAAACATATTAAGAATTTTTATTTTGCATAAAGATCCGCTGTCTAGTGATCACCGACGAGAAAGATCTTCTAGGCTCAAAGATAGAAGGCAATTGTGGTGGATAATCGATAGGCACAAGTCTTTCAGCGTGTGCGGTATACTTCGCCGTGCAATATAGTTGGACAGCGAAACAGCTAGTCAGTTGTCGTGGGCGTCAGTCTGTCGCTCTCCGGCGGAGACACCGTTGACACGTTAATAGATCGATGCGCCGCAGGACGCGCGTCGCTAATTATCAAAGAGGGATGTCACGTCGCGAGCGAGAGATATTCGAGTAGCTGCGCGTACAGAACAGGTAACGGTAGATGAGCAGGGAATAGAAACAGAGAGGAAGAGAGAGAGAGAGAGTAGTCTATCCGGAATTGGATCAAACGATCGACAATCTTCGCGGGGAGGGACGTACGATCGAAGGACTCGGTTAGGAATAATTATAGACGCCGGACAGAAAGCGTCTCCGCGAAAAGTAGCGGCGGCCCATTATTGTTCCGAGAAATTGGATTACCTATCCGCGACCAGCGAATCTGGCAATTTCCTGGTTGTCCTATCGCGCATCGTGATTTAATGACGACGCTCGGCCAAATTATTTCCTGCGCGTCCCCTCCTGACTGTATGGTTAACAATCGCGGCCGCTGCATTTGCGGGATCTTCGCTTATGCGAATTATCCTCGCCATCCCTCACCCCTGTTCCCACTATGACAAACGGATTGTTAGTTGTTTGTCGAATCATCGAGTTTTACGTAGTAAATATGAAGATAATCCTACCTTTGTTGACGTTCTGACGTTTCAGGACGTATGTGACCTTGCAAAGGTCGTCCAAAGTCGTTCAAGGGCAACTCCAATGAAACATGAATTATTTTGCAAGCGGTTGCCTCGATGTTTAGGCCTGTGTTCGAGCTAATATTACACAGATGTGGGCGCATCTCCTGTTCCATTCGATGGAGGTTTCTCCGGACAATTACTTCCCCGCAGCTATTCGATCTATACCATACAACTAGGATGCCGGGTAATAAATGTCCGATCAGCGTTCCTGCGTTTGACACGTTGTAATTCAGTATACTGTTTCCACGGATCAATCAAAGCATCCTCTCTCTCTTTCTCTCTCTCTCCTCCCGTGAGATAAAGATATCTGTTCTCTTTTCTAAGTCCGTCTCAAACTCCAACCAGATTTCAAAAGGGAAGAGTGAGAGGGGGGAATTAGTTGACTTTAAACTGGGAGGATTAGCAGTAAAATCGGAAGGAACTAGAAGTTGCTCGAGAACTTCGCGAGAATTTCTTTGGACCGTCCCGCGACGGGAGAAGGAGAGAGAGAGCTTTTGGACTCACGAACCTGAAGAGTACACGGAAACGAACCCAGAATTCAAATTAGATTGCGTTCGTGTTACCGGTGCGTGCCGCTGCTGTTTCATTAATCCGGATTCATAAATTCAACCCCTTTTACTTTCACCGTCTGACGCCGGTTGTCGTTGATTACTGGCAAGACGAAATTTAATTGGTGTTCCCGAATGAATTTAGCGGAGGGAGGAACACTAGAAGCATAGCTAATTGGTGGTATTGCTTTATAAAAGTAACAAGGCTGCGTTTGTTTCAATTTTGGTGAATCCATAGCACGAAACTATAATCTGGAAGATTCTAAGCAAACCTGGCAATACAATGTCAAACATCAGGGAGTTGGTCAATTCCCTCGGTCAACTGCTATCTTTCCTGTCGCAGATACGGTGTGATAAGTCTGCGAAGCGTTCCAAGTCCAACAATGGACAAGCCAAGGGGTTGAAGGTAGGGTTGCCGGTGGTCGAAGGATGTTGGAGGGAGGCGGAGCTATTTGAGATCCGTTTCCGTGGACGCGTCGGGTCTCGGACAAACGACGCGTCCGAGGGTATTTAGCGGATTTCCCGTCACGGTGTCAGAAATCGCGGCGGAAATGAAGGAAATACGGCTGGGATCGGGGTGGTGGTGGTGAATCGGGCCTGGACCTGGTGTGGCGGGCGATGACGTATCAAAGCCGGAGGTGAGACGACGAGGCCATCGCCATAAGGGAGACCCGGTGACGGCCCGTAAGATTGATTGGAGTCACGGGATGGAAAATTAACGGTCTAGTCGGGGGCGGTCCAGGGTTTGAGCGAAAGGTGTAGAGAGTGTAGAGGAAGGCGGGCGCGGCGTCGACGAGGGGGAACGTGACAGCCGCCGCATACTAATTCCCCACCGCTGAGGCCCAACCGTGTCCTTCCACCCGACTGTTTTAACCTTCCTTTGCCATCCCAAGACCCCCGGCTACCAACCTACCCTCTACCAACCCCGTGTTCCCCTCTCCCTCGCCCTGCCAACCCGAGAACCGTGTCTTTCGATCGGAATACAGGCTGTAGTTTAATCATTGATGGCTCACGGAATCTCTGCTCGAGGAATTCTAGCCCCGGGCTTCCCTCTATAATAGCATTAGCCGCGCTAACGAGAATATTGCCATTCAAAATCAATGTCGCCAATGTCGATGCCTGATACCGGCCGGCGAACACGAGTGACAGTTTCGCAATACCGTGTTGCCTTACTTTCGCCTAGAAATCGCTACCGTACACAGCTTTTTGGAAAATTGTGTACAGTGATTTCTCGATAAATGTCCCCAAAGTCTGGCCTATAATTGTCCCAGATCTATCCCCATCACCGCGGGTTATATCGGGGTATATCGTTGTGAATTATCGACAAAACTGTATCATCAGCACGAATTTTCCTCCTATTTTATTTATCTAAAAAATCGAAACTGTATCTCGAGCTTAGTAGATCCTGGGACCAGTGAAAATGACTGTGAATCTATCTCGTACCGATGGAAAAGGGCCACTCGAGGTGGCCGCAGCTCAGCGTCTCGAGCACGGTCGAAGGTAAACAGAAAAGTAACGAAGTACCTCTGGGGAGAAGCTGGGCAAGGGATTGCGCGACGGTGGAAGAATGAAATTAATTTCTTGGCGTGCGTCAAGAATGTTCAAACGGCTCGGGTAAAATTTAATAAATTAAAGAAACCGGCCCGGAGACAGCAACAAGTGTCATATTCAATCATCCCCGCACGCGCGTGCGTTCTCATAATACCAGTCCCCCCGGAAACGTGCTGTATCGCGGTCTGTAACGAACGCGAATCAACCGAGCTAATTTTTATCTGTTTACCGGGGAAGTTTCGTTTATTTAGATTGAGTTAATCGGGCCAATGAAACGCTAACGAATTTACACCGGACAGGGAACATCAGCTGCGAGACGTGGGATACCGTTTCGGAATGAAACGTCTGCACCAGCAATTTGTAATTTGCGATGAAACAATTATACGCGATCTCACGCAAACTCGGAAGTTCCAGCGAACGCGAAATAAATTGTACCTGGCCAGATATAATCCTGGGAACCCTGTTTCCGAAACGAAACGGTTGAAGATACGACGAGCGTTAAGCGAGCAATTCGTCGGAACGGTTCGCAGCAACGAATGCTTCAACAATCGAAAAAACTCGTCTCAACCGACACGGTGTAGTTCACGCACAAGACACCCGGCAATTACTAAACGCACAGTGCCGCGAACGGCGGAACGAGCGATTTATTCATCCCAGCTGCACAAAGAACCAGTCGTAAGTTAACGCTCGAACGACGGCGACGTAAAAGTGAAACGGTCGTTTGAAACTGTTCGAAACAACAATTACGCGATTCTGCTGTTACCGGAAGCCGCCCCCGCGTCTCCACGCGTTATTACCGTTGAACAGCCGCGCGACGGTTTGCCATTTTCCGCAGAACTGTGCCAGGAAAACTGAGCTCCGCTGCTGTTGTCGACATTTCACGCCTGGATCAAAGATTTCGGATGCTGGTAATTAATCCTCGTTCCAGATTCATTATTTTCGTACAATTTGTTGGTAAATAAATAAATAAATTGGGAATTAGTAATTACTTATATTCTTGCCACCCTTAATATTATTTGAAACTTGAACTGATCACTTGTGTGTGTGAACAAGATTTAACATTAAAAATCTAAGGTTTTCGAGATAAACGACCAAGTATAACTGCAATTTCAACTTCGAGGATTTTTTCTTCTCCAGTTCTTAATGTTCATTCTCCGATTTTAACAGGCGACGAGAATTGCTTTTTAAGCACTTTAATTTCACCGTTCATTCGTGCATTATTCGTCTGAATTAACGGCAGGATAACTAATTGACTTCATATCGCCGTTACATGTCACTGTTTCTATTCGATATTAAGAGAGAGAGAGAGAGAGAGAGAGAGAGAGCGGGAGAGAGATGGAAAAAAGAGCGGAAGGATAATCGCGGGCCTTTTGATCCCTGGACTTTAAGGACAATGGGAAAACGCGGGCGCTGGCTGAGGAGAGAAAATTAATTACGTTCCGGAAAGTTGCATAATTGCATCGATCGATCCTGCAGGAACTTGTTTCGCTCGCTGTTCACGCGTAAAACTTTTTAACAAGGAGATTTGCTGTTGCCATTCTCGGCAGCTGGCGAAAAAAATCGGTCACCGTGGTCGTCTCCGAAGATTACCGGAGCTTCGGTATTATTCGGAATTATTAGGCTAATTGTCTGCGGAGATTTAGTTAACTTTCTTCTAGGCAAACTGTGTAAAATATTTTTTTAATTTAGACAGCCTTTTGATAGCCAGAGTATTGGTTCTAGAAATGTTTGGTAAGACGTATATGAAATGAAAATAATGTTGGCTTCGGAATTAGAGATCGAGAGGTGACAAAGGCGGAGGGATAGGATCGAGATAGGTAAGATAGGTGACAAAAAAATGTGGAAAATCCGGGGCTGGTCCAATTGGCACTCAGGCGAATGGAAATATGTCTACGCGCTGGTAATGCGATTAAAGGGGGCGCGGAGGCGCCGAGTTAAAAAGAAGGTTACCACTAGGGGAGGAAATATTTCCATAAGATCCTTTGAGACGACGTCCTCGAGCGAACGACAATAAGACTTCCCATTCGCCGGATTTACCGAAATTCGAAATCCGTTCCTGTTTGTTCGCTTCGGATCTCTTGAATTCTATTTCCTACATGCAAACGCAAATCCTTAATTGAATAACACCGTCACAATAAAAAAAGAAAAAATCTATTGAATAATTAAACAATTTTTTAAGTTACCTACAAAAGCATGGAAAAATCTGAACGCACTTTAATTCGCGAACTTCAAGATAATTCATCCGATCCCACCCCTCGTTAAGAATTTCTAATGATCTTTCTTTTTAAAAAAATGTTTCCAAGAGGTTTTAAGTCTAATGGACAACTCCCTGTACTTCGTATAATTCTTACCTGATGGATAAGTTCTTGTTGGATTAATATTTCATGTAAAATGGATTTTGTTTATCGTCGTCTTATATAACGAGGGTCGAATCAAAAAGTATCAAAGCATTCAATAAAATCCACGGGGCGTTCATTAAAACTCGTCGCGGCTACGCCTACTCTAATTAAAACTCGCTTCCCTAAAACTAGGAAACTTTCTTCTCCCACCGTTTCTTATCTGCACATTTCAATTTCCTCGAATCGAAATTCACTTAAGCAATTCTTTAGCTCCGTTCTGATAACCGATTTCCAATATATCCACGGAAAATTCTTATTACATGTAAATGAAACGGGATCACCGTGATCAGCGTGCTCGTTGAATTTTTCAAGACGGACACAAGGTGGTCCGAGAGAAATCAAGGTAGCAGGCGTTGGACGCGTTGGAAACGGCGAAATTAATTTTTAACATGGATCTCCACTTACGTCGCTCGTGGCGCGCTGGTGTAAAGTTAATTACAGTAACAATCAAAATTTTTAATTGAATATACCATTTCCATTCCCGAAACTTTAATTCGTCGCAACCAACGTAAAATGTTTTCAACTCGTTCCGGTGCACTTTCTCTGTCCCTTGGTCAAGCCAAATGCCCATTTATATATTTTTAGTTATTCTGAATTTTTAACTATACGTTCTTCGTTCGTTAAATATTTTTAAGAAATTTTTAAGAGATTCGACGTTGATTCCTTATTTTACTATCTTCTGGGGAGGGAAGCTAATTAAAAGCGATTCTCAAGAGCATCAGGTAATCGCAGCGATTTCGCCTCGATGGAAAAGTCGATCGTCGACAGTTCAAGATCGAGTCTTTCCGGGCACGCATCGTCGCAATCCCGGTTCCTGGGGGATCTTCTCTTCCCTTCATCCTCCCACGCACACCGGCATTCTTAGCAACGAAGATAGCTGGCGTGAAAGGTGTCCGAGGTCGTGAGAAAGAAAGATGACGGAAGACACGGTAGTCAGTCGGTGGGGGGGGGGGGGCAAACGAACTGAAGGAGCGATAGAAAGGCAAAGAGTCGCTTGTATAATTCATGGGGACCACCCCCAAGTGGTTCGTGGTCCATGGGTCCAACCCACGTTTCAACTTGTGCCTCCTGGCCCCGCGGGCTTCTACCAGACTGTCCCTTACCCCACCTCGTAGCATCTCAATGCTGACCGACCAGCAGATTAGCCCCAGGAAATTGCCAAACTTCATCCCCCCCCCCCCCTGGACCCACCTCTCTCTTACCGAGGCAGAAAAGTCGATTTCAAAAGTCGTTCCTCAAGCGGTCAGTAACCTCCGCAGACTTTCAGCTCCCCGGGAGCTTCCTTAAGGTGGCCACGATGGGACACCAGAAATTGTCTCTTAAATTAATGCGCCGTGAGGCGATCTCCATTCTAACCCACCTTCCGCCTCTCTAATTTCCTACCCCCGCCAGCCGACCAGAGAATCAACCCCATTCCAAACCTCTTGGACGCTGTTCCTCCGAAACTGCGACCTTGACAAATTCTTTTGCTGTCCATCATGCTCACTCGTTCGATGTTGTCTCTCTCACTCGGATAAAAATTTGATTTCATCAAACTCTAACTCTAGAATCCAATCAATGATTGTCAAAATGTTAAAAAATCTATTAGTCCGCTCAAGATCTAGATTAACTAGATCTTTAGAAAGGTTTTTAGAGAGTCTTTGGAGGAGTTGCAGCCGTAAGCAGATTCCAGTAATGGCGATATTTTAGCAGCCGGTGTTTACAACCTCGCTTCAGCATTGTTCCCCTGGTGTTTCTTTTGTTTCTGGGCCGACAGCCATGAGTTTTGCGCTGGTGTCTCTTTACCCGTGCCGGTCGCATCGGTTTTCTTGCGAGACAATGGTTCGGACAGGTTTATCGGGCCATAGCGATGCGCAACGAGTTTCGGAGGTTATAAATGACAACGCTTTGTGCAACGGGTGTTCCACAGGATTGATCCTGGATCGGGACATGCTTGCAGACCACTGATGCCTCTACATCCATTCGACGCGAGTTTTATAGTTTATGACGACGACGGTCAGGCGCAAGTTCTCCTACTCCAGTTTCCCGTGCTCGTTCTTCGGTTATTGAATTAAACCAGTGCGTAACTACCCGGCGAAACTCCTTTTAGTGGACTAGCAAGTTCCCTCGGTTTTTATAACTTTCCGTAAAATCTCGGAAGACTGCTTCTCCTCACTTCGTAGCTCCTGTTTGACTTAGGGACGCTAACAACGTGTTTCAACTGATCGGCGAAGGAGATAAGAAACTTTGGAAAAATAACACGACGCGACGGTGAAAAATAATGGCGACGATAAGGATTGACAATAAGTAGTATAATGATCGTAGGTGCCTCATTGTATCAATAATAATTTGGTTCCAATATTTTATACGATACAAAACGAAGAGTTTGCAGTACACCCTCCGACAAGGTAGATATCAAAGGTCTGAGAGTCCTGGAAACGATACAACCGGTTTTTAATTGCAACAAACAGCTCCGATAATGAGTCGATTACGTTTACCACAATGGATCCGGGAGCGTAACGTCGCGGCGTAAACACAAAGGGTGAAAGGGAAAGGGTGGTAACAAGGATTCCTCATTAACTGGGAGTTCTCTTCCATCGACAGACAAACCGAGACGCTTTCTACTTCGTCTGTCCCCTCGAGACAGCCGTGTTTCACTTTCCTTGGAGCCTCTTCTCCGCCTCGGGCTCCGAGCTCCGACCGAATTCTCGCGAGCGAATCAATTAACGCTAATAAAAAAACTGCTGAATTAATTACTCGCTTCCTCACCGACCTACCTTGTCCCGCCATCAGAAGATTTCATGTATTCACGGATTCGCTATTTTTCATCAAACTAGAGAATTTCAAATGAAATATTTTTTAGAGGGATTAGACGAGACAGACCCGCCCCTTTGTCACCGGCTTTTGTCTCTTTAGCGTGGAAATTATTCCCGGTATTTTTTTTTTAATAGGTACACACTTCCTCGCGGTTGAATTAATTGCGAGCAACGACCAGCGCTTCGTTAGTACGCGCCGAAAGTAAATTCGTTAAATATCTCATTCTAGCGGCTCGTTTCCGTGTCGCTGTGGAATCTACGAATTGACGCGGACGGGAAACCTGCGCGAAAAAGCAGGATCCCCAAATTTGTGGAATAAACGTAGTGCTCGTGATGCGATCTCCGATACTCTTTAATTAAGATGATTTAAAAATTCTACAAATTGAAACTTTTTCTGGCAACATTTGTGCAAATCGAATGCCACCGAACGTTTCGGCCGGCGAAGAGTTATTGTTAGATTGGACGATGGATTCCAGGGAGCACAACAGCTGCGAGAGAGCACACAATTGGCCTAAATAATCGATGGAGTCGTTAGCCGCGGTCGAAGGACAAGTTTTCAAACGATGGTCCGGAAGCCGCGGAAACTTCCCGTCGCTCTGGGAACGCCGGCAAATTTTTACACCCCCGTCGGGGCTTGCTCACAAAAGGCGTCCCGGTGGCGCGGTCTCCGTCTGCCGAGTTCGCGGGAAGTCTTGATCAATTCGTAATTAAACCCGGCAACTTCGATATCGCGAGGCGAAAGAGCCTAGACACATGCGCGCCTGCGCTTATCAACCTAAAGCATTCATTAGCGAGATTTTCGTCCCCTGGAACGAAACGCTCCTCGGAACTTCCGCTAAATTTCTAATCGACCGATAACCAGCCCGTGTTTCCCTTCAATTAATCGAAATCGAAACGCGCGAGGCCGCCTGAATCATTGATCGACGCACGTTGACTCTTCTGTGTTGAACTTTCATCCTTTTTTCACACTCCTGCGGCTTTTCACTCGAGAGCTTTTTATAGGCGAGTGTTGTATTTCTTCAAATAAAAAAATTTCCAACGACATTAAAAATCGACTAGCACTTAAAGAACGACAACATGTAAAGGCAAGGAAACATTCGTAGGTAGCTGAAAGTTGATTGTATGGAACTTTCCAATTAATTGTAGTCTTTCATCATTATACAAATTACATTGTCATAAAACATGGTTCAGAGTCTCATCGTCCACCTTTTACCCTTATATAGCCCTCCAGTTTTTCGGCGAACAGTTTGCCGCGGAAATTCGTTTCATTAATAAATTTCGAGACGATCGATAGCACGGCAGAGAATCAACACCGCGGAAGAATTTTAGCGGGAACACACTGGTGCGCCCCCTGTTTGTATTCCGCGAAGAAAAATTGATTAACGAAACTTCAGCCTCGCGCCAGCGGCTAGAGAGGTCTCTCGCTCCCTCTCACTCTCTGTTTGAAAACGAACTTGCTCGCTTACGCAACCTTGTGCTCCCGGGTAATACACATCTGCCCATGGGAACTTTCCTTTAATATCTTATTACGATTGTGTGCGGTGGCCGAATGAGTCCATTGTGCCGTGTCTGCCCCGCAATCGGGGTTCCCGTTTAGTAACGAGTAAATTAACTGTCGCCCGCCATGAATCTTTAACCACCGTTGTACCATACGGTTGTAAACACTGGGGAGATTGTTCAACTGTTGCGTTGACTATGGGCTCTATTGTATTGCGCAATCGTTGCAGAATCTGGGAAATAAATCTGGAAAAAAAACTATATTATACAAAATTAAGTGCTTGTAATAGTCACGCAAAATCAGGACAACTTATTTCACGATATAGAAATAGAGAAGACACGAAAATTTTAAATTTCCTTAAATGTTGGTTTCCCAAAAAATTGTTTAAAATTACTGTGTATCTATATCTCCTGTGGAAGTAAGCGTCAAGACAGTCGTTAAGACACGCTAGGAATTCATTGGTCGGCGGATCGAAGGAACGCCACGTTAACGTCACGAAATTTTGCCGCGGCAGTCTGTTATAGGTTCTCCTAGGCAGTAAATTCCAAACGGCATAATCAACATGCGTAATTAATACGCAGCATGCTTCGAGAGTGCATCAATTGCGGTTCGTGTATGTACACGCTATCGCAGAAGCTCATTAAACTAAATACAGCTTGACGATAGTCGATCGATTTCAATCGGTCGGTTATCATTTCGCTGTGTTCACATTAATCGGAACAACAATCGTTTTCGTAATGGAACCCTCTGTGCTCGTTTCGGATAGACTAGGCGAAATTGAACGGAGAAACTTTGCCACAGGGACTTCCTGAAATGGAACTGCTAATTAATCTCACCTCCCTTCTGGAATTCGATCATCCTTTTGTACTTTTAATTAGTATAATACAAGAAAATCCTTTTATCAAGATGATGTCTCACAAGATCATCCAAGGTCACTCAAGGTTACTCGAGATTAACAAAAAGAATTCAAATCGTTGAACCGGCCAGAAAACGTCGGAAACAATTGTTCCCTGGATTATAAATCGGGGGGTGGTGGAGGGAGGTGATCATGGTAAATGGTTCCAGGAATTCCGCGTAAGACCGACAATTAAATCCTCGTCGTGGACGAGGCCAAAGTGGAGGAAGCGTTGCATTATGTATACGCGGGTCCAAGTCCGTGGAAACGGAGGGGGACGAACGAATAGACACAGGAATCCTCGCCAAAGAAGTAGAAGAAGAAGAGGGGAACAGCCGAATGAATACGATATTGTTGTCATCCGCGGAACACCGGCAACTTCTGTTCCTTCGGCCCGCAGCCCCGCTGCCTCCGGCGGCCCTCACAAATAGCAGTTTGACTCGACTATGGAATAAATTAGCTGTGCTCAAGCTTTTCCACCGAATGGGGGGTTGGAAACATCGGGGGACAGAGTACAGAGAGCGAGAGAGAGAGAGGAGAGGAATCAGAAAAAGTAAGGAACACTTTCGCGAAAAGGGAGGCGGTAGAGAGAAAGAGAGAGGAAGAGGACGCAGGACAGAAACAAAGGAAAAAGAAACGGGGAGATGGGGCGGCAGGTTGGAATGGTTGGTTATCAAGAAACAGGGTACTTTGGCCCTTAGGCGGTCCTTAATAATAAATTCATATCTCTACGATCTCTCCTGCTCTTCACCGTTCAGCTCCCTTCTGTTCATCCCCGTCACCACCCCCTTTGGGGGCCGCAGTCCCGCAACCAAAGACCCCCGTCCACCCCAGAACTAACCGGGGCTCGTCTCCATCTCCGTCTCCGTCTCCGTCTCGCAGTCCGACTACAAATCTCTTTTTTATGCCGCTTAATAAAACTCGTCTGACATATCTCTGACTTCTACCACTTAATTTCTACTCTCTCTCTCTCTTCCCTCCCACGCTCCACCACCAATCGTCTTCCCTTTCGTTCCCTTAACGTTCCACATTCCCGACAAAAATCTGCCAGCTCTGTTTTGTCTTTGATTAACGCTAGAACCACATAAAAATTCATATAACTCAATTTTTTGCTAATAGAAAACAGAAATTCTACGAGCATGGGCTCCTTAAGTTGACTTAAGAATAAGTTATAAAACTTATTCGAAATGGTAAAAAAATTGGCTTTCATTTTCCCATAAGAAAACGAACACTATCTGAACAACCTAATAATTCAAGCACAGGATCGATATTCCGGAATGACGTTTTCGGTTTTTCGCCGTTGTTATTTTTGTCCCGGTCTCTTCGTGTTCGTTTCCGGTCTATGCGGCGTCCCTTTCGGGACCTCCGCGCGAACTTATTCGCTTCTCTTTTATCTCCGCCCTAACCTCGCGAACCGAATGAATTCGGGTCCCTTTGGGCGGCTGTTATCTTCTCGCAGCCGGTGTTTTGCGAAGGAAGATCGATCTCCTCGGGACGAGCAGCGAGAGTCAACGAATCGATTCTTCCACGGTAATTCGCGGAGAACATTCGATGAAATTCTGTGGCCGAAGAACAGGTTATTCTTCGTAGAAAATATGAAAGAAGTACGAAATACTCTATGATAAAATGTCTGCTACGTTCACCATGAAATGGATCATTCAACCCAATTTTAAGAATAATAAATGAACGAAGTGAAAATTATCTTCGAAGTTCGGCGGGGTGTCACCGATCGGTAATGGCATTGTTAACAGTTCGATACATTCGAAGTTCGCCGGTAAACAATCGTCATGGCGAACGTCAGATTAACGCGGCCGCGATGGAAAGAATTACTCGGGATTATGTAGAGTTAAAAGGAAAGCTGAATGAAAACGCAGTTGAACGGAACCAAGGAAAAATTCCGGCCGTTAAGCTTGAATAATTGCGAATGAACTCGGCCGGCTGGCTGTTTGCGAAACCGAGAACGCCGCCTTTATACATTTTGTTTTATAAAAGGGACCAATTAGTAAGTAATATTCGTGTCCTGGAGCGAAGGGTAGAGGGAGAGGGGGCTGGTCTACATTCTCTGAGCTATTGTGCGACTTTTAAAAATCTCGCCAATTAGAAAGCAATTTCCGTGGAACACGCCGGAGGATTTCCCTCCGGTATACCAGAGCCCGGTATATTTACTCCGGTTTTCGTTTTCCCTTTTTTCCCCTCCGCGCGTTAACTTATTTGTACAAGCGTATTCACTCTTAACCCCAGCGAAAGCTTCCGCTGAAAAACTTTCGTCTTAGCCTTCTCCGATATTACTGTTACTCCGTTTCGACTGCAACATACACACGATTTTACGGCTTCCGTGATAAATTTCAGCCAGGGCCTTTTATGACCGCGTATATCTGGTATCTACTTAACTTTCATTTGTTACTGCCACTCGCGCTGCACTTAAAATTCGTTATCCGATTCCGCTCGAGCCGACGTTTGCATTCGCCTGAACATGTCGACTGCAGTCTCGAATATTTCATAAAATCGAACCAATTCATTTCTACATCATCTTAAGGACAATTAAGAAGTTAATTAGGAAATGATCAGTCTTTTGTCATACGGAATTAACAGTGACGCTCTTTGTCAATGGTCACAGTTTTTAGAGACAATCTACTTTCGTATCCCCTCCGTCATTAATTCTAAATTAGTTTTTGTTCAATATCTCATTGTTGCCGGTACTAAAACAATACTAGCCAATGCATTATATAGGTTATTGTTCGCTATATTGAGTTGTTTGGTATCGATCACGATACATAGACGCCGCTGACGCAAACGTTACACTTATTAGGGTGTGAGAGTCAATAGCCTATTAACTATTAAACATATGAATAATGTTTGATACCGCACAAAGAAAATTACTATTCGCCGGGTCGATCACGATTAGCCGTCAGCCTGCTCGAGGCATCAATAATACACTTTTCAAGAGCGATATGTAATTGCATAATGGAATAGTTAATAATTCCTGGAACCCTCGACGATTCCATCCGCTTCTGCACAATTAAAATTAACTTTAACAATCGAATTACAGGGGAAACCGCTAACGGGTAAACCGTGACCGTGGTGAATATACATATAATATTTATAGCAAGATTGACACAGTTGCAAACGAAAGTTAATCAAATTCGCACATATCCGTACCACATCGAGCGGAAGGTAAATTGGAATCTGCTTTTGCATTGTTTTTATATTTTCGCAAATGCAATGATCCTGATGAACATGTACAGGAAAACTTACAATTAAAAGCAAAGTTCTGAACTAGGTGAAAATCCTCCTCAATTTTATAATAGTGAAACGGGGCTGATCCATCGCAACCACCCTGAAATCACTATCGCCGTCGGATCGTTATCACAGCAAACGTTTCTGGTGATCGCGTCGCCGAAGACGAGCCTGCCAGGACCTAACCCTGGATCCGAGGCGGGGGTGGGTGTAATCGCCCGGTCGGATAACCTTCTTTTTTCTTGCCGGCAGCCTTTTATGCTAAACGGCCGCTTCATTTGAATGTCGCTAATGCGAAAAACCGATGCATACTAATGGGCCCGGTGTTTTCTCCTCTCTTTTTCAACCCACCGTCGCGACGACCATCCTCGCCCCTCAGGAACACCAAAATCACCCGCTGTCCTTCCCTCCCTGTGTCCATCCACACCCACGCGTACATGGTAATGTGTGGGGGGACGTGTGTTTGCACAGCGGTCGGCCATTTCCGCGGCGTGGCCGCTCTTTATGTCACATGCATACATTAAGCCGCCATCCTGTACACGGTGCTTCGGAAGAAGCTGCAGGCCAATCGAAGATTTTCTCCGCGAAAATATTCTGTCACGAATCTGTCGCGTATGGTGCTCTGCACGCTTTGAACAAAGTCTTGCAAGCAGTGTCGCATGCTGTGTATGGCTTTCGTTTAGACGAACAAGTCTCTGGAAATTTGACTGTCTCAAAAGAATCTCTCCAATTTTTATGGAATTCAAATATGTTATGCAGAGCTACACATTTTGAACAACTTTTTCCTTTTCATATGTTCGAGTTCTCTCTTTTAGTTTTCTATATATTCAATCCAGTAGTAGCTATAGTTTTTTGCGAATATCTCGAAAACCAAAAGAGAGCTCCTATATATTATATGAAAAGAAAAAGCTTCAAAATGTCGAAATCTATAACATACTTAAATTTCATCAAAATCGGAGAGGAGTGCCTCTTTGTAAATAATTACACAGGTAAAAAACGTTCTGCCTCGAGTTTTGCGAAAAATCATCGGAATTAAATGGTTCAAGACGAAAACATTCCTGAGGGGCGTATGGCGCACCGGTGGATGTAGTAGTAATTGCTTCGCGTCTCAAATCAAATACACTGTAACCGGCAGGGGGTAGCCGTGTTTTCGCGCGATTTCATCAACGATGTAATCACGAATTAACAGATCGCCGCAAAAGCATTCCCCGAGGCTTGCCGGAGCAGTTCATTAATTGCGGGTATCTATTTGTCGAGGTAGTCGAAATTACTGAAATCCGAGACTTGGCCAATACGATACCGAACACATCGGCCGAGGAACGTTCTGCATCCGATTGCCGAGCGTTGCCAGCAAATAACGCGACTCTCCTCTCTTCCTCTACTTCGTAAACACCTATACAGCAACCGACCGTGGGTAAAGGTATGTATATGTGTACAGGCCAGTGCTTCTCAAACTTTCTTAAACTCTCGCCACGGCCGAAAATTACGCGACAGTGATCCGCAGACACGCTGCTCCAACTTTTCGAGACTAAATTCTTGAGCGGCTGGAAAAAGACTCTAAACGCTCGCTCGAGGGGAACGCACTATACCTAATATTAAAACAACTCTCCTCGAAGAGTGAAACTTGTTGCGGGACGTGAATCAAGACTTCAAGCATTTTATAGACGGTTAAAAAGCAGTTTCTATTTCGTAAAATAAAATTCGTGTTTGAAGAGATTGGATGTTCGGAGACTTTTTGATGGAAAATGTTGGCTGGACCGTAAGTCAACCAAGTATTTTAATTGTGAACCACTGATGTACACGAACAGCAGCGGTCCATCATTAGCTCGACAAACGTTTCTGCGGGATGGTTAAAGCGTGCGTAAACAAACGACACTTACTATACAGGCGGATGGTGCCGTCGGTTCCTCCGCGTGAATTGTTCGCATTGCACTTGTAGCTGCCATAATCCGACTCCTGAAAAGTAGAATAATGATTGCGTGAGAAATAAGAAGGATGGAGTGATTGCATTTCTCTGGATGAAATCAATTTTGTTCTATTCTCTAAATATTGATAAATGAACCCACAAAATTTTAAATTGATACCCTTTTAGTCTTGTCTCAAAAAATTCCGAAAGTTGCCAGAATTTTCCAACCCTCAAAGTAAGGAGACAGACTCAACGTAGCCTGAGGAACCTAGTGGAACCACCATTTCATTTTAGCGGTTTCAATGATTTCTTTGGTTCCAAATAGCCTGTGATAAGGTTCCCAACAAATCCATTCCCCTCTCCGATTTTCCTCTGTTCAAAAGAATACCTATGCTCCGCAATCTCGAGATTCTCGCGACCCGAACTTTTTGTGATTGTACCATAATTAGAATGTTGGATTCTCAGAGAAGTTAAAGATCTTCTTCCCAGTGTTGTCATTTATCATTCCCCGCTATTATCTCACGAACCTCTGATATTGGTTTCACAGAGAACCCGTCCGTTCGTGGCTCGTCTCGCCGGTTCGGCCCGGCTACTTAGCAATTTGTCTTTCGTTTATTTTTCTTGTCTTTCCCTGCGGCTCAAACTTGTAAGATAGTTTTGTTGATAACTTCTGTTGCGGCCGGCTCGCGGTTTGATTTATAAAGAAGACCGCGAGCCGGCCGGGACCCGAGTAAAAGTAACTTCTATCTTGACTCGTTTGTACTTCTGAAATTTTTCCCCAGACGCATTTATTATCCCTGTAAAAGCAACGCAATAAAGATCCCCAGGACCGTGGCAACCGGACAAAAAACCACGGGACGTTATATATTCTCTCTGTCTGTCGACAGACACCACCGGAGAGAAGTCTCTGTTTCCGCGGAAACAGGGGAAGTCGGGAGTTTTAAGACTATCCGTTTCCATACGTGAAAATAATTCGCGAATAAATCTCACGAGGGATCGCAAAACTTTTCAAATATCACCTGTTGGCTTCGCAGGTGTTGATGCTGGGTAAAGTTAAGGTTAGAGGCGTGTTCCTGCGCTCGATTCGGGACTGGGACCACAGTTACCGGATTATTACACGCTCGGAAAAATCTTCGAATTCAACAGCCACTTTTCTCTCCGCGAAAAACCGTTTGCGCGAACTTTCCCCGCGACAACTTCCTTTAGAGTGCCCTTGTCTTCTAATTTTAGTCCTCGACTGCCCTTGTGTCTAGTCTACACATTTTTCACTCTCGCTTTCTTTCAAAAGCATGTGCAAAAATTTAGAATGAGAAAATAAATAGAACGGCGAACACAAGTGGGAAATTACAAATTACTCAAATATTAGCAAAAGTCGCAGTAATTATTTCGAGAGCGTTCGAAGCTACTTTATAGGCGTTTACTCTGACAATATCGATGGATTCTGATTTGTGATCAATATTTGCAGCCTGCGGATTCGAGAGCCGTGTAACCGGTAGATGTTTTTAAACCTCTCCGCTCGCCATTTTAATACAATTTTATAATCCGATGATCGTTAAAGCGCAACCCGTTTCTACCTTAAAGTGCTAGCAGGTTATAGTGGTTTCCGAGTCTGTACTAATAGCGAGGAACGTTTGCTTACGTTTATGTTGTAAATGGTTAGGGTCATGTGCGTTTTGTAGAAGGGTTTCTCCGGCGTGGTGGTGACTCTGTATTTGGCGGCATTCTGAATCATTACCCCGTCCTCCCTGGTCCAGTAATTCAAAGAAATTGGATGAGCCTCGGTGAAGCATTCCAGCGTGACTGCGTAGCCCAAGGGTGCACCGACCAATTGGTGCGGGATCCACAGCATGGGGATAACTGCAACGAGAAAAGTGATTGATTGGCTCATAAATGTTCCAATTACTAGCGATACAAGCCGGTCCTCGGGATCGATAACTGTTCCCCACCGATAAATCTCGGGCCAGAGTTTGCCGAAACACGCGTCTCTGTACTTCGCGGCTCCACGCTCTTCATGCGCCGAACAAAACGCCAGAACACCCCACAAACAATTTTTTTGGGTCAAACGAGCATCATGCATTCCTACCATGAAACTCATTTATTCGCCAAAGGTACTTTCAACTGTCTCCTACAGTGTACATTTTTTATAATTTAACATGTTGAAGGAGATGCCCTATATTCGATAAAACATTTTAAATAAATTTTTGTACGCTATCCCGCAGACATTTTAAACAATAAAATTCACGACTTCCTCCCCTCGCATCCACCATAGTGTTTAGCCGAACATTAAAAGCGTCGAGAGTTCCGTTTCGACTTGAAATTTTGAATGTCCCCACACGATATGCCCATCATTTCCGAAACATTAAATCTCGGAAGATAAATTGCGTAGACTTAACTATGCCGGGCGTAGAGTGGCTCCAATAAAAAAGTAATTTCGCCACGACGAATGGTTTTCCATGAGCGTCTCTCTCACCCGGCTCTGATAATGCCTCCACGAGCTTGGGAGTGCTTCAATTTAACTTGAACCTCGTAACAATACACCTAGCGTCTTCGAACTTTCACGGGGAACTTCCGGCCATATTTTTTCAGCCGGTTTATGGTGGGGAGGTCCGTGTTCACTGTCGCGTCGTCTCTCCGTGGCATTCGCGACGGGAATGAAACAATAAGGCCGAGGTCGTAAGCAATGCGTAAACACGATCGAGAATGGTCAAGCATCGAGAGCAGCATAGCCAGATTCCGTCGTGCTCGAGAGGAAGAGAGAGAGACGCTTAAGCGGATTTTCAATTTCCACGGAATTGCCTAGCAAAGTTTTAATTGCATCTATGGTGGAAGTTTGTGGGGCTTTTAAAGAAATCAGCGATCTCTGTCCTCGGCCCTAATATGAATTTAAGACCTGCATCATCGTTTGTAACGAGGTAGCCTGGGAGCGATCCGATCTTCTTATGCGCGCAGTAGTGAATAAAAATATTTGAAAAAATATTTTTCCTTCTTAACGGGGGTGCATATATAATTGTGACGTTTCACTGGAACTCATGGAACACAAACATTGCTGATCTATTTTTCGACGCTTGTACAATATTTTCTTCTTATTCGGACCGGTAGATAGTATACCGACCAGTCGTTAAAACCTGCGGCAGCCAGCATAATTTCGATTTTCAATTGCATCGTCGCCGTATCGACGAGTGTCGCTTTTAACGCGAATTCGCAGGAAATAAAATGAAATGAAACACGCGTGTGAGCGACGATGAAATCCCCACACAACGCTATAAATTTCGCCTGACTGAACTATATTCACCGGCTAGCAAATATATCTCAACGGGGCCGGCTATTTAATTTTTATTGGGGCTCGCAGGGAGCATCGGATATTGCGTAAGGAAATATCTGATTTCAACATCGGAACGGACGAAGACAGATATACACAGGCCCGTGTAGACACTGTAAAGGGTTTTAAAATTTAAATAAAGATCCTCCGTCGAATGGTTTCAGGAAGTAACTTTCACCCCTCTCATTCCACGGGGAATTACATGGCCTCCTATCTCGCCCTTAACAGCGACTGCAAGCCTGATTTTCTTGATCCTTTAAGATTCCATGGGCTATGTTTTATTTAAGGATCGCGAGAATTCTTGAAAGTTTATCTTTGATACCGCGGCATCATGCACGATCAATTATTTATCCTTTTAAATAGGTTACCTTGCCTTTAATCTACACTGCACTTTCTTCCTGGGTTCGTTCTGACCCGTTTCAAATATTTTAATGAGTGCACAAATTAGTTGGTGGCTCTATTTTCGCGAATTTATTGGCCATTTACAAACCGCTAAATGCATTTTAGTCTGTGACATAATCTGCATAATTTTCTCTGCACTTACCCCACTTTACAAGCTATTAATGCAGCTTGATTTGAATTCAAAATAAAATTACGATTGATTAACTGCGAGAGCTACGAAACAATTTGTACATCCGGCAATAAAAGCAAATAATTCATAATTAATCATTTGTCAATTTTATCCCGTGTATGAATTCTTTAGTGACAAAGAGTGGCGATCAATTGACAATTCACTGTCATTTCGATAGCGATTGTTTTATGAAAATTTAATCTATTTTTGTTATGGACACAGCGGAGATAGGAAAGAAATAAAAACTTTTTACGGAATTGCATTTTTGGCCGATGATTTTAGTACCCGGATTTTGCAATGATAAAACTGGAAATTATTCGTGGCTGTTGCTTTTCCACGTCGTCACGATCTCCTATAATTTATCGCTCGTTTTCTTCCAAGAGAAATCTTGGCGACGCGTGAAACAAATATCGCGATTTAAATTGGAGTGCATTCGACACCGGCGCGCGATAGGGAAACTGGGAAAAGAAAAGTGATACGGTGGCAAGTGGATGTAAATTACCTGAAAATTTAAATAAACATCCCCCTCGAATTGCTCCGGGGAACAAAGTGCATTCCTTTGAGCCTTCTTCCTTTATCCTACCCAATTCCATTGATTCTCCCCACTCTCCTCGAATTGCTTTCATTTTCCATTGTCTTCGACGGCCGCGGGAAAACCCTTACACATTGCTTAAACAAAACGACCAGTGTCGTTTACTTTCACCTTTGTTCCGCGAACGACACTGATCTCCCTTGCAAGGGGAATCCAGTTCAACGGGAAGCATTTGGTAAATTTCACAAAAGATCCTGTACACGTTGAATTATTACTAATTATTATTAGTCTCCAGGTCTTTATGTAAAATGAAAATTGTCTGAATTAATTGGGAGAAACCATATACTGGGAAAACGTGCTTAGAATCACCTCAGGAATCACCCCTTCCTTTTTTGACTTTCTGGGACACCCTGTAGAAGATTCTATCTGCCTTGAATAATTTTTATTTTCTTCTTAAATTCTTCAGACTGTTATAGTGTTATAGAACGCTTCCATAGACTGTTATATTGTTCGACTATTTGTAAAAGACGGAACTACCCTAATCCACGTCGAGAAAAATGTGTTCAGCTACGGCGTGTGTTCGTCGCGAGGAGCCGAAACACGCGAATATCTGTAAAATAAGATGAGAAAATGTGGAAATATCCAAACGTCGTCGTCGGAACCGATATAAATTGGATAAAGTCTCCCTGGTGGATTCCCTTTCAGATTCCCTTCTCCTTGGACTTCTGTCTTCTCCGTATAACTTATACACGGCGATACTTTTATTTCATACACACCGCATGCACATGCACGACGTCTCGTCGTAAATCAGCTCCGACCTTCTACCGAAGCTCGGCCAAACGCGTCGAAACAGTTCCTTTCGACAAAGCTGCTCCTTCAAACTGAAAAACATACTTTCCTCGGATACGATAAACTTTCTGCGTTCTGTTCGCTAAACGATTCATAGCTACACCTCTCCAACTCAGAACGGAAATGTTTATAGCGCGTGAACTGACATATACATTTGGGTAACGGATTATTTATGTAGACTTTTCAATTTCTGATTCATAAAACAAGTAGCTCCAGCCAAAGTGTTAATAAGAAAAATATTTTACCCTGTAAAGAACCAGGATAAATGAAATGTGGAGATTACGTGTGTAATATATTAATTGGATCGTTCGAATGTTCTACGTGGGGTTAATTATAATGTATCGTGAGAAGGGTTTATGTCTCGATAGATATTTTAGACAGCTCTTACATCGACACGTTGAAACCTTGACGATTGAAACAGTTGAACAGGATCGCTCGCTAATGAA
Organism: Lasioglossum marginatum; assembly: GCA_028455795.1. Classification (NCBI taxonomy): domain Eukaryota; kingdom Metazoa; phylum Arthropoda; class Insecta; order Hymenoptera; family Halictidae; genus Lasioglossum; species Lasioglossum marginatum. The sequence goes on from CM052276.1 coordinate 6,651,497, forward strand.
CGCTGATACTTGAAAACATTTCCTTTTCAATACAATCACTTTGAGCCAGATACGATTGCACTTGAAAGCAATTAAGCTAATTACAACATTTTCCACAGGAGCAGACGCGAAAGGCAAATCGATCAAAGCCTGGTGAAAGGGGCAAAAAACATACGGATACGAATTAATACGCTATTAAATGGATTTAAAGCCTCTCCTCGTTTATTTCTCTCTCGCACACTCCTCTCTTTCTGTTGCTAGCTTTCGCCAGACGGTATCATCGCACAACTGGAATATTACCACGACTCACTACTCCCTGCTAAATGTATGAGATTCAATTTAATTACAAAAAGTTCCGACCGGGAAATTGTTCCTTCTAAATTCTTTCTTCTCCCTACCAGGGCAAAGAAATTAATATTGTCCTGTTTACATTGAATTAGTTGACAAACAACTGAATTAAAAATCCCTCTTTCAACAAAATGGTAAAAAGACGGTGAACATTTATGACCGAATACAGAACAGATTGTGTGCGATTTTTACGAAGAAATGGTGACAAGGAGAGGCTGTAACTCTTCAATAGCTCGGCCGCAAACCAGAGGTACTCAGACGAAGAACGGGGTTCGTATCGTATTCACTTAGCGGCCATATATCAAATCCACGAAATCATCGACGAAATCTTGCAGGCTGTTAAACGACCGAGCGGATTGTCGCGGAAGCTCTCCGATTTTCCGGGATATCCCGGCGAGAGTGTCCTGGCACGTAATACAGGCTCGTGAATTACTTTGGATTTCAGGGGAGGCTTCTCGCCCCGTCGTCCCCCGGTTTCCACCCCCGATTCCCCCTCTGGTTCCCGATGCCAGCCGGCCGGAGCCGGCGAGGGAGTGCTGTCTTCGAATAGCGCAAAGGATATCCGACACCTTCTTAAAATGCAAAACATTTCGTCTGAGAGTGAGAGGGGTCGAGAGCGGGGATAGTAGGAACGGTTCGCTGGGGAGTGGGCGTGATGCCTTGGATCCTTATTGCAAGAACGAGGCCTGGTATACGAAACCTTTCGACGGGCGTTACGGTTCGATGTTCCACACCCCCAGACGCCCCTTTTTTCCTCGCTGTCTTCCGTACACGGCACTGCAAAACAAGAAGTGCCCGACGCTGTTTACATTATTCCGCTACCGGCCTGATGATTCTTTAGACAGCCCGGAGCTATTTGTTTGCCCGTTTCCTCCACTCGTTCCAACCCCGGCTGTGCACACCCCCTCTCTCTGTAATATTTTGTTTATTTCTCATCTGTTACTCCACTCGGGACGAAGGACGTCCGGTTTCGTATTTTTATGATTCTACGATACATATTCTGAAAAACGGTATTATTATTATATTGTAAATACTTTGCGTGTTATTTCAATTTGCAGGAAGCGACGCAGAATTTGGACAAGCCTGTACAAACAAATTGGGTAGCAGGAACGATTCCGGCCAGCCAGGTGAAGCACCGTCCGCGCAATTCATTCGTGAAAACGCAATCAACATAATCGCATCCGTCGTTCGGCTTCTGAGACGGTCTCGGCGGGTGTAGCACGGAATCTCGGCTGCGTCGGAGGGTTAATCAGAGCAACAGCCAGTTCGAAATCACGCGACGAGCCTGGTAATTCGTTCGCTCGCGGACTGGTCGGGGGAGAGAGAGAGTGAGAGAGAGAGGGGGTGAATGGCGGCCAATAAAGCAGAAAAGGAGTGAGACTAACGGGCTTGTTCGAAAACCGACGGGGGCGACGGGACCCGGTCTCTTTTCCCCGTAGCTCGATTCGCGAATGATAAATCGATTTCGCGGGAAACGAACCGTGAAAAATGGCGGGCAGTCGCACGTGGAAAATGTGTTTCGGCCGATAGCGCTTTTCCACGCGCGAACACGAAGGAGCGGGGAACATACCGTTCGCCTCCACGGTTAATGCAGTTGACCCTATGCACCGCCCCTAAATCCTACGATCTCGTTGATTGCCGAGCACCATCGCATTCGCCCTGTGAGAACCGGTCTGTTCACCCTTGCGCACGGAGGATCGCGTTATCTCACCGCGACTCGAGATTACCGTAAGAGCACTTCTGCTATGCGACGCGATCTGCATTGTGCGTTTCTCACTCGAAATTGGATCGGCGACGAGATACAACGGCTCGAAATGTCTCCGGGCGTTTAGCGCCAAATATAGTCCGATCCACGACGCTGATACCACCAGTATACTACCAGAAATTGAAAATGTAGGACTGCGTTCGGGTTGCGATCTCACTGTTCCCTGAGAGAATGTTGCATTGTCCTCTTGCGATGCAGAATGTGGAAACTTGAAATCTTGTTCGGAATTTAGATGCAAATGTATATAACGCCGTACAATTGGCGCTCGCAGAAATTCAATGTGGAATTGCTTGGCAATTTTTGGCATTCTGTGAAAGTATGAATATGAATATGATGTTAGAGCAATTGATAAGATGAGAATTTGATAGGAGGGAACGATACGCAGCCAGTCTCCTCGGAGACTCGCGTTTGTCTAATGATCGATCCTCAAACACGAGCCGACACAGTCCCATGTAACATTGAATCAGACAGCTTGATCTCTATGCGGTTAATCATTTACAATTAGCCTGCGCAGTCTTAACTTGGCCCCCGGAGGTTTGAATATTCGATGCTATCGATTCCATAACAGGTGTACCGAGCACGCTGGAGGCCCAACGAATCGGAACAAGCGGAAGAACAACATTGGCCCATTCGATCAATTTTTCAATCACTTAGCAAATGTGTGATTTTACATAAACTAGAGACTTGAAAATTGTCAACAGGAGACATTTTCTTCGCGGGTGAGAATCCTAGAAAAGCCGAACACGATTCCCACGAAACAGAGAATAGGGACATTGCAGTTCTTTCGAGCTGGACGATTCGTGGCCTGCGAAGGTATTAAGGAAGGGCAAGGTCAACAGTAATGCCCTTATCGCAGTTGGCAAACAGCTGTTTGCTTATCGTGTCCCGACGTCCATCTCGTTAAACGTAATGGTGCTCGTTTCTGTCTACGCAGGCAATCTGATCGAGGAAATGCTGCTGGGGCTCTTGTTTTTGGATCGTCGCTGCCTTTTTCTGAAGTAGATGAAGCGACCAACTTCAACCATTTTGAAAAATCAGTGAAAATGTAATACTGAAACTGAACGAATTCGTGATTTTCCCTGACAAAGGGGTGGTTTTTGCGAAATTCAATGGCTGTTTCAGTAGAACCCGGAGCCGAACGACGACGCCGTAACAATGTCCTTCATTTGTCTGCAGCAAAGGTAAATACGGCACGCGGCATAGTACAGATAATATTGAAGTTGTAACCAGGTTAGCAGAAGTGGAAGGGAAATCCTGCGCGCGCCGTTGAAAATTCACTTAAGGCGGGAAACTAGGTGTGCACGCGAAAGTTCCTGGAGACTCGCGAAGAGGCCTGGGAAACGTTGAACATCGTTGACCCCAACAGTTCCCGAAACAGTTCGTCTATTCGGATCCACGGATGTCGCGCGTTTGCGTCTGCGGGTAAATTCAGCCAATCGAATCGCCGAAAATCTAATTGACGTTTTCTCTGCGGCGCAATCATGTGTGCCGCTGGCACAATTCTCTCTATTTATCATATATCGCATTGCCGAAACTTTCTATTTGTACAACGGATACGCGGGCGAATATTGTTCCGTTTTTGCCTCGTAACGAGCCGGACGTATTCAGTCTCGATCCCAGGAGATAATGAGCTGGATAATATCGATTTTCGATTCCTAGAATGGTTCCGAGGAATATATGTATTATTATTAACTGTTTGAATTTAATTTTGAATTTAGTAATTTTCTAGCATTCGAGCGAAGCAGATTTTTAGCAGGCGAATTCCGAAGTCTGACAGGGACAGCGAATTTAAGTGAGCCCAGACGAACCCGTAACCTAACCTGACCCAACCTAACCTATCCAGCCGTCGGTGTACTTTTGATGCTGTTTAACTTCCAGCTGAATTAGCTTCCATCCAGCTTCCTGCTTGTTCCCCGCACATTGTTCTCCACAATCTAACTCAACGTCGTTTACACTTCGCAGTAGCTCCGGCTAATATTTAAAGCATAGGCTGCCTACCATAGATGAATCACTTTCGTTGAGTGTGTGCACGTCCTCAAGGATTTCCTATAGTCGTCGCGAATGCTATTCGAACAATTTTTCCCTGGCCTGAAATCACGTCATTGTCTTCGTCGCGTATCTTCCCGGCTTTCGCGAAGATGAAATTAACCGGATTAAAATCGGATTAATGATACACGACAGCACAGTTCAACGAACTATATCGGAGATTCGTTCCCTTTCGGATTTACCTCTCAAAATTAAATTAACGGATACTTGAGCTTCGTTTCAGTCCGCAACGTTTCGTTCGGGTTACTGCCGCGATAGTGGTCATCATAACGCACGGTATATCTGCTTACGAATCTTTGGTATTTTCATAAAATCTACGGCAGAATTTACGAGCCTGTCGGATTGCACAAGTACGAATTACACCGACCGCAAATTTTATGGGGGGTCGGTTTAGGGGTTAATTTCTGTTGTATAACGACTCGCTGGGAAATGCCACGGTTTACGTCGTTTCAAATGTTCCTCTTAGCGTGCGAATACCGGATTATTATTATGACCATCGTTGTAAGCGAGCAATAATTCTTTCCCTTTGAACTGTACGGCACTCCTTCGGTTTCCACCTTTACGAACGGTGATTTCTTCGCCGTGGACCCTTCAACCAGAAATTCACTAGACTTTCAATTGCGCAGGAAACTATGGTAAATGTATCTGTTACTGCGGTATTTGTACAATTCGATGAGAATGTATTCTCGTTGGCAAGGCCAACACAATTGTCAATCAGAGATTCAATTTTTAAAATAAACGCAGTATTAAGATGCCATTTGCCATCTCCGTGGGGAATCCCAAATAGTCGAAGTAATTCCATTTGTGGAACCGAAACTGCAAAATTAATGTCTATCACGTTTAATTTGGGATTGCTATTTCAATGCTTTTTAAGTAATTTGATGGCTTCATTTTCAAATTCCTTCAATTCCTCCACTGATTGATGATTAGCTATTCTTTGGTCTCGTGAATGCTTAAAATCTAGTTACGACAAAAGTTGAGTGCACTGTATGAATTTCTAAGGCAGCTAACATGTGCATCTCTTTGTCGTATGCTACAACGATTAGAACTTGTCTAGAAAATTTCCTCCCTACAGAATGTTGAATATAAAATGATTTTCAAGGCACTGGAGGGAGATAGACTTGTGACATCGTGAGTGATTAGTTGACATTCCGTATTATGAAAGAGAATACGATGCAAGAGAAGATCGTCATTGTGACAGGATACGTATATTCCCACGGTTCCTGCGAGAATGTAGAAATGAATTTTAATGCTCGGTAAATGTAATGAAACTGTGCCACTCGGATTTATGAATACTTCTGAAACACACCACTTTCGCAATATTTTGCTCATGAAAATATAAATTTCTATTAAAGGAAGTTTAATGGACTTCGCACGTTATTATTTCTGCTGTCTAGCTCCAACGTGGGAACGCTGTAGCAATTCCATGGAACTGGCATCAAAATTTCATTGCACATTCCTTGAACGCGAAATATGTAAAAGTAATACATAAATGCACGGACAAAATTACAACTTGATTTTTCTCTAAATAATAAAATAAAAGCGTCGGTAAGTAGCAGCGAAGTCAACGTTGGAACTACCGCAAGATCTGGAAAGGCCAGCGATCAAAACTAACAGTTCGCTCTACCGCGCGGAACTTGGGCTGTCGACGTTTTATGCCCGTTGTTCGAGAGCAATTAGGGAAGTTTCGGATTCGGAAAAACGCGAACCGGGAGTTTGGTGGCCAGCTGGGAGCACGATGATCTCCGGGTCTGCGGATCTCGCTTGTCTCAGGCACGTCGAGGTGATATCCCGAGGATTCGGAATTCAGTAACCGGCAATAGCCGAAGTAAGACCGGGGCTTAGCCGTCTCCGGTCTCGAGACCCTTCGAGGGTGGCTGCTAGTTCGATTTACGGTAATTCGGCTGGTATTCGGCAGCGGCGACTCTGTTCTCTCTCGGATGTCAAACAGTCGGTGAATGGAGTAAGAGGCGCGCGTTAACTGAACACGCTCTGCCAACCTAACCCCGAGACCAGGACCCAGACACGAACCGGGTGAGTTCTCAGTTCTCGGGTTCGGTATGTCTTCTGCGAACCGGAAATCAACAAAGACCTCGCATAGCTTACGGTCGCTTGGCCGTGTTATCCGGTCTGCTTAACAGCATAACGGTATTAATTACAGACGTCGGGGATCACTTTGTCGACCCCTCCACCAGGTACGAACATCTCGTTCTTGTAATTCGACCGTGTCTTTGTCGTTTTTCTTGTCGCCTCGCACTTTGTATTTCAACCCTTTCGAAAAACGAGCCCTTCCGAATTTTTTCGATCCCTTTGACCGGCTGGAATTTGTTTTAGGCCAAAGTCAACAAATCTGTTATAGTCAGAATATCCTTTGGGACTGTTTAACGCGAGAATTCTTTGTGAGAATTCCAAGTTCCATGGCATATTTCGTGTAAAATGTAGCAGACAAAAATGTTCATGTTAGCTAATCATTAGATCAAGTGAACGAGCGGAAACATAAATTAAATGAAATATATAATTATGAAATACTGAACTGATAAGTGCGAGAACAATTCCGCAGGTACATTTGCAAGGACCTCGGAACGCGGAACGTCTCCGCAGCGTCCCAGAAGAATCATCTTTCATTATACGCATTAATCGTGCTGCATTGTCCAAAGAATGTTCCCGAAACGTCAAAAAACACAACCGCGGCAGTATATTAAAGAAGAATTTCCTGGAAGAAGAAACCCATTTCCTTCTCTGCAACAATAAATGTGGAATCGGGTAAAAAGGATGCTCCGTTAACAGATGCGAAATCTCGTTACCAGCCTGCAGATCTTTATGCATTTATGGTACCTGCGAGCTCGTAGAATGCGTTTACATCGGCAAACATTCGTTTCTTGGGTTCCCTGCGAGGCATCTTGCTGGTAAAACGAAATACCCTTTTCCCTTTGTGCAGAATTTAAAGATCTCTCCGTTGGTCGCGTTATAAGCGAAATATTGTTGAAAAATTGATCCGGTTGAACGGGGATCGAAAGATTTAAGAATTTCGGGAGGTTAAAAGCGGCGACACTTTCGCTGGCCGCTTTTAAACGGAAAAAACGATAGAAGAGCAGCGGAGAGACAAGGTAAATCGGATTGGGGTTCTCCAATTTGTTTAAAAGCTCTTGGGCGTGAAATGTTTCGGTTCCGGATCGTGTGCGGAGGCGATCCAAAAATCCGTTTTCCCCGGCGAGATTTACGAGGCCCCGTAGCCCCCCAATCAAAACAATCTGTATCGGAATCTCGCGGATCGACGGGAACACCGTAGCTATCCCGTCGAAACAGACGGCTCCGCCGCGATTTTCGCCGGCGAACACCGGCGAAACTAAGTTACCGCCGCGATGAAACTTGACTGGTACAAACTATCTTCGTAACGACAGCTGGCAGTAACATCGTTCCGGCAACTTGCTTCCGGAACTACGTCCCTGCGCATCAATCATACAGACCCGCTGGAATGATATGCACCGGAACCATCAGCCTCCGCATCTTTGCCCCCGATGAACACGAAGAAATCTTGCATAGCACCATCCATTTCTCCCTTTAATCTGAATATTTTCCATGTACAGTAATCCCGCGATCTAAGCCGATTCTCCATTTTTTGTGGCCGCGTCGACCGCGCCGAACGTAGAAAAAAAATGAAAAAGAAGGAAGTTTTTGTATGCTTTTCAGTGGAAGGGATAGGCGAACTGACTTAGATCGGGAAGCTCCGCGTCGCGCTTAGATCGCGGGATTACTGTATTTCCCCTAAATTTTAACCGAAATCGCCACTCTTCTTGCGTCCCACAACGCAAGTTTAATTAAACAATTTTTACCGCTTGTTACACCTTCGTACACGTTTCGCAACAGAAGGCGATTTGGCAAACGCCGATTTGTATGGAACAATTCCGACAAACTAAAACCGAACAGAGTTCGTTTGTTCCGTTTAAGGGTTTCGCCATGTTCGGATTAAAACAATTTATTGTGCAAATGTGTATACCATTGTGAAAGGGAAGCACACTGAGGATAACATCGACTGGTACTTTCTAATTTGATTCTGTTTTATAGAAATCTTTTTTCCATGGGTGCCTATTATTCCAAACAATGAAACAGGAACATTCCTGGCCCGGCTCGTTGTTCACTACCACATGGTTAACCGGTTTTTTGACCAAATTTATATCATTGATCTGCTACCGACGAATTGACAACACGTGCGCGCGAGTATGGCGTCGTCATCGAACTTGGGAGCAGAAAAATATATTTCATCAATTAACTAGTTTAAGGTAAAGCCTCGTGTATATGCGTTTTGCAATCCGGATTCTGTTTCAAACGGGATGGAAATGGAATGCGATTCAATCTCTCTACGTGTGTTTTCATTTACAGCGGTATTCAGTTTGATCGAATAGAGTCCGGACGGGTCTAAAATGCGGTAAAAATTAAATGAAATATAATGTAATACGATATATCCGTGGAAATTATCGACGGGATATAGATGGAGCATGTAATTGCGCGCGTCAGAGTATTAATTTCGCTCGAAAGAGAGAGAGAGATAGGAAGAGTAGAGTCGTTAATAGAAAGAATACTAATTCCAAAAATGTGTTGCCCCGAATCAATAAAAACCGGCGACGCTTTAATGAAAAGTTATGGAGAAACAAAATTGAAATAATTCCGACGATATTACTAACTAGTGGAAAACAAATTTACGGGACGAGTCCGTTGATATTCATGCAAACAAAAACTGGTTTATAAAACGCCCGGAAATATTGTATTTTATTTCACGATAAACGTAACGAGAGATAAAATGTGTCGCTAATATATTGAAAAACTCAGTTCTATATGCGCGCAAACACAGTTCCTATATATTTTCCTTCCCACCGAGTATTTAGGAATATTTTTTCACGATTTACGTTAATTCCTACCGTTCGCGGCCTCAAATAAAACACGGTATCTGGTTATTCAATGCAGCTTCTCGGTCAAAGAATGCAATGAAAAAATTTAGTAAAACATTCGTCACACGACATTCAGCTGAATTTAAAAGTAACTCGAACAATTTTAAATTTTAAAAAATTTTTCTTAAACACTTGAAAAATGAAGTTCTCTTAATATTCTTGTACTGCTCCTGACCTCGAGAATGCATCTACAAGGTATTGTAGTGAATCTTGTAAAATTGTCAAAGCTACAAAGATTCAAAGGTCGTGCCTCCCCGTAGGCTAACAGACCTGAGAAACGAGGACGATGATCTGCATCGCGATGCTGTACGAATGTTGGCACAAATTTGACTAAATAAAAAATGTATTTTTACACTACAATGCATGTAGTTTAACATCACGGACCTGTTTTAGCCAGGACCAATACTGTCTCGCTTGAAAAAAATTATGAAAGTGAGCGTCTTGAAAACTATAAAACTTGAAATGGCAATAAAAATATGAATCGACGGAGGTTCAAATAAATCTGTTCGATGCCATTTAATTTTTGTAGTGGCAGGATCGACGATCATCCTGGAAAGAGGAGTTCGGAGACGTTGGGAATGCAAACGAGGAGATGCAAGGTCGGCCGATACGGCTCAGTGTTTCAACGAAGAAAAAGCCGTCGGACCACTCGAAACGCGGCCCATTACCCTGTCCCTCTTCGCGTTCCTCCTCTCTTTCAGCAAGGAGAAGATGGTCCTCCTGGAGGTAGCCAAGTTTGCGGTCCTCGAGAGTGCGCGGGCGGCCGCGCGCTCCCTTTCCGTCGTCGTTGCGAAAGTACTTCGGAATACGATAGTCTGTCGCGTAATCCCGTCGTTTTAGTTTGAACTTAACGGCCGCGTGGCCTCGAGGGTGTGCAAGGATCAAAGGACACGCGCTCCTCTCCGTCAAAGAAAAATGAGGAGGGAAAGGGAGACGAAAAGCTAGATAGTTGAACAGACAGAGAGCGAGAGGGAGAGAGAGGGAGAGAGAGAGGAAGAGAATCCTGAGATCCTGCGCGATATTACCGCGCAGTTACGTGTCCTGCGAGAACGGATGTCGGCTACGGAAGGTAGAAAGAAAGTCGGATTCCTGGGCGCGAGGATCGATTAGACGGCTCTTTACTCCATTTTTCGTCCATTATGTTGACGGCGTCGCAGTCGTGGAGAGGAGCGCAAGATAAAAGGAGAATCGAACGGGAGAGACAGAAATACCTTGACGGAGTTAACGAAAAGGGTACCCGAAGAGGAAATCCCACGAGGATTTCCTTGAGGTTCGAGTGCAGGGTCTCGAGAGATGGTGGGAGCGTGCAAAGAAGAAAATAAAAGGGGACGCGCGAAGGAAATGTGTATTTAAGGACGGAACAAAGAGCAGGGGAACGAACGCGAGACGCGACAAAGAGGACAGAATGCGTTCGAGGATAACGCGCCGAGAATCCGACACGATGCGACGGTGTGTCCGCGGTGAAGAATGCGATGAATGATCCTGCAGGACCCTGGGAAACAGGACTCGGAACGGTCCGAGAGGATCTGTAGAGGGAGATGGAAAAGAAACGACGGGGAAATCGGCGCACGAGACGCTACAAGAACTTCTAAAAGTTAAAAAGCACCATGTAAAAAAGAATCGGCAGCGAACCGAGGAAGCAAGTGAAACGAGATAGGGGCGTGGGAGAGAGAGAAAGAGAGATAGAGGGAGTATAGAGGACTGTAGAAGAGGGTAGCGGAGAGAGTGAGGGGGTTGAAAACGAAATCGGTGAGCCGAAAAGGGACCAAAGGCGAAACAGCAAGAGGAACAAGTGTACGCGGATAGAATTGCAAGTGCAAAGAACGGCAAAAGAGACCGAGGAAGATGGGAACAGAAGTAAGGAAAGCGGAACCGGGGTTAGGGGCTGAGTTCGGGGGGATGAGTTCAAGTAAGAAGAACTCTCATTTCGGTACACAGAAGGTGCTTCTGCGGAGAAACGACTATCCGAGCAGTGGGAAGAAGGCGACAGAAAGAGAGGGACACGTAGAAAAAAGGACGAAAAACTCCCTGGGACGACTGGCGCAACAGAGAACCGCACCGAGAAACGGAGAGAGCGAAACATAGAAAGAGAGACAGAAACGCAGAGAGAACTCGAAACAGAGAGGGAGAGAAAGAGATAGAGAGGGAGAATCGGCTCGTGGTAAAGCGAGGTGAGTCAGAACAGAGGCATTGTCGCATTAACATTCCTTTCGTGTGAAGAGGGTGCGCGGCGGGGGAGGGAAGAGCGGTTAGGGTGGGATTTGATTATGGAGGGTTGCTAGTGGCCCTTCGGGAGGGTCGGGATTAGGGGATGAGGTGGGGCACGACGTTACAGGGGTTGGGGATCGAGCAGAGATAGAAATAGAGAGTCCTGCGCCCCGAACCAGGGAGAGGTTACGCGAATTAAACTGGGTCTTCTTTTCAGCTTGTAAGTGCCCGACGCTGGAAAAAAGGGGTGAATCGCCACTCGTAACGAGGATTTCGGAGACATGACTGAATCGGGTCTCGCGGGAGCCCTCCGCTATACTTCTGAAATTTCCTAAGTGCCGGTGCTACATTAAGAATACAAATTTGAAATCGTCGTCGTCGAGTAACGAAGCGAGTGACCTGGTTTTTCGAGCAGACGATCTCACTCCCTCTTTCTCCCTCTCCTCTTCGGCTATGTGAGGAATACCTCGACGACTTCGTGCCTCGATGAATTGTTAATTTATATTAGAAGATCTTTGTCGCGAGTCCCGCTCGAGATGTTAAAAATTTAGCGGCCGTTACGCGGTCGGATGTTCTGTTTTAAAGTTCTTTGAGAGGTGGTCGTCTTCTCTCGATTTAACTTTAGATTATGCCTGAAGTATACTGCGTCACAATGACAATACCACATGAAGATACAAGTGCACAATTTTTTCGACATTTTTAAAGTTTTATGTGGCGTTGGAGAACTATTTCGGACACGAGGAGGAAATTTGTATGGACAAGAGCAGAATCGTCACGGAAGCAGCAAAGGCCAACAAAAGATGTACAACGATGCACCCGGGCTCCATCGTGTCACTACATTACTGTATTTTTCAGAAGAAGGAGGAGAGGTTTCAGCTGCATAATAAATAGCGCCGTTTGTACGTCGCTGGAGGCTACTTAAAGGCACGCTTACTCAGTGTCACTGGTAATGTAACGGATTAATGTCCCATTTTTCGAGGTTGAGTATCTCTGCCTACGGAGCATACTAATGCACTCCGTGATACACAGCTTAAAAGCCACTGTGCCGGCGTCTGTGTCGCTCCTAACGTAATCATCGTTGAAATACCAGTTATTTTTACGCGTGTTCTTCGAAACCCGATCAATATCACGAAATTTTTCATATTCGTTACTAATTGATTAAACCTTTTTTAATTCTTGCAAAGCTTTCTACATATAGTTGCAGAATATGTAGACGTACTTTAAATCGTCGAACTTTGTATTGTAGAGCAAGCGGAAAATTCAAGCACCTCTAAATTTTAAGAACAACGTGTACTAAGCACGACAAGTCTGAATCGTCGAATTCGGTCTGTCGCGAGAAAATTTTTGGATAGTTGAAAGAGTGATAAAAATGATGAGGTTTCGGACGAGTATTGGACAACAGTTTCTTCTTTCAGATTTCAGGTACAGTTTCAGCATTAGAGCTCGTTGGCACGGTGACAACCGCGCGAAACAGCTCGCACGTCAATCGCGGTGAACGCTGAACGTTGAATCAGCGACAGTTTATGCGGGGCTCTGGTTTACATATGCGCGCAAACTTTCATCCAGGAAATTGAGAGATAGACATCTGTCGACGGTGGCCATTGTACGCGCCGATTGGATTTTCAGCCTTAAAACCGTCCGCGAATTAAACTGTGTCCTCGATCCTTCGACGCGTACCGCTGATAAATCCCTGTCTCCCCTACCGTGTTCATTCGTTATTTCGAGAATCGATTGGATTACTGTAAAACACGCTCTTCGTTTTCACCCCTACCTGCCCTGTCGCCCATTTTATTCCCCTCTGCCGCTCTTCCTTTTTTTTCTTTTTGACGTACTCCATTTGCTAATAGCTATTTGTTGTTACCGACGATATACCGACGTATATATTTGTCTCCGACAGCTGACTTTAGGCGTAGCTGAGGACCGCTCTCGGTTCACTATACTTCATTAAACGACTATTAATCAAGTCGAATATTTCGAGATTCTTTCGCAATATTTATGCGACAAGTAATTTGTGGAAAATGCAATTTATTCGATTAGAAAAATTACTCCCCGTTCAAAGAACACTAAAATATAAACATCAGTACATTTTGACCCCTCCACTATGGAAAATCCTGCAAATTCTAGGCGACCCGGTGTACAAGAAAGAAGTTTTTGCAACAATTAAAAGTTTCAAAGTCGTTCGGTCCGTTCTCTCGCAAGTTCGGCATAGAAATCGCGCGATGCAACGTTTCTATATTTTTCCACGAACCCGTTCCCGCTTCGAGCTACCTCTCCATGTCCCGTGTAACTATTAATTAAATTTTCCATCCGTCGCCGACACTGAAATAAATCCAGTTTCGAGGGTAAACAACTCGACAATGTGCCTCCCCGCCTCATAATTCACATTGGCCAGTGAAAAATTTATAATGGAATCATCGGCGGGCCTGCACACTCGCTATTAACAAATAAGGATAACGAATAAATCCCGATGGTCACCAATTTTTCCCTTATTCGACGAATCCAAATATTTTTTAGAAATTACTATTCACTGTTTATTGTACACGTAATGGTACAAAACAGTCAAGAATTTTTCCATAAAACAGAAGAATTCTCTCTACAAGGTTTCCTCTTTTATTACCGGTACAAAGGTCACCAAGTCCGCGAGAAAAATGGTTCTCTCGCCGACGTCAAAACATAACAAAACGGAATTGAGAAAACGAGGTATATGAAGGGAAACCTGGTCAGAAGAGAGTATTCTCCCGGAGCAGCGGGGTGGTATATTTTTTTCAAACGGAATCACTTCTTCGCTGGTTGTACCACGATTACCACCTCCGTCCTTTATTTTTCGGAGCTGGCCGGGTCTGTTTGCGCTCGAGGGAAAATTTCCATTAAACCGATTACGCCCTCCCCTATTTAGCCCATGTGGATCTCTCTCGTTCTCTCGTTACGATGTTCATCGTCCTAATCACTGGAGGCGAGGGGCGAGGGGTCAGGGAATCGAGAAAATTTCGAATCGGGGATAATTCGGCTGACGCGGGCATAAAAGGGTAAGAGAGAGAGGATTGGTAGGCATCGGGATCGGGCCGGAACGAGGAAATGGGCAAATTGGGGCGATCATCCGCGGGGACGGAGTCCGTGTAATACATTTCGGAAATTGCAGATGATACCCTCTCTCGCACACGCTGCGAAAGCTGCAGGCCGATGCAGGCCACCGTTGCATTTCGCCCGTCGAAACCGACCGGACGATCTGAACGACAAATCGTCGGTGCTCCCCGGTGCTCTATGGTCCTCGAATCGCTCGGATTCCGTGCCTGGATCCCAGTCGGCGAATCGGTGAACGGTGCCGCTCGTTATCCGGCGACGTGTGTTTTCGAACGAGAAAACGCGCCGGGCCGGGCCGTTTCGTGTTCGTGCGCCCGGAGAACATCTCCATGAGAAGAAGCACGGCGCCAAACCACCCTCCAAAATCACTTTCATACCGAACGGTTTCGTTCCAACCGGCTCCCGACTGATCACCCGTCAACGCTGAACTACGTTCGCCGCGGCAAAACAATGTTTGCACGGTTTTCTCTGTCACCGGCGCGGCGCCTCCGAGCCCGAATCGAGTGTCTTTCGACGCAAATAAACCGCAACCTGTTCGGGATATTACCCATTTGTTTTAGATTGACGTGTAGTCGCTTGGCGAAATTAATTAATATAATTGAAATAGAAGTGAAATTAATAATTTTGTGCAGTTTTGTATCATTTGGGAAATGATATACTTTTTTATGGATGATCTCGAGTGACCTTGAGAATGCTGAGAAATTCCCTATGGAAACTTGATAAAGACCCAGGTGTTTCGGGAATAGCAATTTGATTCGGTGGTGAAAAGCGCGTCAATATATAACTTCACCGTTGGAGAATATAAACGGGATTTATTTTTCGATTCGAAATTGCTGATTTTCACTCTCTTTATTGCTTGTTTCAATTTACGCCCACCTCTTGTTACCGTGTTAATTTCAATAGCTTTATTTCGGGCCATTGAGGAGCGCAGATATTTCGATTTCATCGGATTCAACATCCGTGTCGTGTTGCGCGTAATAAAATATGGACACGCGGACAGAACGGGATAACAATTAAAATGTTTCTATCTGTAAAATCAGTATGAGTGAAAAGCGTATTTTACGGCCGTGCATTTTCCCGTGCCCGCGATCCCAGAGGAACGTTATTTAATCCTTTTCGGTGTCGACATCGCTATTAAGGTGAAAACTTCCCATAAAAATAGATACGCACAGTTTATCTTTTCATGAAACAGAACGATCCAATTTATAACATTAGCTCTGCACTCTGTTCACGATGTCTCCAAATTGTCCGCGCGCTTCAATCACGTTTAGCTCGACCGATCTGCACTATAAACAATAATGAACGAACAATGCTCCCATCTCCAGTTCGTTTTATTATATCTGTGCAGCAAAATTTTCTATTTTTCGAACCAATTATTTTTCTCGAGAGCTGTTTCTGATCTGTTCCGACTGAAAATTTTGTAACCGAGATGTAACATTTATCTGAGATCGTAAACGCGGTGTGATATCGAATGTTCTTATCACATGCGGCGAAGGCTCGCGAATATGGTTGACCCAACGCGTTTCCGCATCTCCGCGAATAATTTGGTCGCGTCTGGTATCGGGCGGCTCGCGCGGAATAATTCAGGCTCGTATCAAACCGGCTGCGCGTTGGTAAACATATTAAACGGCTCGCATAATTCCTATATCGTGGGCGGCTCGATTAGTCGGCAGGGTATCACGGTGTCTGGTAAACAACTAGAGGCAAGATTACACCGTATCGGCCAAAAATGAGATATTCAGGTCGCGGTTGGTCTCGCGCTATAAATCGCTCGACAGTGCACCAGTTCGAATCCACGTGGACGCGAACTGTTCGACACAGGCTCGCGAAATCACCGTCAGCTGCACGTTGCACCATTAACATCAAAACTTTGTCCAGGGACCACGTCGTACCCTCAAGATTATTTCAATTATACAGAGTGGTCCACCTAAATGTAGCCACCTAAATATCTTCTTTATTTGTGGTGACATAACAAATGTTTTTAATGCAATGTAAATGGTATCACAAGGTGAATGCTTTGCAAATTTTATTTTTTTCCGGAATTTATACATCGATTTTTAAATTGAATGGAGCCACACAATAAATATAGAATAAATCTGCTTTATCCTTTAAAAAATGATCACCGACAAAAGATTCCTGGTTACCGAAGTCCAAGGAGGAAATCAGGCAGCAAGGGTTGAATTCGTTGCACCCGATTGATTAATTTTGTAGCGAAACAAGCCGGATCAGTGGCCCTGAATTTCTTGGAAAGCTTCAGCGCGGATTGCCTTGGAAATATTCTTAGGAAAGAAAAATAACGGTCTGTTTACAAACAAAAATCTCCACATAATTAATTCCTTTCCCGACAGGATCATTCTTTGTTAGCTCCACCGCGGAAAGAATAATGAAACCGCCGTAAACAAAGCCTCGCTCCCTGGCCACGCCGTTTGTTTTTCAAATCCTAAACCGTAAGTTGCGCCTCGAAGCGGTTCGGAAATTCCTCGGAGCCGGCAGCTAGCCGAAGGAATTACTGCCGCGGCATAAATCACGAACGAAGATGCGGCGTTTCATCGCGGCCACCATCCTCGCGCCATCTTTCGCTCCGCGGCGTTTTTTAAGCTGGTGAATTAATGCAACCCCCATAAAGCGCACTCCCGCCACGACCAGCCCGTTCGACTTTACGCCCTCTCGACGGGGCTACAAAACTGAACAACGATACGCACGCGGAATGGAAAACTTCCAAGGATCTCCAGCACACTCTCAGATCCACCCTTCCGCCCTTTGATCCCCGCGTGAACCTTTAACCCCTTGACGCACGGTCTTTTTACCCAGCCGCGCCAAACTTTCGTGGAGTCACCCCTTCATCGAAAAATTTTCCACAAAATGTGTGTTTACGGACGTTTCTGGTGATCAAAAAATAAATAAATCTTTGGGTAGTCCGAATGTTTATCGGTTCGGAATAGATTCGAAGAAGATCGCTTTCAGGAAGTGAACGATTTCGCCATCTTTCTGCAGCGTTATGAAGAGCTGATTGGCGGAACGATCAGGTCGACGTGTAGTGCAATTTATCGAGGTTTTGCTTCCGCGAAGGGAAGCCCGGTAGAGGAGACCTTCCCCTCGGAAAAGTACTTCATTTTAAGGAGCCGCTCGAGCTCCTCTTTCGGGCTCCTTTTTATCCGGAGGACCGCGCTGCTACGCAATATGCTTACGTAACGAGAAACCCTGGCAGAGGCATATGCATATAAACAGTTATATTCGTGTCCCTACACCCTTATGACTTTATACCGCGACCGTCGTCGAATACGAAATTCCTGGGCTGGTGCGCGCCGCGGTTCCTTTATTTCCCGTCGTTTCGCAGTCGAAGAATCTTCGGATTTTCAAACGGCGGCCTCGGTATCATCCTCGCAGGAAATCATTTCGGCTGGGGCCGTCGTTCCACTTATTACACCAGCATAACTATCATTCGTTGAACCGTTTAATGCTGGCTGCAATAATCAGCCAATTCAATTTGAAATATTTTATTGATTCTCTGGATCAATTTTTGTATATGATCTTTCGTTAATACGCAGCTCTCTGCCAATTTTTTCCGGCGACATTTTCTCGGGTTAGCGCAGCGAGCATACTTAAATGTATACGTGTATCGGTAGACACGTGACAACGCGTCGTTCGGACCGGACGAGGCTCGAATACGAAATTCAGCTTCTTGACAGTTGCGCGTCTCTTTCCTGCGTTCCCTCATTTTGCACTCGGTTATGCATTGTTCAATTCTGCACCAGAGAAGCTGCGGCGAACCGGAAATTACGTGATCCCACGCAGAATTTTCGCAGAACTAACCCGTGCATTTTTTCCGAGTGCGAATTCCAATTTTGACTTTGTCGCAGCAAACTTTGAACACTATGAAACTATTTATCTCGCAAATTCTTCTGAACATTTTGAACTGCATTCGAGATTCGAATCTTCGCTTAAATTGAATGCGCTCGTAAAAATGTTTCACAGACGCACTCATACAACCTCAGATCGCACTAAAAAATCTATCTAAAGTGGGTCAGTTTGATTGGTAGCTATCATTAGCGTGTCCAGTTCTTCCAGCAACGTGTGTCCGTTTTACCGCTCGGCTATTCTTGCGGTGGAAGAGTGACGTACAAATTATTTCGGTTAATTAAAATCGAGCAATATTTTTCTCCCCCGTCACCGCGTCGCTGCGCGGCGCGGCGCGTCGGTATTACAATTTCCACGGCGTTGGTTAAGCATGTTGTTCCATTTTCTTTGTGGATTTTAATAAAATTCCACCGCTTCGACGCCGCTGTCAACGGGAAATTGATTTTTTTCCTTGCGCTCCTCCCCCCGCTCTCTCTCCGCTCGCGCGCGCAGTAATTGAATCGATCAACAATGCACTATTATCAGCGGGAAATAGTAACGGGATTACTGCGAAATAATTGGAGAACTTAATTGATTTTCATTGAAAACAATCGGTGACAAAATGTCCGCCGCTCGCGAAGCACAACGGGGTAAAAGGCGTACTGTTCGTTGGACCGTGAATGGAAGCGCCGGAGAATAATTTCCAGGAATTATTTAAAGTAAATCAGCCTCGCGAACGTTCGTTCATAGTAAACACAATCGAAACGCGTTTAGTGGACCATCAACATGCTGATCGATACCTCATCTATCTTAATGGAGAACTTTTTACTATGCAATTGCGTGTTTAACTCCAGAGAATGAAACAAAATCAAAGTAATTATGTTGGTCAAACCAAAACTGGGAAGATCAAATTTATCGAACTGAAGCGACCTATAGACTGGTTGGCGGAGGGACGACGAGGGTGGTCGAAAAATCAGTGACACGGGCTGATCCGTCTTGGAATAAAAGAAAATCGTATAAAATGGGGGTGAACGGTGGGTGGGATCTAGGTAATCGGGCGAAACGACGGATGAATAAAATAAGCCGGGGCCGTGGAAGGCAAACGGCGTAAGAAGGGACGGAGGGATGATTATTTCAGAGGTTGGTAATTACTTTTCTCTCGCTTTACGTCTGCCGAAGCAGTGGCCCGGAGTGGGGGGAGAGGGATGGAACGGCCCTTTCTCGGTTTAAAACGCAGCTGGAACGGGACGGGAGAAGGAAGAGCAACATCTTGCACGGATTAGAGATTCCTCCAGAAGGAGAACAGGCGGCTGTCCGACAGAGAAAGGAAGAGAATGAGGAAGAGAGATGAAGACACAATTCAGAGGGCGGAGGAGGAAAATGGCCGACAGCGCGAGGCTGCTCTTCGTTATGACGGAGCCGAATTCATACGAGGCCGAGGGAAGACGGCGAAGACCGGACGAGGGAACAAAAGAAGAAGAGCAAGAAGAACGAGGAGAAGAAGCCGGGGAGAGTTCGCCGGATGAAAAATTACGGATGATAATGGGAACCGCGCCGAACGATCGCTTCGGTTGCTTCTTTTTTCGACGGCTCGCGGCGAGATTAAACAGCGATTTTGTTTCCACGGTTCCGCCGCGGTAAATAGGAAAGTTTCGAGGGCCCGCCGTCCTCCGCCGCGGAGATTAAATTGATTCCCATTCAAACCGGAAGAACCACTCGACGATGCATTGTCAATGACACCGCCGTGATTTATGCCGCCTGCGAAGCCTATCTTTGGCAATTTTTTCAAATTTCTTCTGCTGGACCCTTTCATTCCAAACTTGGCACACGTGCTAATTAATATTGCAAGAATACACTCAAATTGTTTTATGCAATAATAATAGCTTTCTTCGGAGTTACAATGATATTAAAGACCCTATATATGTTTTTTCGTGCATTGTATTTCTGAATATTCCACAATCCGATGCTGTTAAAAATGCAAATGAATCTTGAACTATTGACCCAAGCTAAAAGCAGAATTGTTTAAACTCGAATACATTTTCCATTGCTCGAAAGATCCAAGAAGGAATCGTATTTAAAATTTGACGAACCTATGTCGTCTTGGCAGCACATTCTATACATCTGGAGCAGGATTGAAAAGTTGCAACATCGAGGACCGAAGTTAATGGCATTTGACGAAATATCTGAGCAGTTCTATGTCGACTGTATTACTCAAACGACCGAGCGCAGCGCAGATACATTTACAGGGAAAGAATATCGCGATTGGCCAGGTGGAAACGGTAGATACGAGGACGTATGTAGAGGAAATTTCCGGAAACTTCCGTGACAGCACTCTGAGACTGTTTTCGTCTGTCTCTCTCCGCTGTCCTCCTTGATATATCCAATTTCATTCTGGATCTCTGAGAATAGCTTAGGATTTTGCTTACTTCCCTTCCGGCGTACGTTCCCCTTTGGTTTAGGTTATATTCTATACGCTTCGCGTTTCGCTCCTTTTTTCCAGCATTTTATTTCCCCGGTGCCATTCAACTTTCACGTAACCATCGCGCTAAACTCTCTCCTCGTTCTTTCGTCAAGTAATTCTCTGCGGGCTTGGATCCGCGTCGCGTCTCTTTCTGGCTTTGACCCAGGAAAAACGCAAATTGCGCGTGGAAACTCGTTACTTATTTCGCCCGTGGAAAACTCGAAAAGATACGTTCCGACGTTACAATATTTGCAGACTCGCAGTTTCCTCGGTGGATTCGCCCGTGTACGCCGAATTTACGCGTGGAATATTAAGTCGTTATTGTCCGCGGCGCGTTCGCGGAAGCTTTACAATTAAAGGGCCGTTTGCTTTACGATTCATTGGATCGCCGGTATACCACGGTTTTAGAGACTCCGCGCCGCGCGGCAAAAGCGAAATTGCCCGATTCACTGCGAAAGTATTACGACTATCTGGCCGTTAAGCCCGCGGCCGCGGAAGTATTTCGGAAGTTACGCGGTTCGAGAGGCGCCGTTAAACGCGGCTAATTTGCTGAAAACGCTCCAACTTCGCGAAGAAAACAATGATTCTGTTGCCTCGGTATCTTGTAAGAATCTACAATTTTCCGAAATTCCAGAGCTCGGTCGACTTCGAATCTGCGGTAATTACGATATCGAGCAACGGTCCACGCGACAGCGTAAGAAATAAATGAAAGCTTCGGCTTGTCCTCTCGGAGAGACGTAAAAAGGTGAATGGCGACGGAGGGAAATGTAAAATAGAAAGAAAAAGGGGGCACGTGATCCCCTCGTCGTTCATGCCCGCGAAGAGAGGGCTCTCCGGAGGTGTATGGTAATTTTATGGTGTCTTACGCGGTAGGCATGACCAGCACCACCGACAATGAGAACCGCAGAACGCCGTGGAAACCCGTAGGAATTTACTGCAACTCGGGGATCGCGATAAAAAGCCGATTGCTGGCCTCGAACGAGACACTTTTTCGAGCGACGACGTATTCCCGGATTCATTCGTCTATTTCTTCTTTCACCGCCGCGGCAAAAACCCGGGTCCCGGATATTCTTACCGAGGCGTACGTGCCATGACTGTGAAAACGTCCATTCAATCGGGCGCGTTGAGTTTTACCGCGATTATCGACTTTCATTTGCTGACTGGGAGCAACCCCTAATGGGGAAAAATCGTACCTATTTCCTTCTCCTATTCCTTCTGTTCGATGCACCAAGAATAAACAATGCGAAAACGATTCTTCAACTCTGATGTAAATCTATAAATGTAATTAATTTTTCGACATTTATTTTGTTAAAAATTGCACTCGAATCTCGACGACCTTGCGGAATAATTATGGTAACCGAGCGATTACGGCAGGCTTGGAATGATTTCGACGGAAGGGTCTATTTTGATTTTAACGTCGCATAGTGGGGTATTTGATCAATCTAGCTGACCAAAATTATTTTTTTTATATATAATATAATATAATGTAATCTAACTTAACCTAACATAACGTATATATATGTATATATATTATAATATATCATATTCTATAGAATATAATAACTAATAATAATAATAATAATACAACTAATTCGAATGACTAAACTTCAAGTGATCATACCTGCGGACGGAAATGCCAAATCGGGAAAAAACCGACGGTTTATTGACCCCCCCCACTATTCAACTTTTCCAGGTAACAATTCATTTTTACCTCGGATGAGTTTGACGAAATCGACTTTTGGCCAGCTAGATCGGCCAAATAGCCCAAAGTACGTCGGGACAACGGGGCGCGGCAATCACCTGGAAGCTCTTCAGGCAGCTTTGTTCGAAGTCATCCCGTGGAACACAAGTTTTCGATATCGAGAGTCGGCCGCGGGGTAGAGGGACGGAGTCGGGGGTGGATCTTGTCTTTGTCGGGCAGGCGATTAAACGGTCGTTCCACCGTGCGGCAGCACGTAAAAAGCCATCGGACTTCGGGAAAACTGTTTCTGCTTTTGCGGCAGGATCTCTCTCTATCTTTCTACCCGTCCCGTTTCGGGGGCCGAGCTCGCCCCGACTCGATAATTCCGACTCCATGTTTCCTCTTGATTCATTCGTCTATGTCTGTTGCAAAGACAGATGACATCCCAGCGAGACAATAGATACGTGCCAGGCATACGAAACTTTCCTTTTGTTCTGTCGAGCCACGATTCTTACGCGGCGTCGCCAGGATGACTTCGGCCGCCGCACCTGCGCCCCTTTCTCTCTCTCTGCGAGAAAACTTTCTGCCCTTCTATCCCCCCTTCTCTCTTTCCCACTCTCCTACTCCCTCTCGCCCTCACGGCGACGTTAATTAATCGTCCTCGAGGCGATTACGCTTAACGCCCGGATTACCGGACGCCGAAACCTTTGCCTTTTAATTTCCACCGTTTAGTTATCGAGGATTTTCGAAACGAATGGTGGCTTGTTTCCACCCCCTGTTAGCACCGTTCTCAAATACCGTTCTGTGTGCACGGCAAACAGTCGATTTTGTTTCGATTCGTGCAACTTTGAAAATAATATATTTCATGCAGTGTATAAAGTTTTTCAAACAGCGTGCCAGGCTTTGTTCGAACGATACCGTAATCGAACCGCTTTTTTTCGTAAACATTTATTGTACGGACTGGTGCAAAACCGAGTCAATCTATTTTTTTTGTCATTGCTAAACGAGGAGACATCAATTATTGAAAAAAATTTCTTAAGTTACTTCTAACTATGATAAAAATAATTATAATGTTGATTTTTTGTTATTCTTCTATATTCCTAGCAATAAATAATGATTTATACAAAACTTGTGGTTATTGGTTCAGTTATGCTCCTTACTGTATATATTGTAGATTAGCTTTCATTCGTTCATGTTGGGAAATAATTGTTGCTGCACGATGAACGTCCGTTTACATGCTGATTTTCTTATGTCTTTTTCAAGCAAAACCATTTTAAGATTTATGTTTCGTCGCAATTTCCTGCAGTATCGGCGTGTTTATTGAAATTATTGGATTCGCCTAATGTGAACCTGCTCTCTATCGATGTCGTAATAAATTGCTAATGGTATTCGCGAACCTCATTTACGAATAGCCGTGGAAGGGGCAGTCAAAGGCCACCGGCGGGTCATTTTTCTTCTCGAAATACGTTGAACATACGTGACACGGTTACTCGGCACGTTTTATATTACAGCCCATGTACGGGTCACAATATTATAAAAAGGAAATCGGGGGACCACGCTCGAGGAAATTCAGTTGAATGCGAGGCGCATGGCAGAAAGTTTGAGAAAATTGCGACATTCGATCGACCGAGTTGCTAAACACAATAACATATAAAAATATTGCAGCGAAAAAGACGGAAAGCCTTTCTAAAAAGCCCAGTCTGAAAATTTTGCCGTAGAACATGAAAAATATTAGAAAGTATTCTGTAACACAACATAAATTACGTCCAGCTGTATAGACCCTACTTAGATGTCTGGGTAAAATCTTTTAAATAAAAAAAATTCTGAAATTGTACACATTATTTATTTTCACTCGGAAAAATATTTCCACTGTTTTAAAAAATCCTTGTCCAGAAAGGGGTAAATGAAATACGTGTAGATTAAAATAGTAAAAACAGAAGAATTTCGAAATACTGTTATATTGTATTCAACCTATTAAAATAAATTTCTGACACACTCCACTTTGTTACAATGCAGGTAGAAAATTTTGATTTTACATAAAGATCCTATCTAGTGAGAAGTCTTGCGTTTTGAGCGATCTCGACGGAAGATTGGAACGCTGGAAATTGCGCGGTGAGGGGCATTGTTCGGCAATTAACAAAAGACCGTATCAACAAAGATGGATACTTGCAGAGGGCATCGAGGCTCGCGAGTCGCGAGTTCCCGAATGCTATAGAAATTTAGAATGACCCGCATAACAGGCTCGCGCGCGGGCAAAAGCCGGTCCCTGCCGGTGACACTTTGTCGGGCCAAGGATGCAAGGTCGTTGACGCAATTGTACCAGCACTCGGGTGAGTGTATGCGCATTGGAAGCCGATGCACGCCACGTTAAAGGCTATAACGAGTCCTCGTGCGCCGCGGTAATTACAAGCCTCGGCTACATACGCGGAAAGCACGCGTGGATTGCGTTATGACATGATTATTGTAGGCTGCCCCAGCGGCGATACAGCGTAACATCGTGACAATACACCCTCCGGCGATACGTCACACCGTGTGTCTACTCCATACGCAATTACAGCGCGTTATGCTTCGTACGTGCGTATAAAGCGAGCTGAGCGTAGCCGCCGATTAATCTTTTCCTACAGTCTTTCAACGATCTCTTTCGTCAGTAAAACCTCCACGATCCTTAGCACATTGAAGACCAAAAATTCGGTAAAATCTGAGCAATTTACTCGATGAAACAAGAACCGGAACAGTCAGAGTCGTAGAGTTAATTATTTACTATTATAGTTCTACTACCTCAATTCCCGTTGGAAAATCAACGGCTGGCTTATTTCTGGAGGTATGCCACTAATTTATTTTTAGCATTTAATCCTGTAGGGTTTCCGGGATAAAAGCATATTCGTGTACGAAATTTCAGCTTCCTATGTCTTCTGTGTTTCGAGATTTTTTGACCGTTTCAGAGGACACAGGAACTGGGAATTATATATATATATATATATATAGATTTATTAAATTCTGCTTGAAATCAGAGTTAGCGTATATGAAACTCGGCGCAGATGATATTACGTTACAAAGCAAGTAGAAACTGATTAACATAGTCTGGCGAGAACATTCCTCCTGCAGACAAATTGTGCCAGACCTGGTTCTTTGGGTATCCATTTCAACCGCAGGTGAGATCGCAATTTCATGATGTCACATTTCGAATTAGCCAGCGGACTCGTATCACTTTCAACCGAGAAATTTTCACCGGAAAGTATGTTTTAAAAAAATTGATAAAGAAAGGAGCGAATGAAATTGACCAGAATGAAATTGTAGAAGATGAAGAAGAAAAATTAGATGAATATGAGGATTAATGAAGGAGCAGAGGTTGAAGGTGAAGGATAAGAGTGCGGAATCATAAAACGGACAATCGGGGAGCCGAAACCGCTAAACAAGATGGCGCGCGGGTGTCATTAGTCATCTTAGTCGAACGGGACGCGGCAGAAGGGTCGACGCAACAATTGCTGTCGTCCAGTGCCGTACAACGTTACGAGTCGATTATTATGGGTGGCAGGTGACCCCGTTGTGTGACGGTACTCTAACGATTACAGCCGCGCGGCAATACGTCACCCCATACGTCTAGCGCATATGCATACTGCCCTATGGGTACGAACACGCGATCCTCTCTCGCGAAGCATCCGAACAGTTGGCTAGAAGAGGAAGAAAACAGACAGAGAGACAGATAGGATAGAGAGAGGGAAAGGGAAGAGGGGAAAAGAGAAAGGAGGAAGGGGGAAAGAGATAGATAGGATGAGCACGGGCAAGGAAAATAGAGGACGGAACGGCACACGGTGGCAGAATACACGAGGCATAATCCCGGAGCTTTGTGTTCCCCTCTTCATGGGTCACTACGGGCTCTGAAGGAAGGTTTGCATCTCAACCTGTGCGTATCTGCGCCGGGGAGCCGGCTCTGAAAGCATTCTTTGTATATCTCTTTCCGCGCACTGTACACACAAACATTTTTCAGAAGGAAATAGATCTCGGCGTTTGTTTCAATTGTTCGAGGGACAATCTCTTTAATGCTTGAGATGCGACCCTTTGTGCGACGCAACTGTCAGTGGATTCATGAAATTGCCGCGGAGAGCGGCTAGAGAATGCACTGCCTCGAGGAGATTGGGTCTGATTAACCAGAAACTTTTGAATGAGAATTTTTAATTGAATAGAAAAATTCTAACAAAAATCGTAAACACATCGAGCAAAGCCTAGATCCTGCAACGAAGCTCAGTTTGCCAGAGAGAATAGAACCACAGTGATTAACCGGCGAATGGGATAAATTAATCGAACGAGAGAATTTTTATGAGATTGTGGTTTGTAACTTTCCCAGCGGAACGACTAGCGTCGAATTCGCGGGGCGAACCGAACGTGCACACGCCGGATTCGTGTAACATTCGGAAAATTGGCTTGTCCGTGAAAATTCGCAAGAACACGCGACCGCGGGAATAATGAAAAATAGTGAACCGCCCTGACAACTTTTCCGCCGCGGCCGGGGTCGCGCACGGCTGCGTTTACGTCACGCTCGTCCGTTTCCCGGGGAAATAATGATTTTTGAAATAATTTCACGCGTGTGTTCTCGCTCTCCGCGGCTGTCCACGGGGATGCCTCGACGTCCACTTCGCGCCACCGACGCTATTTCACGTCAGAGATGGAAAAAATTGTTCGTTCCGCGCAAGCTTGTTTCCGCGCGGCCTCCTGCTAACCATCGTTCCCCGGGTAATTAATTACAAGCCGTGATTATTATAAACAGCGGCTCTAATTACTTGTACACAAGGCCGGCTGGAACCGGAGCCTTCCGCTACAAGGGACCACATTCATTTTTTTGACAAACCGCGACGCGTTATCGCGCGTTTGCAACCCGAAAAACTGGCTACGCGAATAAATTTAACGAAGCCCAAGAAATTGAAACAGAACAAGTGGAAGATATTTGCGGGTACTGGGAAAAAGTGTTCGAAAATGTTGTGGATAAAGAGTTAGCCAAGATTTTGATGTACATTTTCGAAATAAATTTAACGCAGCCACTTAGTCTTCTCTAAAAATTAAAAATCCGAGCAAAGAGACAGTTGTTGCGGTGAGGATCGTTTCAATTGTCGCTGCGGTCGCGTTACGATAATTCGATCCGAAGATCGCGAACGGAGTATCAATCACTGAAAACGGCCTCGCAGCGCCGCTATTCCCAACGACACCATTCTTCACCTAATCCGAAAATCACAGGAGGGACCGGGGACGCGGCGACATTACGCCTCAAGAATATTCTTCCGTCCGGGCGGAAAATAACACCGTCGGAGAGAGGAAGCCCGGGAGAGAGGAAGAAAGGGAGGAAGGGGTAGGTAGAAGGGGGTAGAGAGAAAAGAGAGGGAGAGAGCTAAAAAGAGAGGAGCAGGGCGAGAGGCATGCAAAGCCAGGACACGCGCGGAATAATCCTGAAAGCCATCCCTCGTGCCGATCCTCTGCGATGCCGAGGTGAGAGACGGCCGTGTAGGTTCGCTCGAGTGTCCCGCGGGCCTCGTCAGCGTGCCGTCGCGTGATTTGTGGGACACGTGTCTACTCATTTTTATTTATTCCTTTATTTATACCTGGCCGACGAGTCCCCCGGTCGCTCGTCGCGACCGCGAGATGCCTCGCGCATTCGCCAGAGGCGTCTCCGAGGCTGCAGCCTCAAGATAGTGTCTGGCTCAGACCATGAGAACCTGTCCGGATTCCGCGCTTTTATGGGACCACTGCTTGGCGAACTGGAAGATATCACGGTCGAGCTACGTGGAAACACGCCCCGCCTCCTGGAATGCGAGACACCGTGCCCCCGCATCCAAAACTGCGGATTTCTGCGTTTCCGAAATGTCGCCCCGCTCCCGACGTCCTCTATCTTCCCCAAATGTCAATTTGTGTTCAAATATATACAAAATTCCATCACGATCTAATTTATAACTGTGCCAATTTGTTATATCGGCACAAGTAAAAAAATCCCAAGTAAGAATGTAATTAGAACGAGACTGATCAGTGGAATGTATAAAGCATCTGTCAGCCCCACGTGTATCCCGGGGATACATTATTGACGTGCACTCGATTGACTCGTTGAATAAATTATAATTACGGTCGTGTGTCGCTGCGTTTCTTGTTACATTTTTCTCTCTCTTTTCGTTTTTTTTTCTCTAATATTATACTCTTTTGTCTGTATCGGTGACGGAGATGTGTGCCACGGCATTTTAGGACAAGTAATTTACTTTGTCAGTGCCGAAGGATTAATTAATATGGAGGTCAAAGCTGATGATCGGGCCAGATATTTCCCGGAGCGAGGAACGTAAAAAGAGATTGATCGCGATCGGGTTTTCGATTTATATTCAAATTCCTCGCGCGTCAACTTTTCCCCCGTTGCAACCGGATATTGGACGAACTCTCACTTTTCCGTGATACAGAAACCGGCGAAGGAGGGACATATTTTTCGACGGTCGATCTCGTAAATTTACCCTTTGACAAGCGTCTTCCTTATCTTTATTACGGGGCTGGATCGAGGTTCGGGTCGCGGCGAAGATTACATTTTCTAATCCGGCCCGGAATTCTCCTCGACGAGAACGTTGCTAGCGCAAAAATCTTTGTCGTTTAATCCTATGCAATTGCTATCGAGCGGAAACGAATTTCAGGTATTGAGGTATTCGATTGAGTTCCAGATAAAATATATATAGTATTAAAATTCATCGAATGTTATGCTAGAGCGAAATGCAGACGATCGTTGCCGTTGTAAATACATAAAGTTCGGCTACAACGCTTCCGATAAAATTTTCCGGACTCCTATCAATTTTACGATACCTTCGGAAAGTATCCGAACAAGCTCGAATCTTTTTATTCGGCGTATTCCGACCGCAGCATTTGGGAGTGAAAAGTCTGGCTCGGGATAGAAAAGGGAACGAAGAGAAAGAGGTGGAAAGAACCGAGTCCCGAACGAACCATTACATCGGCAACAGGCGACAATGAA
This sequence comes from Lasioglossum marginatum, assembly GCA_028455795.1. Taxonomy (NCBI): domain Eukaryota; kingdom Metazoa; phylum Arthropoda; class Insecta; order Hymenoptera; family Halictidae; genus Lasioglossum; species Lasioglossum marginatum. The sequence goes on from CM052276.1 coordinate 6,680,834, forward strand.
AATCTGTTCAGACATTTAACCCTGAAAGCACGAGGAAACCGACGTGCCGCGATTTTGCGGCAATGTTTTTGATCTCGGCACCGTTGTTTCGTTAAAAACGCGCGAGAACAGTGCATTTGGTGCTCGCGCTTTGTCCTCGTTCTACAACGAAAAGCTTCAAGGCTGGTGATAAAGAGGGACAGTGGAAAAAAGCACTAGCGAAAGAGAGAGAGAGAGAAAGAGAAAGGAGTACGGGGCGACGCGACAGAAAAGCTTTTGTTTCCCCTTTTAAATACAGCTCGGACGACGTATATGAATCGTAAGAGGCGTTGAATTTTTATGGCTCTGCATGCCGCGAATTAATTCCCGGCCTATTCACATACTTCTTCTAGCACCTGTTTATTGTTGCCACCACCGTGGTCTCTGTGTGCGAGAACCTGTGGTGTTCGCTGCTCATGAATTACAGCAACAGACTGGTTTTTCTATTGGGCATACGGTCTCCTTAGATTCTTCAGACCATTGGAATATTTCTTGAGGATCCATAGGAATTTCTTTTTGTGGAGAGCTTCTTAAGTAAGAATGAAAATGTATTCGAATGCAACGCGGGTCAATCTATACCAAGATCCCCCGCGAATGTTAAACACCGTGAAACAAGGCATTACGTTGTTCGTTACAGCCGGCGGAAAGGGGGCAGCGAATATTCGCGAGCCGCTACTCCTTCGTATTCCGCGCAGAAATAATTCTCGCCTCGTGCAGACACCGTGTAAACACATTTCGCCGGAGAAGGACAGGAAAAGCCGCGGCATGGTGCGGATGGTCGGGGGGCGCCAATATTTCATCGTATCGCGCGACATTCGTTTATGAAAGTTCTTCTTCAGGGGTTGGTAGTCGCCGTGCCGCGGCCTGGGAAACGCCGTTCCGGCGGGCTCGTGTTCAATGTAACGAGCGTTACCAACGGAATCCTGGGAACCTATTTAGGTCCGGCCGAAACTACTCGAAGCTCCGCTCGACCGAGACGATCGTCCCGTTGCCCGTTGAACCGAAAACAATCGGTGAAATGTTCCCGTTTCGACCCCCAGTGATTCCGCGCCAGTATTTATCTGAGCATTAAACACGAAGAATACGGTGCCGCGCGGCGCGGCGCGGTACAGCGCGTTTACCATTCCTCTTCCTCCTTTTTCCAGGGCCAAGACGCTGCCTGCCGTTTAATTAGGACGATGTTACGTCAGCCGCCCGGGAATGCGATATACAAAAACAAAAGAAAAACGACAACACAGACAACGCAGACTTCGATTATTCGCATCTCCTCGAAAAATCGATCCAAGCGGAACGTTTCATTTCCGCCTCGGATAAATGATTTCGTTCTGCTCTTTAAACAAGGCCCATTCGTTTTAATAGAGAAACGCTATCAAATTTTTCCCGTTTACTCGAAAATCAGATCCGGGCAAATGCGACACGGAAATTGACGATATGGAACGGAATCGTTTGCTCAAATCCTAATTGGTGAAAAGTCTCTTATAGTAAGTCCTCGACTTACGCGGTTAATCCATTCCAGCGCTTTCCGCGTAAGTCGAAAAACCGTGTAAGTCGAATAGTACCAAAGCGCCACCGTTGAAAGGTTACTAATACGGTCTGCTTTGTGCATACTATATGTATGTACTCGTTTGAAAGGAAATTTCAAATAAACCAACTATGTTCATGGAAAATTTATCCCTTATAAAGAATGAATGCTATGCTGTACACAAGCAAACACTTATCTTGGCTTCCGGATGAATCCGATTAATCCGCGTAAAACGACCATATAAAAAAGATGGTAATATCTTCAAAAAGTCAACAAGCAAATATTTAAAAAATTTAATTATGCTAGGTTGAGGCTAACAGGCACACAAATATTGCAAAATTCTTGTGTACCTGTGCGAGCGGAACGTTCGAGGGATTAGAAGACATGGACGAGAGGACTGAAGATTGCAGGCAGCGTCATCGACTTTTCCCGGTCGGAGACAGAGCGTCAGAGAAAGAGGCGGCCACGCGAATTATAATGATAGTAATTGAACAACCAAGGCAAACAACCTAAATAAGCTAAATAACTGGTAACAGCCGGCGGTTCCCGGAGGATCCGAGCAACATCCTTTGGCCCATAATACACTTCGCCGCCAAGCTCCCGCCTCGCCGCGCCGGCTACGGGCAACGGAGGCGCAACTACTGCAGAGCACAGCCTCGTTAATAAAATATTTCAGCAGCGCCCCGGTAAGAGCTGTTCTTTCCTCGTTTCTTTTTTTTCTATTATTTAATCTTCCTCTCTATTTCAGCGCGCCGCGCCGACTAAATTTCGCCCTGGTATGGTGGTGCGATGGCAGGGATATTCTTGCGCGGTGGATGCAGTAGATTAAGGAACGTCTTTCTTTGCTCTTGTGTTTATCGCGACTGAACTCTGCTCCACCCCCGTTACGAGGCAGGCGGGGAAGGGACTGAATAATTTCGACGATTAAGTTTAACGACCGCTTCGCATCCGCGTGCACGGTCCCGGATTAATTACGGGAACTTTAACGGGCGATTAACAATTGTTTAGCGCGACGCACGCACCCCCGGCGACGCTGATTTCTGCCAACGCTGTGTCTCGCTACTTCCTTCGAGGACATCGACTACCACGGGATATTTACTGCCTGAGACTCGCTGGATCATGTTGGAGCGTTTTTAAAATCCTCGGATTATTGAGAGCGATTTGTAACATGCAAACAAAATTGTTTAAAGGAGCTGAGAGAAGAGATGATTTACCTTGTGAAAATTTGTGCGATTTATTTGAACAATTCTCGAACAGCTTCAGAAAGAATAATCTCAGTATGGAATAACTGTTGCGCCCGTGTATAGAGTTTCGCGGGAGATGCTATAGAATCCCGTCGTAATTTGGCGCCAGACTAAATAATTTCTTTGCGCGATCTTGCATTCAGAGAGAATAAAAAAAGAAGTCAGTCGCGATTGCAGGATCGCAGCCCTTTCATTTAATTGCGAGATGCTTCGCCGTACACCGGAACACAGCCAGGAGAAAATCATGATGATTTCAACAGTCGACAGCAAATACCAGCCTCTCTGCAAGCAAGGGGAACATCCTTATATCGTGTTCCCTTTGCGTTTCCACATGTTGATCTACCAACACCGACCATTATGTCGTGTCGAACTCGCATTCACACAGACGGGAAGGGAACAACTTCGCTTTTTCGTCTCCCGATGCTTGCACGCGCTCCACGGAGGCTGGATCTTTGAATATTGTTTGAGTACCGTCTGCACGCCGTACCAGTTTACAAAAGCAAAAGGGGAATCGGACTTTTACTGTTAACTGTGCGCGATGCGGTTCAAAATGATCACAAATTGAACTCGCGTTTTAGACAGGATTGAATTGAGAACAGAAGGTTTTATAAAACATTGCGTTTTTCCTAGTCGATCTTTACGGTGCGAGTGTCTCGCGCCAGGTTCGAGCACGAACACTATGAAAAACAGTATCGCGAATCTGTCGACCTGTTCTCCAGGGCCGGGCCATGTTGTCGTTTCCTTTTGTCGCGCGAGGGGGATTGCGAGAGAGGGGTTTGCGAGGTGGTGAAAGGAAGAGAAGGAAGAAGTGGTGGAGAAGGACGCGGAAGGAGAGTCACCGAGACACGTTAATGAGTTTTTCGAGGTACGTGCCGGGTGCGGAGACGATCGACAAGAGCTGGGAATTAGAGGCGGCGAGACGCGGGGCCGAGGAAGGGTCGCGTCTGGGATTGGAAAAAAGGAAAGTCGAAGGGGGCACGGAGCCTGCGGGAGTAGCGGGGTGGCACGGAGCTGTGCAGGGGCGTCGCTCGAGATCGATCTTCCAGTTTTAAATTTAAATAAACGCCAGCTCGTAGGCGATAAGGCCCTGCTCTCTCGCAATAGTCGACCGGTCTCTCGCCCTCGTGCCCCTCCCTGCCCCTTACCCCTCCGTTTTCCACAACGGCAATCTTTCTTCGGGCAGGCTTGTATGTAGTCTAGAGAAAAGGTAGGCGGGTAAGTAGGCGCCGGGACAGACGTGAAAACACGGCCGTATAAGATCGATATCGAGAGAAAATCCGATCATTATTGTGTTTCTTTTCACGGGCCTAAAAGGTTTCCGTGAAAGCTACCCGACGCTCCTTTCGCAGCGGCGAAACTGATTGAAATTTTTTCGAGGACCCGCTTTCTCGCGCCTTCTTCTTCCTTCACCTTTTCACCTCCCCACCACCCCGCTTCTTTTCTCTTTTTCTTATTTTTTCTTCCCCACCTTTTTTCGTGACTGAGTAATGGAATCCTTTGAGCGGCGATGGCTCACGGTTTATGATTTATTTGTTTGCGCGGGGATCCCCTCAAAACTTCCTCCTCTGTTTTCGATATCAATCCGACCGAGCACCATATCCTGGTTTCCACGTCAAAACGGCGTGGGTTTCGGCTCAGATTCTCGGCAAAGTTTCATACTAACGCTCGTCGGAGTTCGAACGGCCGAAGCCTAATTTGCAGGATCTTAAGAAATAAGGGAGAATTTCTAAGAAAACTTTCTAAGAAAGCATTTCTGAAGAAAGCTCTCTGGACAAAGTCCATCGAGTTTGGATAATATTAATATTTATTTGTCCATGCTGTTTTTCATGTTTTAATTAATTCGACGGTACTAGCCGTCCAAGCTGAGCCTCAACACGTGCAAGGCTTCAATGCATACTTTTATGCAAACTCCTTCCGAAGTTTGAACGCTTGAAGCCTAATTTGTAAGTGGAATGGATCTGAAATCTGTACAATAGCACCGTTCTCGAGTAGCGATCCCGTTGATATTAAAATTCTTTGATGTTTCCGCAGAGGGAACGCGAAGTAATAAGACCTCTAAAGACCGTTTCACAAGTCTCGGTTCCGAATTTAACGAAATACGGTTTCCGAAGGGCTGAGGGATGTGACAATTGATCGCAAATTCGCCGGTAGATTAGCGTCCGCCGCCGCCGAAATCGCATTTTCGTTGGTTCGAGGAGCAGATGATTTTCGGGGCTTTAGCCGGATAAACTGAAATCGATGGATTCAAATGCCGATCTGTAATATCGGCGGTGTGCGTTCCGAGCCGAACTCCAATTTCCTCGCTGCCGGACAATTAAATTACAATCGGCAAACACGATAAGCACAGTCGTTCCCGAGGAAAATGAATATTTCAAGGTGGTGTCGCCTAAATCAAAACGTCAATCCGCGCCGCGCTACCTCGGCTGTGCACTCGGGCAGTGGGGATGGGGAAAAAAATTAAAAAGATGCTTGTGCCAATCAAACCTTCGGGAAAACGCTGCAATTTTTGAGCCCGCGTTACGTCCAATTTCGAACGCGATCCGAACAACAAATTAATCGGGACTCGATTATCCTCGGGTACGAAATGCGCAACATGCTCCGGAAACTTCGTAAACCGAGCTTTGCTTTTTATTTTAGCCATTGAATCACAACCTCATTTTTAGAATTTCGCATGCTTCAATATGGAACAATGTTCAACAATGCTTTGTTAACGCAGTTCCCGGCCGCGATTATCCATTATATTTCAAAAATTCTGCGGTTCGCCGCTTTGTTCGATTCATTTCAGTCGGATAACGGAAACTCGTTCCAATCGGCGAGGAACAAATAACACCGAGAAATGCAATCCCATTATTTTTCTCAGCGTTAGTATTTTCGTATTACACGTCCTTCTTTCTTTGATAGGATGGAAACTGTATTTTTGAAAATGGTATTCTCTTAGGATTTTCATTTAGGATTCTGTTAATAAGTAGATTGCGGATCTCTGTGCGACTCCAAGTAACAGGAGTCGAACGCCACGAAATTCTTCCAGTTTCCGCGCTGTTTCGAGTTTCCCCGGCAAATTTCGTCAGAAACGCATAACGTCCGGTCTATTAATAAGTTCGCCGGCCAGCATCGAGTATGTAAAGCAGCGGTTAGAAGTTTCGTTCTTAATTTGTCCGTGGAAGTCGAAAATCCGGGGGTCAACTTGCCGACGTTCGTGAGCGGCGTGCGGCCGCATACGGGCATAAAATTAATGGAACGGCGGCGTACGGGTAAAAATTCGGCAAAAAAAATCCCGGGAAGAAAACTGGGGCGAGTAACTAACCGGAGGTAACATCGAGATTTCATCGGTGGATCGTCGAAAATCCTATCCGACGGCCACGTTCACAACTACCGTGCGCAGCTTCCGGCTCGTCGGCGAACCTCCTCGGCCGTAATTTCGTCTCCCGAGTTTGCAGGTGGCTTAATTTTTGCCGCAACACGTCTGTCGGTGCGCGTCCGTCCCGCGTAGATACGGCACGGATTTTTCTCATTGCTGATTTTAATAACAGATTGCAACTGGGAGCCAGCAAGAACCGAGAAAGAGAAGATCGGACGAACAAGGATACGAAACGGGGGCTGACTCACCGCTCTCGCCCCCGAGAGCTGCTACTATCTTATGGTTTCGGCACCTTTGATCTCGATACATTAAAAGCACTCCCTTACAAGGGAGTCGTTGCTAGTTAATTACCAGCCTGCGAATCTTGCGCGTTTTATACCCGTATACAATCGATCGGAACTTCCCCGCATAATGAGAAGCTTAACAAAGTGTAACGAGGCTTCCTTTTTTTGTTTGATATTTTTACAGAGGAATCTAGCTAATTATCAGCCTGGGAATTTTACGCTTCCCCGCGTTTGTTAAAATATCCCATTTTTCGTCAGAAAACCTATTTCACGGAAAATCCCCAGCCGAAACGTATTACAGTGAAGGTTCGATCCGACCAAAACTTTTTCAATGGAGGGGATTCGTTTTTCTTAGATCGAATACTTACTGTATTACACAAGATAAATGAAATAAATCAAATAAAAGATGGATCAATCGCAAGACACAGGAGCCACTTTCGATTGTATCACAGGAAAATTATAAACACGGAATTTCGTCAATATTTTCGCTAAGGATAATAATAGCGAAGCAAGTATCGCGCATATCGATTAAAATTCAGTGCAGCGGAGGCAAGGAGGTGTAATGAGATTTTTACTCTGTTTTTGGAGGGTCCATTAGTGCATCGAGGCAACATAGGAAATTTCTTTCGACACCGTCACATTTTCATCGTGATAAATTATGCAAATGTGCGATATATTCCTCGATAGAGGCTACAGGAAGTACATTCTGCGCTTCGGCAAGTAACAATGAATGAAATATTCAAGACCAATCTATAAGAAGGGCGCGGAACACGAGAGCGTACATCAAAGAACAGATTCTTCTTCGGGTGAAATTTTGTAATCGAGAGATATGACGGAAAGTTTTATGCGGCCCGGAAGTACTAACCTGCCGAGAATCTCGCGTGTGCACGCAAGAGAAAAAGAGAGAGAGAGGGAGAGAGAGAGAGAGAGAGAGAGAGAGAGAGAGAGAGAGGGAGAGAGAGGGGGGGCTTCATCCTTCTGAGAGAAGAAAATGGATTATCTTTACCCCGGTCTTCTACATTTTTTTTCCTGCTCCTCTATTTTCTCCTTTCTTGAGGGACTCAAAGTACGTTTGGGATTTGGTAGCAGCACACAGAGAATGAAAAAGTGTGGCGACAAATCTGAGGCTAAAGAGGAGAAAGATTTAGTGAAATTTTCAATACAGAGAGGCGCACGTTGTACTGCTACTATCAGCGCTGCGCGATTTTCCGTGACATAAACTGGAAACTGGAAATCTCTTTGACTCGCCGACGGGAGGCCTGAATAAAACAGCAGGGACATTTTACCGGGACCTGCACACTTTCCCTTGCAGTTTCGACTTCGACGGTTCCAAACACTCCGACCTATTACTCGCCGAATAATTAAATATGTGAAACACGCTGAACAGGACGAGCATCCGGCCAGTGAAAATGAACGCGATTCTCCTGTGAATCGACGCAGATTCACAAATTGAAAATTAATTTGTGATTATTTATTCTCGAACGAAGTAGCGTACACAATGATTGTTAGAAAAATGAAACGCAGAAATGTAAATTGGTAAAAAGATGGCTGCCGTCTCGAACGAGTCTGCGGTAATTATAAATGACAGTAGAGCTCGGTCCGTCCAAGGAGTCGAGCACGGCGGAGCCAGTTAATTTTCCAAGCAGATTTTCCGTCTCGTCTCGGCGTTTTCTGTCCCGCGAAAAAATGACCGTCCCTCCGGCAGGTTCGTCCGGGCGAATCCAAGTGTAACGGCCATTAACTATACCCCGGCCGGTGTCCAAATTAAAAAAGGGCGACTTATGGCTCCGGGTCCTCGGCTCGCTGCACTCCGTAGATTACGCACGATCGATAACGCGTGCTCTACAGAATGCTGGTCTTTGATACAGTATGCACACGGTATACCGGACGGTATGCGCGCGTTTTTAAAAATGAATGAACACCCCCCCCCCCCCCCCAAGGAATAAATGGGCCGCGTTTCACAGAACGGCTATAAAGGATTGATTAAAGTGAGGCACCGGCCAAATAAGGGCCTGTGTCAGATGCGAAACTGCGCCTGGCCGTATTTCGTTACCGCTCATTCTCGTTTTCGAGACATTATTAAAACCGGACACCGAATTACGTTAAAAAACTACTCGCAAGATTTTTTCCTTCGCCAAAGAAAAGACTGAGCATTATACCGAGATGGGATTCCTACGGGACAAGATTACTGAACGAACCGTGAAACGGATCTCTTGAAAAGTTTCGTTGCGAGAAGGTCGAATCAGCCGAGCCGAACGTTTAATTCGCAAAGCAACTTTGACAGTCGCGAAATAAAAGCACAAGTGGTACGGTCCACTCAGTGCACAGGGCGTGTCAACCGTACTCTGTTTCTATTTATCTCGAACAAGGGAACAGCAAGTTCCTTTGATGTCGGGGATGACTCGATAGTGTTGATACAACTATGCGAACCGGATGTAACAGCTTCGCCGTGTTTGCGTAAGCGACGATAGCACCGAGCAACGCGGATCGGTGAGCGCAAACACTTTGCGCGTCGATTATTGTCTATCAAAACTTCATTCTCGTCGTCAATCTTCCAGTCCTCGGGCCTCAAACCTGAAATTTCTATCTCCCAACTCCCTTTTAGCATAGCTTGATTGCGTTGTTCTCTTCCGCGTCGGTTTTAATTAATTTGAAAGATTATTGAGATTCGATCGTTGTTCGCTACAGCGTTTTTCGGAGGCAGATGTCGAGGCCAGACGATGAAAAACGAGCCTTCGAGCACGTAAAGTTTCTCAGCTCGTAAACTTGTAATACGATCTCGCAGGGACGATGTAATCTGTCCAGTCGTTTAATTAATTTTCCCCGGAGGGGACATAAAAACCCGCGGAACGAGCTCGAATTATCGCTCGAATTAATTTGATAATTCCTGACTTTAGCGGCCGCACCTCCATAACACTTGTCGATTGTGCTTCAATCACGCCGCTGAAGATTACGCGTTAACTAAGAAGGAAATCTCTGACAGGCGACAATCTGTGCGTAACGTCATTTAACGCAGATCTACATACACTGATTGTGCGGAGAGAGGAGATGAGAGAGCAGTCGGAAAATTTGGAGATCTGTTAACGACATCTTCGCAGTCTCTGTCCAGGCGAACGGAAGCGAGTCAACCAGCGTGAAAATAATCTCTCTCGTTACCATTCCGCTGGCCCTGGCGGACGCTTCACGCAGAAAATTACATTTTCTTTTCACGAACTTCTTATTCAATTCCCGACCGACGCCGGGTAATGCATATCGCGGACAGAACTATTACATTACTCGATCGCAATTTGACTACAAAGGGCTCGGGGTAATACTCGTTGACAAAAGCCTTTGCCCGGAGCACCGGCTACAAATAGAATTAAAGGACACCTAAAAGGATAATCCGCCGCGCATCCGCGGAAGGACCTCCGGTCCATTCCAGGCCTCGTGCGTCGCCTCGGCCCCCTGTTCGCCTCACTTGAATCGTAATTCGTCGCTTCTTTACGCCGCCGCTAAGTTAATTAGCCCTCGCTCCGGCTAAACGGATATCCCCTTCGTTTTCGTACACTTTCGCGCCCCTCTCGCTACCCTTGAAACCAGAGATACATCGCATTTTTCACCTCGATGGGGCTTTGACTTCACCTCTCGTTTTCAAAAAGATTTTGTTGCTCTGCGATCCTCCATTTTCCGGAAAAATGGCCCCTCAATATTCCTTTCTCTCGAAATTTACTGTAGCTGTCAGAACATCCACAGGAAAATATCTCTACCGAAAATGATCATGTTGAACCAACATAAAAATATAAAAAAGTTCTATTCATATTAAAGTTCATTTCAACCCGAATATTCTCAACAAAGGTGTTCCAAAAGAACAAGAACCGAGGCTAATTAATCGCGAGCGAGTGAATGTTTCATCGTACGCGTACCGCCGCTATAAATTTCGATCGCCCGAACTAATTTCGTTCGAAAATCGTAAAGAAAGGTTCGGCGTTTCATTCGAAATAGGTTCAACGATGGCTTCGTGTTGCAGAAAAAAAAGAGCGAAAGAGAGAGAGAACGGAAAGAGTGCGCGGAGGAAAGGCACGCGCGCAGTATTTAAGAGAAGCAGTAACGTAACAATAGGCGAGTACACGGGCTGGAAACGGTAATGGTGTGTCGTGGTTCGCCCAGCTTACTTTTATGTCCCGCCAGGGCTGCTCTTCACCTTCTACACTGTCCGCTTTCACTCTTTGGCTCGGCTCACGCGCCATTTCTCCATCCCGCGTTCTCTTTCTCTCCCTGTTGCGAGCGCGAGCCACGCTTATCTACTCTCGCCACCCTTCTTTCATTGGGACAAGGCAGAGTGCAAGCGGCAAAGGCTCGCTTTGTTACCGGACACCATTCTCTATTATTAAATTGTATGTTCTTCAACCCCTTGCCTCGCCGACACCACTGGTTCCCAAGGAATCCAGCTGCGTCGAGCCAAACCGAGCTAAAGCCAAGCCATTTTTCTACGCTCCCGATCAGCGACCAAGAAAACTTTCGAACCGATACTCGTACAAACGCTCGATGACAAAGGGATCTTGATCTTGGAACCCCGAGCAATTTCAACTACAATTATTCTTCAACATGTTTCCTTCTGGATCGGTTTCAGTTTCTCATTTTCCACGTTTTTGTATTTCAAGAAATGCAAGGATATTCATCTATCAATTTCTAAAGCGTAATTAAAGGTTTGAGATCTCGAGGTGTTGAGATTGTCGAGATACATCTGGGTTACTCGAGCTATTCGCTGCCTTCTGAAAAGAGTTTCAACGATGCTCTGATAGCAGTTAAAAAGGTACTCACAGTCAACGGAGACTTTGATCTGCTTGCTCACAGTTGGAGGCACACCGTTGGACGCGATGCACAAATAAACACCCATATCGAGTCTGGAGATGCGTGTAATTTCCAGCGACTCGCCTTTCCATTCCATCACTGCAAACAGAAATAACTTTTGAAATGATGTACTAAATTTGCTCGTTCGAAAAATAACACGCAAAACATTTCTTTCCAATGCAACGGGCCATTCATTTCACCAAGTTTTTCGCCGTGTTCATTTTTCGCAAATTAAAATTAATTAGTACTTTATCGCAGATAATAGCCTGCAGATAATTCGCAGCGGTAAAACGATGTGTGAAGAATATTTTACGGAACAGCTCTGATATAATTGAATAAAATCCACGAAATTGTACATCGCGGTACAGCAACGATAAAAACAGCTTCCTCAATGAGAGACCCGCGTTTCTAGGACTGTAGCCGGTTTGAGCAAATCGTTTTCCACCTTTCCGCGGCAACAGCTCAAAAACACCGCGGTAATTCGTCGGAAGCGGTTTTTTCGATCGCCAGCCGGGCGCGCACGAAATTTTTAAACGACCGCGAGCACTCGACCTCATTATTTTGGTCACTCGGCCCACAATCTCGTTCATAATTCGACGACTTCCTTAATTGCGTATTGCCTGTCCTGGTTTCGAAATTGTTTCGTGTATCCGCGAGAACAGCCTAGCAAAAACATTTCACGGTTTCGCGTTGCTCGCGTGTTCCGATGAAATTTTTAATCGCTCAGCGAGCTTTACGAGGGAAAATCTTTGATTGTTCTGTCCGGAGTTTCCACGGTGTGTTGACTTTGAAAAAGCCGCATGGTGTAAAATATTTCCCGGCCCTTATCTTGATCAACAATTATCGCTAACCGTGGCCCATTAATTAGTACACGCCATGACGCTCCGACGGAAAAAAACTCTCCTGCCGGGAATGCCACTGGTAACATAATTACGGGGCTCGCGTCCGGTCGGCATTAACGACAGCGAATCTATGCGTTCCCAAGGCTCGAGATGCGTGGCACGTTAATGAGCAACACATCCTTTTTACCCTCCCCTTGCTAAACGCACCGACCTCGTCATCATCGTCGTCGACGATGTCGACGTCGTCCTGTTTTTCTTTTTCCGCGGTCTGTGTGTCCTCTTTCGACAGCGGTAACACAGTTTCGTAGCCTGCACGTTTGATCTTCGGACTGACGCCAGACGAATGTCATTATTTTTAATTGCCGCGCGTGTCGTACTCCACGAATCTATCGAAATCCTGCCACGGATCGACGTCATACGTATTTTAAGGACGTCGCCGGCGAGACGCAGCCCGAATTCCCACGGCCGAGAAAACGGGCTCGGGTGTCTTTTAATTCTCGTGCCTACGCCGTTGCACCGCGCCCCGCTCTGTGTAATTAAAACCCGTCGGACATCAGCCATTTGCGAGAAGAATTCGTTCGTAAATACGTGAGCGAGGACGCCGTCGTCGTACAATTGAATTTTAATAACGACACACAATCGCCTGGACCACGACACGCTGTTACGCCCGGTTTTCATTCTGTTGAAATATTGCTGCATACTCGAATAGAACACTCTGACTGATCACTGAATCCCGACGCATCAATGAAAATAATATAACAATATTCTCCTGTCTTTACAGCATTGTGTTCCAACAGAAAATCCATAGTATGAAGCACGACTTACCCGACAGGGTCTTGTTAATAGTGATCTTCGATCCATCCTCCTTTTTCCAGCTTATCTGCGGCTTCGGACTTCCGGACGCCTTGCACGATAAACTAACGTTCACACCTTCCTGCACGACCACGTCCGATGAGGTCTGGTAGTCCACTATGTTTGGAGGCACTGCGAACAGAAGTACAGTTACAGTAAATATTCGTTCTATAATCAATTGAAATGTTTAATTCGGTTTGTCTCTACGGCGATTAGTTCCTGAGAGAATCGAGCTCAAAGATTGATCCGCCGTGTCTGATCATAGCCGACTGTTTCTACTTATCTGTGCGGGCACAAATACTAAAAAAGGAACGTCGATTTTCTATAAAATAGATGCTCGTGTGACAAAATTCTATTTCACCTTTTTCAAGGGTTATTTCACGTGGAATCGCATACTGTATTTAAAATTCTCTGTATCTCATTGAACAAGTTACGATTCGGCTTTCTTCGTAGTATTAGTCGCTGATATTTCTCTAACAGAACACGGAGAATACGTAAAGGATGGAACAGACGTTTTTCAAAGTGGATGATCACGGAAAGTGTTTATCAACGATCCATCGAGGCCACGTCTGCCTGGAATCGGAGAGGGCCATCGAGGGCGAGTCGAGTGCTGCGTCAACGGCACCGTAATCGTGCAAAAGAGCGACACTGAAAGAACGAAAGCGTCAGTCGGATCCGGCAGCGGTCACAATAATAAAATTTGCATGACACAGGCCGGCCCGGCGGCCTCTCGAGTGGACGGAGGCCGAGAGGAACAGACTCCTCCCCGGAACGCTGAAAGAACACCGTGGGGCTTGAATGGCATTCTTTCACATGCAAATCGAATTCAAACTTAAAGCAGCGAGAAAGAAGGGGACCAGGTTCGACGAAGTTGCAAAGGGGTTCACGACGACAGTTCCAGGATCGGTTGGAATCCGGTTACAACCGCGGAAACGCGCGGGGGTGGACCGAGCACCGACCAGAAGACCAGAGGAAACGAGAACACTGCGTACTGATAAGGCGAGCAGGGAGGAAATCCTTGTTAAAAAGTCGTAATCACTGATAAGAGCTTACTACCCCTCAAAATACATTTGAAGATTTTACAGAATTTTTTGAAACCCTGGAATCTGAGAATACATTGAAAATTCTCAGAAAAGTATGCAGGTATTGATAAAAATGATCGAAAGTTCTGCGAGATTATACAATTATATTATAAACATAATAGTGTTTAGCGGTCCCGATCGACAGTAGAAATCCCGGCGATCGATTAAAGTACACCGGAGCGATTGTCAACGAGGATTAAATCGCGAGCAGATTTTCATACATAGAAATCCGCCCTTTTGAACGGGACAGATGTTATGAATTATTAATAACACGGAGTGCTTTCACAATTCAATAAATATCAGTACGCAGACCATTAATATTTATCCGGCGTAGATTTTACACACGCGATCCGTGCTGACGAATAAACACAGGCCAATTAACAATTATCCAGTTGATTTATTAGGGTTGCAGGAGTTTTCGCTCGGAACAAACTCGGCGTGCCTCTGGCGTGCCCGAGGAGAAGGATAATTGGATTTCGTATGGTCAGGCATATTATGTTATCAGCGTGACATGTTGCCGAAATTCCGCTCTCATTTTTTGCAACATTAATTGTTCCGTAATTTCCTTAATTAAATATAGGGAGTAAAGTCGATAAGATGAACGGAATTTCGGGGGATAATGTTAGAGATTTTTAGTGAATAGGGAATGTTTCTCTTTCGAAGACGAAATAGGACCGGAACCATTTCTGTTCCTGAATCGACGTTAAAAAAAGCTGCTAAGCAGATAACGGAGAGAGGAGGCACTTTCGTCTTTTCAAAATCGCATCAACGTAGATTCATTCTTCATGAAAGGCTCGCGACTGGTTAGTTCTGTAAATCTGTCGAAAGAAATATTCGGAAAGATATAGCTTTGAAATGACTGCCTAACCGAGAGAGAAAATCGCTGGAAAACGGAAACCAGTCGCTGTATTTTCGTGTGCTTGGTGGAGGACAGAAAAAGTAGTATACGTATTTACCTTAAATTTTGCTCTTTGATTCTCGAAATAGGTGTTGAAATTTTTTACCTTTGAAATAAAAATCCAGAGTAATTAAGGGCTTTGGGACTGCAATAGGGTCAGTAATCTACGGGTTTTAGGGAACGTGAAAAAGTTCTTTAGGTCGAAAGCTGCTCCACATATAGCAAAACTTAACCTATTATAATAATTGGTAGTCAGTTACGGTTCCAGAAAATTTAGGGAATTTAGAAGATCAATCTAATTCCACATGGAAGAGTAAGAGAAGGTGCATGCCACGTGTGTGTCCGTGTTAATTCTCGGCTAGCCATTATTCCGGCGTTCAATAAATGCATCGCTACGTGGCAAGGGTAAATAACCGGGCACGGCTGGCTAACTCAATTATATCACTGTCACATTATCGAGGACATATGTCGTCTGCACCGTTATTTCTGACGTTCATCGAAGTCAACGTCGTCGACTCCGCGATATTGGACAAACGAAGAGTGCGCATTTTTCTCGCATGATCCTGCAGACGAATTTATTAGTACCCGTCGAGTGTCACATTATCGTGAAAACGACCCCGAAAGATATTGATTCTACACGATAATTTACAATTAGAATCCAAGTTATGTGTTTAAAAATGAAGATTTCGAAAATGGGTGTACGAAAGTCCTTTAACGATGACGAAAAATACAATATTATTTCTAGCGACGTAAATCGGATGAGCGCGTAAATATTGCGATTCCATGTCATCGGCCAAAGCGATAATTAAAAAGCAAGGGAAAGTGGAAAATTTAAAACACGAGGGATCGTCGCGCGACGCGCGCGCACGGCGGACCAACCAATATTGAAATGTTCCACTGGAAATTAATGGCGAATATTCATACCGTTCCGCTCACGCGCTTTTAAATAGCTGCGATAATTTTCCCTCGGTAGTATCGATAATCAAAGTGAAATATTCGTGGGGCGGGCAATTGTCGCATCTTCGGGGACGGACATTAACGACTCGTTAGCAATCGGATAGTTGGTTTTCGAGCTTCCGTTAATCGACAGAATTGATAATAATCAGTGGTGAAATATTCTTCGATGACTCAACCGCGCGCTATTCACGCGACGCGCGTTCTACTGGTCCATTACTCCTCTCGAATTCGACCCTGTAATTTTGTCCTTATTAACGAACTAACGCGAATCGAAGAAGGATTGCTTACTGTGAATTTTTCATGAACATGCTGCTTCTTGTCAACAAGTTTGCATAACTCAAAGGTCGGCAAGAAGTCTCGCGGTTATAAAAATATAATATATATAATATCAGAAATGATTTCAGATACACAGGAAAATAATAAAGTGTTCATTTCAATCGCCGAAACGGGCACTCCTTGCCGACCTCTGGAACAACTAGATGGCGTCAGGAAATTCAGCCCCGTAAGTATCGGCGATGAAGCATGATTATGAGTCGGTGTGATTAATCGCGCAGTTTGAGCGTATCCGTAGGAAATCATGAGTGCTCCTGTTGAATAGTTATGGCCAGAGCGAATGCGTCAAGGTCAGCAGTGCAATTCCGACGAACGAGGCGTGTCGCGCGACAGGTGTCAAGGAAATCGAGCGTCTCGATCGAATCGACCGGTGCCGGCGAGCCTGGCCCGTTAATGCATAAAATCATGAACGCGTCGTAAAATCTCGTTTCCCCGTGGCGAACTATGGCGCGTCTATGGTCCCAAACGTGGTATATACTCGGATGCAGTAAATCGATGCTCCATTGACCGAACAGTCGTAATGATTCTTCGTGCAGAGGCGGTGTAAGGGGTTGGTCGGCGTCGAGGGCACGGAAAAAAATTGTTCCCGCGGGATGCAGAAGGTTCGCGTGAGACAGAGGAATGGGCGACGAAAAATATACGATAATCGTTAACCCGTTCACCTCGAGAGCGAGCTCGGGGTTCGTGTGTATCACTGCGATCAAATATCGAAAGTGTCTCCGCTATTCATCGGATGGGAATCGCGCGGCTGATAGGAATCCCGCGCGTTCCACTTTCGACCCCCTCCAACCCCCTGCCACCCCCGACGGCAAGAATTCCCTTCCGGAGATTCGGGCGTTTCGATAACGACCTCTAATGCCTGCAAAAATATTTCCCCTCTCGTCCATGGACTCCTGAACCCGCCCTTCTCCCCCTCTCTCTCTCTCTCTCTCTCTCTCTTTGGCACTATCGCTCGCGGGAACGACATTAATTAACCTTCAAGTGGACTCTCAACATTAATCGTACCGTCCCCGGTAAATGACAGGCTCATGAATTCTTCTAAATTTACTTATTCTATGGTTCTATACCTTTGAATGGACAATAACTTTTTTAATATTGGAACTATTCTAGCTCCGAGTGCAAAGAGATATTTCAACAGAAGTCGTGTACGGTCTGAATAAATATAGTCTTGTTATTTTTGTCGAGGCGTATATACGTCTAAATTTTAGTGTTACGTTTAGTATTAAAATAGACTTGACGAACGATACATTGCGAAAGTAGAGGCACGAAGCTTTAAACCGAAACCGGGTTTATTGCCGTGCGATTCTTTTTTACGGAATTAGAACAGTTTAAATATCGACAACTCTTCGGAAACCGGGAATTTAGTGTGCCAATACTTTTCGCAACCACTGTATATCAGTCCTCTAAAAGCTTCAGTATTCGAGATCTCCTGCATCGATTTTTATTGTGAAATTGTACGCGTACTGTATGCTGTACAAACAATGCACTGTGTTTTTATGATATTTTAGGAAGAACATGGAATATTGTTAAAGAAAATACAATGGACCACTACCATGTTGTCCACACAAGGATAAAGCTCCAGTAAAAATTAGTAGCAAGTGTAAATTGTTTGCTAACGTATCATACAACTGATCTTTCTGAAATTTTCAGGGTAGTTTGCATCATCGTCAACGCATTGTTTAACAATTTTTCCAGCCGCGAAATTACGTTCGTTGTTGCTATAAAAATATTTGCGCAGGCGAGTCTAACGATTCGAAGTGATATTGTTGTTTCATCAACTCGCGTGTAACTCGAGTGCATTTTTAATGAAAACACTGCAAAATTGTAGGGACGGCGGTTGGGTGGCGAAGGTGGGGATTTAGCGAGGAGGAAGCGCGCGTATCGGAGCAATTTAATTGGATAATGGCGGGACGAAGAATCTGCAGGTTATAATTGCGTTTTACGAGGAAACACAAGAACCATTTTCGTCTCATTAGCGCGTCCGGCGAAGCGTTCGAGCGCATGCGCATCTCGTTTGTTCCGACACCGTGGACATCGCATCGTGTTAATGGAAAAAAGCAAAGAAAAAGAGAAGGCATGCTGTAAAAGGAGAGATTCTAAAAATATATCGACGGCTCGTCGATACCGTTTATTAGAGATTAATAATTTTTGCGGTAATCGCGGATCGTTCCGCGGCCACCGGGGACGCGTTTGCATCGCCGTTAGGAGTAATTTGCATCTCGTATCGCGCCTCGCGGTGACGGTTATTGCGAATCCCAGGTGACATTTCGGCTCCACTTTCAAGTTCGTGGCTAATGCGTTTTCGAATCGAACCGGCTCACGTTCATTTGCAATACCTTTCCCACCGGCTCGGAAACTGCGGAACACCCTGGTTTTTTGTTTTTCCCCGCGCGCACGCGAAGAGAAATTAACGCTTTTTCAATCAACTTGATTTAGAGCTTCAACTTTAAACGGCACCGCGGGGTTTCGCGGATTGTATTACTCGCGAATTATGCCAGTGCCGCGCGGCGCGGAGAATAATTTTACCGACTATTATCATTTTTATCCCCGCCGCATTAATATATTGTACTCGCAATTGCGAGCGTGTCAATTACTCCGCGCACTTTAATAGCTTAACCGTGTTTCTCGTCGCAGTAAGTTGTAAATTTCGAACGATTGTAATATTATATGCACGCGGAACTGCTCGGCTAATGCGCTGCCGTTCGCTGAAGTAGATCCAGTTTCACTGTTAATTAAGGACAACAATCAAAACGGCCCAATCAACATTTAATTGACACCGTATCCCGTTGTATCGCGTTATGTCTAGTTTACAGGTCGCACTAAACGTTTCACGGTCTCCTAAATCGACGATCCGACAGTTGTTGTTCGAACCTACGTTACGCGATCAAAGGCAAAAACCTAGGATTAAGAACGCATCGACAAACGTGTTCAGATTCAGCGTGTACATACATTATAGTCAGCTAGCATGTAAATTACAACGTTCAAGTGGAAAGTTTTGAAGCGGCTAACTATACCTCACGGCGTTCTGTAAAAATAGTTCTCGCGACCTTAATTTCCCGCGAGCGTATCGGTGTATTTGTGGTCTGGTTCCGATAACGTTCAACTCATGCACTGGCACATAATTTCTTCAATTAAATTAATAAAAACGATACAGTGACGAGGCAAATAATAGAATCGACCGGCGATAGCGCGAATGAAAAATTAAAATTATTTACAACGGCGGGAGAGGACGCGGCGTAAATTATTGTCGATAAGGTGCTCTCTATGCATTTCCGATATATCACTGTGTCTCGTTATCAGAATAGCGAATAACCACGGTCATAAATAATATGGGAACACGATCCTGGGTCCGCCGGGCAATTACTCGAACAATCCGAAATTTATTCGAAGAGCCGCGGCCCGATAAGATGCACAGCTTACGGATGAAATAGCAGTGGACCCTTCGGACTCCGCTTCGTTTAGTCCTGTCAGCTCTGTAAAGTGAACGGGTTTGTCCTGCATCCATAAACATGATCCACGGAACAACCCGTCCCTTTCGCAAAATGGACAATCGCGCAGATCTAATGCTCCGGGGAACGTTATGCGCGCATCCAATCAAAGAACCCAAATTTCATTAGGAAAGACTTCCCCATATTTACATCATCATAGCATATGCAGTTGGAGTCGCGTTAAGAATCAAGGTGGTTCAGCTTCCATTCGAGGTGCTATAAAACCGGAAAGAAAAATTGTAGATCAATTTTTAAGGACTCGCTGTAAAGTGGAGACTTCGACATTCGATTTCACGTCGAATTCAATCCCGATAAAAATTTATCAAGCTACATCGAGACGGAAACATTTCACAATCATATCAAGGTGAAGCGATGTTCATTTTTTTACATATTTCCTGGACTAGAAAAATTCTGAAAAAATGAACAATTTATGGAAGCGATAGTATGAATTTCGCCCTTTAAAACAAGTCTGGGAACATTATCCTCCTATTATTTTTTACATTTTTGATGACAGATTAAATGTAGGGGATGTGAGGTTCAATAATATTTTGTTGAGCTGTACTTTCCAGAAATGTCCCGATTAATATTGAGGATGGTTGTTTAATAAATGATTGCTGAGTGAAGTTGGGTAACAGAAGTAGAAAGGGTTGGAACAGCGGAGGATGGAAAAGCGTGGCACGCCACGCGCTCCGCGTCGGCACCGCTCGATGCTATGAATTACCGCAGGTGTCCGGCGATCTGCTGCATTAATGCTAATGCGGAATGTTACCGAATTGTTCAACAAGCGCAGATTGAGCAGCGCGGCCGCGCTCACCGTCGGAACCGGAGTGTTGATGCATTATTCAAGCGCAAACGCCGTCACGTGTACGTTGCTTCGGCGTTGTTGCGCGTTAACTTGGCCTAAACTCTGCCGGCAGCAGCTAGACCGAAAGCAGACCGCTTTTGGCAGTGTGTGTGGGAGCACAACGAGCAGTACAGGGTTGCGGAGGGCTGGAAAGGGTCACCGAAGGGTCGGAGTCTTGGGGAGGGATGCTGAGAGCATTTTCACATTGCCTGGTTCTCATCGCGCCATCGTCTCTGGTTGACGAACGGATTTATGCAATTATAGCTTTCGAAATTTTTCAAGAAATGCTAGGATATAAACTACGACAGAATTTCGTACGATTTTAATTTATTTCAGACCTAAACAGGCTACTACCACGGGAAATAAGATTTTATTTTTAGAGAAATCAACCACTTCCACAAAATCTAAAGTCATCATGGAAGTTCGTCGCTAATGACCTAGATGTTGATGCGACGTAAAAAAAACCTTATAATAAAAGAAAAGATTTTATTTGATTCGAGTTTCTTAAAATTCGTCTACAAAAAGTAAATATTTAGAGCAGTGTTGGGCCAAACGATCCACACACGTGATAGACAGAATATAGATCGTTTATCGCAGCTGGACACGAACTCAGCTTAACAGAGGGTTGTCCGGCTAGGTCTGACGTTCGTCGGACGTCGCGTAGACGGGGATGTCTCGAATTATTATACCACGACGGAAACGAGCGTCGGATCCTCCTCTTTCATCGGCGATCGATACCGGAGGCCTTCGTCTTCGTTTACCCTCGACTGGAGCCTCTGAAATCTCCGTTGTCCGTAATTGGCCACTCGAGAAACAGAGAAAGAAGAAGAAGAAGAAGAAGAAGGGACGAGGCGGCGCGGCATGGCGGGGCCCGGTTCGAGAACTCGGTTCCTACTTCCTGCTTCCTTCTCCAGCGAGTATCGGGTAAATATGTAGGCACTTAAATAAGTAGCCGAGCCGGTGCAGATCCTCCGTACGTTTTATCGGCTCCCTTTCACCAGCCACGCTCGAAATTTCCCTCGAATATGCTAACTTTAATGATCCGCGAGCAGTTATTGTGTTCGAGCCGCACCGCTTTGAACAGAAACGAATGCGTTACCAGCGCGCACCAACCACGGAAAATCTCCAATTAAGGGATCTCACCGCGAATACCGGCCAAAGGAAATTGTCTGCGGTAACGAATGCCGGATGAATGTAAGCCGAATCTTGCCCCAAGAAGAGAGGAAGGGAGAGAGAGAGAGAGAGAGAATTTTTCTCCGCGACTTTTTACTGGTCTATCAATTGAGAATTACAACGGGGCTCGTCAGAAGGAAATGTTTGAAAGTTAGGTGGCCGGCCGGAAGCCGTTTTTTAAGGAACGACCGTCGAGGTATTGATCCCGACGCGAGCTACCGTGATTTAATAATTTGTTGCTCGCTCGGGCTGCCGTTGCTGCTGCTGCTTCGCCGTCTGACATCATCAAAAGCGTCCAATTCCCTTTGTTGAGATTTTCTTGCAATTTGTGGCACACGGCGAATACCTGAACAAAGTTACGCGGAGGGCTGAAAAAATTCTGCGGAGCTACGCTGCGGAAGATCCGTGGTCCTTTCTTGAATTGAAATATTCGAGTGATGTTCCGCGCCGTTCGCGAGCCTGTTTCATTTACGAGATTTCCGGTAATTTTTACTATGCCTGAATTTGTTTCTGCTTGCAAGGGAAAGTGGACAGTACGTGACAAACATTGAGAGGTTCCATTGATTTTTTGGTATTCGACTTTCTTATAAGGGAGAAGCAAGTCTAAAAATAATAAAATTCAAGAAGCGTCGCCGAGACCCGAGACACAAGTTCGAGAATTCCAGAAGAAACAAGAATTTCTCTGGCAAAGAGAAAATTGAAGTAGAAGGGGACAGCGCTACCAGCATTCTCGTCAAGACCGGAAGTACGAGGAGATGCTCAATCGGAACATACGTTGTTTACGGATATCAGAGTCCGATGGTTCGATTGCTTGGTAATAAAATCGACGCGAGTGTCTTGCGAATTATGTTATTTGCCAGGACTGATTGGATGATTACTCTGTGCTGCTGCTGACGAAAGAATAACCCAGCCTTCATTTAAATCGATAAAATTTCCTCATCAACCCCTTATTTTCTCAACTTGATCGGTATCGAATTGGTGTGCTGACGGACGATAAATATCACACAAAGGTGAATAGTTAAATTTACATACTGCTTGATTGAAAATTGAACGGCGGAATAATATATCATCAAATTAAAATGAATTTGTATGTGTTGGAGAGATCTGCACATTATTTTTCGGCAAGCAAAGAAAATTGCGTGAAATTGGTAATGAATGAATTTCTTCCGTTAATGATTTGGATAGAGGAGAAATCATATATTTGACTGCAGATCGGCAGTCTAGTAATGAATAATTTTTCGTCGGAAGCACAGATCAAGGTGAAACGTCAGGCGATATTTTGGACCAAAGATTCGACCTTCTCGGATCAAGAAGCGAATCGGTAAAAATACAATCTCCAAGGAGACTACGAACCACAAATCCCGAAATAGTACCGGACCCGGCTTGTATTTGTAAGGATAGACACGGTTTTATCCTGGATGAAGTGGCGTGTTGTAGCAACGTTCGGATTGTTAGGAACAGGTCAGATTTATTTTTTAACTCGACGAAGATTTCCTTAGTTTGATGAAGCTTATAAACGGTATAGGCTATTTTCGAGTTATCTCGTTTAGAATGACTGAGGCTGTGCTATTTATACGTCCAGATTTGACGACGTACGATATATGTATTTTTGTGTATATGACGAGCTGGATAATTAGAGAGTGCGATCTGTTATTTGTATCACTGGGATTCGCTACCTTTTAATCTACGAGAATGTCCTCGTCAAAAGAGATTCACATTATTGTAGAACTCTGCGCATATCTGCATTCATGACTGTTTTCTCCGGTTCCCGACAGATTCTCCATGCAACCGTTCTATAAATTCTTCGAGTGTAAATTAAAGAATATCATCGGACGAAGCACATTCGTGCCGAGGTTCATTAAAAACGAAACGATTATTCTGCTGATGCTTATTATAGATAGTGGTCAAGAGAATCCAATATCCCAAGTCTGAGAAATAAAAAATTTAATAACTAGACAACGTCACCCTTATAGCGCATAAAAGTCTCGAGCAATCGATAAAAGGTTCTATTTCTAATTTACCGAGACCAACAGCGCAAAGTTCAAATTTTCAGATATTCCGCAATCTACTGATAAGAATCCGTGCTCTCGCGGAACGCCGTGGAGTCTGCGAAAAACAAATTTCCCACGGCAGAATCTACGTCGAGACCGGTTCAGCTAGAATTTCGCGCTCTGTCTTATCGAGTGAAATGAAAAGTTTCCGGTCGGTTTGCCGGTGCGCAGCGAAAGTCGCAAAGACGGCAGACGCGCGAATAGGAAAAGGGAAAATGGAGAAAGGGAAGCTGCTCCGGCGCGGCGAGAAGTCAGAAATTAAGTGGTCGGAACGCGGCGGAGATGTAACAAGCACCGCGACTTAACGTGCCACGATTAGCACACAAAGGCCCGCCGGAGAAACTCGTGTCGAAATGACTGTTATGTAGCCCGGTGAATGAAGCCACTGGAACTACAAATTACTAATTACACCGGTCCCTTAGGGAATGCGGTGTCGGGGCTCGTGTAACGTATGATGTACGGCCGCGACGACACGCGCTCAACGATACAATGCGCGACGCGCGCACCAATTCCCTTTATGCCACATTATGCCGGGCTTCGAGTATTCTTGAATTCGATTCGCGAAATTCGATGGCCGGATTAAAGCGGACTGGAACGCTCTCCATTTCTCTCTGTCGCTCGCTCTCTGTGCTTTTGTGTCTTTTCGCTGCGCTACGACCAGCTAGAATATTTTTTCATTCAGCCCACAACTCAATGTTCCAGGATTTTATTCCATCTGAAAAATAGAATGTCTATAATCCTTGCTGCGATTAATAAATTAGGGTTTTACACCGGCAGCTAAATGGTTTCTTCCAGGTTCTACGATGAAAGGGCGAGCAGAATTATTAACGAAGCGATTTCCGATAATAACAAATGCCCGCGATTATTTCAGTCGGAAGCAGCACGGATTAAAACAGATTACTAAAATTTTCGGCCGTTGTCGCTTAGGATTGATCAATCACCTGGCCTACTTTCTACTAGCCGAATATAAAAGCGCCGGTACATCTGGCATTTGACATCGCGCCAATTCTAATGTATTCACCGTTCGAATACATTTTGGGATACGGTACTCGCGATCATAAATACTCGGTTGGCAGCCTGAAAATTCTTCAACGTGTCCCAACTTCAATCCCCGCACTCCACCCCTCTCTGGAATCGCTGCCATTGTTTCCATCGGCGACCACCGTTGCGATCGGACAGTCAATAAACACACAAATCTCTTGCCGCGCGCCTGCATCACGGATTGTTGTGTTTATCAATGGTAGCGGTCGTGTGAGCGCATTTTCCAATTTTCGACGAACCCGAATATCTAGTACGATTTTCTTTATGTTTATAAATGAAGATATCATTTTTCGGCACAAATTGCGACGCTACAGGTCAGAAATAAAATGAATTTCAGAGTCGCAGAGGAATACATCAAAGTCTCCTCCGAGCAGCGCGAACATCTGCGCCAATTAATTCTGCGAGCAGTCAGGTAATCGTTTCAGGAAATCGGCGATTGCGAGCGAGATACACGCGGTCCTGGGCGATTGATCGCGGCGATAATCCATGAATCGAAGGTAACGATAACCCGATGATCGCGCCCACTTTATCCAATATCGCGCACACGCTCGTTTCATCCCTGCCGACTATTTCATCGTGCCTGTAGCAGGGGCTGGTCGACGTTCTCTCTCTCTCTGTCTCTCGCTCTCTTTCTGTCGCTGGCTTTTTTCTTCTGTCCTCTCGTAAATAAGGCGGAAGCCGGGGACTATCTGACTTTTATTCGATTTAGAGGCGAGTCGGCGAGCTTAACCAGTAAAGAAGCTGGCTCGAGTGGAGCCGAGAAGCGCAGACTGCGGAACGTGACGCTGAGCTTTCGACCCTTGCCGTACATTTTTCGACGCTCCTCTGTCCCGTTCTCATCCTCCCTGTCCTCGTCCGAACCCTCTTCTCTTGCTCCTTCTCATTTCATCTCTCTCTCTATCTCTCTCGTTCTCCCTTCGGTACACGGATTCCGTTGCGTTTCCACCAGTTATCGAGTTCCCGGCCGAGGACGATTGGACAAGTTGTTGTCGGTTCAATTGGCGTTCTTCCGTAACGAGCGAAAGGAGCGTGTTATGATGCTCGCGAGCCTGTATGCAATTTCATATCTGTTTCGACGCCGTCCCTCCCGCGCTACACCCGCGCTTCTCTCCAAGCTACCTCGAAAACCCTTTTTATTGGAAAGTCGATACGCGACGCGCGCTTTCGACGAGAGCGCGATCACAACTACCGGAGAGATCCTTGAATTACGAGGGGAAACGGCGTCGTTATGGGGCGCTATGGTGTCCGCGGGAACTAGGTCGAATTTAACCGATTTTTTTCCCCGTAGCGAGAACCCAGCCATCGCAATTTTCCGCGCGCGCGTGGTCGAAGCGCGGGGAAAAGGAAATTCATTCGAGACCGTGCCAAAGTATTCGGATTTTTGCGGAATTTATCGTACCCGTCTCGTTCTCCGCGGCGCGGAAATCTTGCCGAGATAAAACGCGAACGGCAGAATCAATCCTTTGCCATCGGAGACGTTTGAATTTTTTCCAGATTCTTTTTATTTCGTAGAAAAATTCGCAATCTAGAGTTTTCTATGGTTAGAAACATCCTTACTCACAAACAATTCGTTCAACGATGACGTCTGCTGCTCGCATCGAGCAGATCGCGCCAGGTGGTGGTTTATTACAAGGAACCGGAGGCGAGAAATTTTTCCCCCGAATCGGGGAATGATCGCGGGCAATAAAATTCCGTGATCCGCGAGGAGGAGTGGCGTTACTTCCGGGCATCGTCTCGAGACGGAATGTTCCATCATTGCGAGCGTGTCGGGCCGCGGCGAAATTTAATCTACCGAATTGACTCTGCTTTTATTCCGTGGGGCCGGGATAGAATGTAGCTTCGTTCCCCGGCAAGAAACGCATTCCCGGAGCGGGTAAACATCGCGGCTCTGCGCGCCCGCGCACAGCAATAATCGCAACGCGACACGGGTTACGATTCCCAGATAATTTCCATGGAAATCCAACCGGTGCCGAAATCGTCAAACTCTCTTGAAAAGCGTTTATTAGCTCAGGAACAAGGTAAACGCCTCAGGTGGTAACTTTAAGTGACTCGGCCCGTGCGGAATATTTGCGCACGTTACGCGCGTTCCTCGCAGCAGTCTCTCTTGGTCTCTCCGCTCTGCTCTGCTCCGCTCCGCTTCGCTTTGTACGCTTTGGCTCTCTCCGCTCCGCTCGACCCACAAGCCGAGGAGGCTGAGTTATGGCAGGCTCTCTGGCATTGTGTCTGTTCCGCTGGCATTATCACGGAGGCCCGCCGCGGAAGTCTTCCGTGTATTTGTGCTACGCTAGGCCAAGAGTCCCGTGGAAACAATTAATCTAGCCCTCTGATTACTCCTCCGACTACTGCAACAACCCCCCACCAATACCCCCGACCCAGTATCCTGGCACCGAGTCTCGCTCCACCGACGACTTCAGACGTCAAAACTCGAGATATTAATATGTTCTACCGGATGGCAGAACGAAGACCGATTCTCACACCCCTAGCACTACCACCCTCAATCCACCCTGCCTTCTTCTTAGCCTTCTAGCCCCTTCGTACCTCCTCTCGATTAAATTATTAGCACCATTCCCCTTTGAATTTTGCTACTGAACATTTTCGCAATTTTTCTGATCAGTTAACTCTTTGCATTCGGAGATATTTTAACTCGAAAATTAAATATTTCTTCCGACCTAGAATAATTCTATTCTATATGATTTTTTTCATTTTATGGATACGAAATTGATATAACACCTCGTACGATACTTAAAGTTTAGTAATTGGTTACATACCAATATATTTAATATTGTAAACAGTGCCTCAGAGTCACTACTCAAGAGTCACCGCTAAGGGTTAACTCTACGTAACACCAACTCGTAAAGGTATGTATATTATTTAATCCGTTTCGATCTCCGTGGCGTTTCGTTCCGCGGTGTCGATAGCAGTCGTTGTTTGTCGACACCACTCCCGAGCAGTGTTTCCGAGTTGAAACATTATATTGCTGTCAATGTTTTATGCTTCACGCGTTTCGTCACTAATACCCAACGGACGTTATACAATTACATAATTAAAGAAGCGTAGAACGTGAATGTACGAGCATTAATTACGCCGTGGAGCGGTAACTGAATGAAAACAGAATAATTATAACGCTTTGAATGAATATCACGCCGTGGAAGCTTGAAAGTGAGACTGCCGAGCTACGAGACGCGGTTCAGTTTTGCGAGCTGCTTCGGCCTGAATAAAACAACAACACCTTACATTTTATAACGTTGCAATTAACGCTACCTATTGATTAACTCCGCGCTACAGACGTTCTTGATTTTCCAGAGGTCCAAGATATTTCACTGGGTCGGAAGTCTCTGTTCAAAAATTTCTCCGAAATATTTTACTGGGATACGCTTTTTAAAAATTTTAATAGCTACAATCTTCGCTGACTGTGAGGTTGTAATGAACGGTGAAAATTAGAAGAGACTCACCTACGACATACAGATATCCGTAATGTGTTTTCGCGGTGGCCGTGTTGATCTGACACATGTACTTCCCCTCGTCGTCCTGCTGTACCTCTTTGATATGTAGGTACCAGGTCCTGTGCTTATCGTGTGAGACCGATATCCTCGGGTTCCTGGTGATAACGTGATTTTGTACCGTCAGAATAGCGCCCCCATTCTCGTACAGCATCCAGGCGACCTGAAACAAGACGAGAACCGCATCTTAAAACCTCGAAACACGATTTACAGTGTCATCGCCGATACTAAACAGAGAATCGTACGTTTGTTCGACTTTTATCAGGTTTATAAAATACTTTGGACGTCGAGCTGATACGTTAAAATTCAGACACGATTCGCACGTATCGATCTCAATTACGCCGGTTGCGGTTTATACATTTTGCCTGTCGAGTTACGATCCTGCTACCTGTCCACGTCACTTCAGTTTCTTCAGCTTTTCGAGTATTACATCGGAATTCATTCGATGAAAGTTATAATTAGAGGGGGAGGAGAAATGCTCATTAACTGTGAAGAAAAGAGACTCGAGGATGAGGTGGGGCGCAGAGAAAATGGAGGAAAACTTCAGGAATTAAAAATCAGAAAGGAGACAGAGTAACGAAGAGGATGAAAATTGCACGGTAGCCATAGAGCAGAGAAATGTTTCTGTGATTCGGAGAAAATGAGGGAAAAAAATTTTTAAAATAGAAGTCGAAACTCGGAAATCAATGGGAAAATATAATGGAAGTAACAGAGTCAAAAAGTGAGAGTAAAAAAGAAAGCCGAGAGCAAGAGAATGAGATCAAGAGAAATTGGAGGAAATTCAGTAGAAATTGAAAATGTGACAGAGAGTGAAGGAAATGTTGGAAATCGCGTCGAAAAGCAATAAAACACGATCCAGAGTACCTAATAGAAAGAAATTCAAGATGTAGAATTAATGAGTGAGAATGTGAAATGGGGCAGAGGAGCGAGAGATGAAAATCGCTCTAGATTTTAAATACAAGAGTAACAAATTTTGTAGGAAATGTAGTAAACTCAGCAAAAATTGAAAATACGAGGGTGACTGAGGCGGGAGATGAAAATAGTGCTGCGCCGAAAAAGAAGGAAGTGGGATTAGAGAGCGAAAGTGAAAAAGAGAAAGGGATGGTAATCGGTTGAAAAAAAATGTTTCCTTGATTAAGAGAAAGCAAAGAGATTGGTGGATATGTAGAGCGAGGTAGAAAATTGAAGAGATTTGTGCAGCAGAGATTGAAGGGAAGAGAGATGGTATTGGCGGTGTGCTTAAACGAAGAATCTAATTGTGCAGAACCGGACGAATGGTGGTCTCGAGCGGGAATCAAACACGAGATCTGGGATCGGAGCTGCGCGGGATGATCTACGGCGCATTTAGCAACGGCCAAGTGATCTACGGACTCCGGCCAGGTTATGGATATTCATTGGTAAAATGAACCACCGCGCGCCGGTGGAATTGCGGGTAGACTCCTTACGGGTACGTTCGGAGGCATCCCGGGAAACGTGACGAGGTTCTATGTACACGGACACGCTATTTACGGTGGAATGTTTTCTACTAGTCGCTGTAGCACCGAGCAAACACGGCTCGATCTGCAAACAGCCGGACCTCCATTACGGTTCGTA
Organism: Lasioglossum marginatum; assembly: GCA_028455795.1. Taxonomy (NCBI): domain Eukaryota; kingdom Metazoa; phylum Arthropoda; class Insecta; order Hymenoptera; family Halictidae; genus Lasioglossum; species Lasioglossum marginatum. The sequence goes on from CM052276.1 coordinate 6,710,744, forward strand.
TTGTCTCGACGATAAATTTGATTGGCCGGTGATACGCGCGACGATCGGCTATACAGCGAAACACTGTCGTCGTCGGGTTTCCCGACGAACGATTCTTGGCGGGAGCCATGTTGATGCAACGATCCTCCTCTGCCGTCGAAAGAAGACAGCTGCCAACGAATATTTGACGGAGAAATAGCTCGCTATCATCGCTTCGATCGACGATTCGGGATTTCTTCCTTTTCGGCTCATTTCACTCGGCCAAACTATCCCGAACTTTAGATCGATGCATGTTGTACGATGTTACAGGAACAGCTGTTTTACAGGAGGCGGATGCTTTCGCAGCTTATGGCTACGTAAAAAGGATTGTTCGCATCAACGATGGCAATTCTTCTAAGATTTCGAAGCCATCCGTTGCGTTTTTATGGAACCGTAAATCTAGCTTTCCGAGGGCACGCTCGCGAAGATTGAAAATTTAACTACCTATAAGAATATGCGTTGATGCAGGAGTAAACCTTCGAGTTGCTTAAGCTACGTTCTCGCCAAGTTAAAGTGGAAGCAATCCGAGAGTGGAAGATGAAAATCGCAAACGAGACCGAATTGTAGCTAATATTTCCTGCCAGATGTTCTGCAGAGATGTTTTCTCATTTCTAACTTGCTCATCATTTCAGCTCAATAATTATATAGTTCATGCATCAAAAGAAAAACTTGAGTAAAGAACAAGGATTAAAGCGACCATGGAAAGTGTCTGATTGGTTAATATCGCAACAATGTCGATCACCGTGTGGTTGCTTTTGAGAGAATCACCCGGTACGAAGAATAAGGCAACTCTGTGTATTATTGTTGCACGCGGCTTTATTGCCCCTGTACAACCTGATTCACATTTCCGGCCGCGGAGCTTAGGGGGATTTCGGCAGTAGAAAGTTAGAGAGAATGGTATTGTGGCCCCTGTTTGTGTGCAAACGTGGCAGCTTTTCGACGAGAGTAGCTCTCCAGAACCGAAAGCCATTCGAGCTTCACTTGGCAACTGAAAATTCGAGAGAATAGAAATTCAGTTTATTTTAAGGCGTGCTACACTCGAATTTCGCGTCCGAACATTTTTAAGGGCCTCATACATCTTTCCCGATATATCCGACTGCTAATACCTGACAATTAACAATTTTTAGTATCATTTCTTTCACCTGGAAGAACATTTTGGTTCGTGCGATAAATTTTCGCTCGCTCTGGTTTCTCGCGAAACAGTGCACGAAGAAGGGAGATCGTCGTTCCAGCGAAACGTCTGATAATAATAATAAAATTAGTATCACTGGTCCCCGGGAGCGAAGGCGATCAAGGTTCAAGCGCGACAGTCAAGATTAATGCAAAAACCGTCGGAGATCGTTCGGCGGGGAGATTACGGCGAGTTAAAAGTGACGTAAACAGCTGTCCCGTCCGCTCCCGCGCGGCTTTCTTTTATTCTCCGTCTTTTTTACGCTGTTCGTAAACATCCACCGGTTAGCTGAGCCGAGACTTATCGCGAAGGTGTTGTATCTTCGCCGCGCATCGGCACATTTTCTCCCCGTAAAAAGCTGCGCGACTACATTGAAGTGAGGGTACTGGAAGAGTTAACAACATCGTGTACACTCGCGAAACGGCCCTTCTTTATTTCTCCAGGGACGTTTGTTGGACGGGCGAAAGATTTTTCTTTCCGCCCCTCGTGCCTCCGCAGTTCCGCTTCCTCTTTCTCCTCTCATTCGTTCCCTTTCATTTCTCTCCACCCTCGTTTCTTTCGTGTCTCTTCTTTCGCGTCGGCTTTTCTACGCCTTCCTCCTACCACCGTTTCGGCACCTGTATCGATTTCCACGCGAATTGCTCTTCGTGATCGGAATTCAATCAGTATCTTACACTTCATTCGCGCAATAAATGAATCCCATTGAATCCCGGTTAAATTTTTAGAACGTAATTCCACCGCCGCCGTCGGCTTCGACCATTCGTTACACGCCGTCCGAGAAGAAAGAGAAAAATGCATCGGTCTTGTTCCAGAGTTCTGTCGAGCTTTTATTGTACATTAACTTGTTGTGAACAACCAACGGGTTAAGAGCACTGTTTATTTAATATTGTGTTCTTCGAACGAGGACCCATCGGTTTCAAGGAGATTAAATCGCGAGAACTTTCCATTGAATTACACCGCTAATTTTTTGTTTGCCGGAGTCGCTTCGTTCCCGTAATAATCCCGCATCTCGCCGGGAAGCTCAAAGTCCACAACCATTATGTGATTTACGATACTTTCAAGGCATTCATGAAATTTTTAAGGGCGAAATGCCGGGCGCACAATGCGCCCGCGCCATTACACGAAAGAAATTATAAAAGAGTAGCAGCCATTCAGCTCTCAAACTCGCCTGGTACAAAAGGTTTTTTAGAATCATTTCGAGAAGGGTCGCAACCCAGATCCGCCGGTTATCGAACGTCAAGACAATGCGTATCGCGTCGCGGACGATTTTTTTCCTGCGCGAGAGAGAAAAAAAGGAGACAGCGGTCTGGATCTGTTATGGTGTGCTCGACGTTTTCGAGTCTTTCTCCCGACCGTTTGACGACAACCGGCAAAGCCAGCGATCGGTGTATCGCGTTGCCAAAGTTCCTGGATTTTTACGAGGCTTCGACGAACCGAAACACCACCTCTGCCACGATCAGCGAGCTGCAACGCCGGTCGAGATCCTCTGCCATAAGTCCCGGCGACCATAACCGCGCGGCAATGTCTGCGCCGCAAACTCGTGACAGTTTCCTCCCGGTTTCTTCCACGGTTGTTCGTATGCCGCGATGGAATTTTCACCTCGATTTATCCGGGGCCACAGTTGTCAGCCGGTTATGTCTCCGTGCCATCCCCTTCCCGATGCCCCTCCCCGCCCGAAAAACCGCCACCGCGATCGCTCGCTTCGAGAAATCCGCTCGGCACTTTCTCTCCGATACGCCCCGCGTTTCTCCCGTCCTCCCAGCAAACGAGAACGTCCTGATCAACGACTTCCGTCGCGGTTTAGCCACTCGCGCGACGAAAGTGGGCTACGACAATCTACGCGAATCGACCCCTCCGAACTGGAATCCCCAGGACGATACCTAACCCCCTCGACGATTTATTCGACCGGTGAACTCTGACGGATCGCCCGGAATTTTTATTTGTACCAAGATTCCTCGAGTGAAAGATTAGGAGATTGTACCCGTTCGCTTGTTTCAGAACGAGCAGCGCCCGAGGAATTTTTAATAATTGAGCGGCTGGATCTGAGATTTTGTAACTTTTTGTGGGTTCAGATAATGGTTCCGAGCATGTGTACAAAAATTTTCAACCATCTATATTCATTTCTTGACGAGATATTTTAATAAGATGTGGCTCTTGAAAGATTCCATTTTCAGCTCACAATAAAATCCAACAATTCATTTAACTGGTAATTATAGGACGCGTTATTACGGCCCGACAATAAAACTAACATGAAAAGGAGAACAAGTGTTTCCTTTCGAACGTGTACGAAATGGAGGACAGCCATAATCGGACAAGAATTTCGTGGCGTGGCGCCGGTAACATATCATATAAAAACCACTAAAACGGAACCTTAGGCTTGACTTAACCACCTTTGAGGGCTTAACGGTGGTCGCTGGAACCAGTCTCGCCTCTCAGCCCCTCGTTTCCCACCCTTGTAAAACCTTCGTCACGAGCGATTGACCTCAGTGTACGCTGCCAAGTGTTCCACAGGTTCTCCCTCGGTGGTTTTCACCTCGACGCGACGTCATCGCTCAAACACCCACAAAACGCCGAAGGGACCAATGCGACTTGTTAAACCGGATGTTGCTTTGTTTCGGAACGGGCCATTAAATTGATTCGTCTAGCGCCGGCAAAGCGATCGATCTGCTCTCCATATTCGACGAATATTGTCCTCGGATCTCAATATCAGATCAATTCCATTCCCCGGCGACAAATTCAGAAGCACAGCATTTATGACCAAAAACATGCGCGAAATATTTTTCCGGGAGCAATCTCTCTCATAAATTTCACCGAAATCGTCTCGTGTAACCTGCATATGTTCCCGAGTAAGCCGGGAATTCGAATTCCGAGCACGTAACCACAATTACACGGTGACGTCTTCGTGCGAAGGAACGTGTTGAAAAGTGATCCATGGCAAGAAGAGCCTCGATAGAGCGTCTAGTCTGGGGTTGTCGAAAAAAAATAGTAACACCGAATCGTTTTGTAAAAGCACGGGCCCCCGGGCGCATCAACATGCAGCGAAACTAAGATGGATGCATCCGAGAGATTTTCCTGCAAGAGTTTGCTCCTCGGAGAGTCAGCTACGAGGCATTGATTCCTCGCCGCGAGAGCAGAGTTACAGCTTTGTTTACTACAGGGGCGACGAGACCAGCGCCGTCCAGTCTGGCTCTGTTCGCCTGTGTTCCCCGGTGTTTCTTCTTCTTCTTCTTCTTCATCCTCCACCTCCTTTCTCCTCTCTTTCTCCCCTCGTTCCTCTTCTGCCGGGTTTCTGCGAGAGCTATAGCCGACGCCGACGTCAGGATCAAACCCGTTCGTCTTGGCCACGGTTCCCCGACGAGCACCATAGTTCTCGCGCGCTCGCAAACACATGCGAACACACGGAGGAGGTGACGTCCGGCGGAGCCCGAAGACGAGCCACGAAACAGGAGGGAGCGAGTAGAAGCGAGCGGACAGCTCGTGTTCTTCCCCGTTGCTCTCCGCACCTCGTCGCGTGTGTGGAAAGTTAGGCAGCACGTCCCGAGCTTAAACGCATTACGAGCACTTAGCCCTCGAGCCCTCCGGCCACCGCTACCCCTTCCACCCCCGTAAGCTCACGTGCCCCGTGGTCCATTTCATTGTCGTGCCCGCCTCCCCCGTTGAATTCGACCCGAAATCGCCCGACTTTCGACGCTGGACGCTCTGATTCGCCGGAAAGATCGACCAGTTTGCCCCAACGAATTGCTCAGCTCTTCCCCTCGCTGTTCTAAGGATTTAAGACAACGTTTTTGATACCTTATTCCCATCCCCATACTTCAACGGTGTTTGCTACCAGACGATAGTTATGTTGATCACTAGAAATCGTTCTGCCAATTCGAATTTTCACAGATCAAAATTGTCTGCAAGTTCTAGCTGTATATTTATTTAAGGGACAAAATTATAAATAGTTCTATATTTGCAACAATATATATTTTTGTAACAATTATATATATATATATAACAATTCTATAATAGTCTGGTGTAATGTAATTCAGTGACCCAGATCTACCGTCATCCGAAACTTAATTATGTATACTTACTTCCCTCGCTCTGCTGTTCTTTAATTTTCTATTTTAAGACGCTGACACACTCTTTTAAACGGAGACATTACACTATTGATTTTCCGACTGGTCATTCCTTACTTCCATTTAATAATACAACTGTCCATTAATTTATATGAAATACAGAGGAGCATATTTTTGGATAAGAATTTTTTCCGATCGTTACAAACGAGTGGATCTTGTTAAAAATGTTTTGGCATGTAGCTGAATGTTCGGACTATTCGTTTAAAAAAATTGTGAGCAAAAATAGAAACAATAGATAGAATAGAAATTTTGTTTGGAAATATCTCAGCACGGAGCTTTTAAATACATCACCAGTTTTAATAAATAAACGCGGTGTCTTTTTGATAATTTTATCAAATGGGAAAGTATTAGCGGGGCAATAATCGAGGCCCGAATAAATCGGCGGGACAGCTTCGAAAATTGGATTAGATCCCCCGCTTGCCCCAGGTGATGTGGCGTGAGTATTAACAGCATAACTCAAATTTACTGTGGTCGTTCCTGTTCATTTTTGAGATTTATGTTTCAATTACATGTCTTCCCCGCTCGATGTAGCTTTCCAGACGGCTAAACGACTCGGAAAATCTCTTCGTCTCTGTTGTTTATTCCGTTTCTTGTTCAGCTATAGACTGATCGATTGTACCATATTTGGCCGAGGAATTTATGCGATCGAGCTAGCCGGGACGCTGCTTTTTGATTTATCGGGCAGACAGTGACGATGACCCGAGATTAAAAATGTATTTCCACTATTGTAAATAGAACGGAGCGTACGAGAATTTTAGACATTCGAACAGGATTCTGCTTTACCGGGGAGAACCGCGTCGAAGTTTCGTCGGTTTTTCGTAGGTAAATAAATTGTTGGAAGAACTGCGTCCTCGTACCGGAGGAATAATTAAATCAATAAGGCGAGAAGCAAATAACGATCGACTAATTACGTTCTGTTTTAGTTGTCGCAGTGACGGTTTGCGGCGGATCGGAAGTCGTCGAAGCAAACGGGAGCTGAGAGACCAACAAGTGTAATACCAACTTCTCTGTAAATTCAACAGGGTCCGTCAGAAAATTTCACGGTTGCCGCGGAAACGTCTGCGTCTGCAACTCGAGATGAGTTTTCTGGGCCGTGCGGTAAGTAGGATTACACTCCGGCTAAGTACTTGTTACAATCACTTAACACCGCTGAACCTTTTACTTAACGGGCGGAACCGTCTCCCAACACCGCTAATCCACTTTACATATTAATTTTAATACGCAACGCGTTTCGCGCCCGTAAACAGTTCCATTAAAAGCTGCACGAATTGTTTTGTAGACGAGCCGGCTACGCCAGAATTCGTTCGCCGTTATTATCAACTCGCAATCCTGTTGAAAACATTATTATACTCGTAATCAAAAATCCGCTCCGTTCACCTCGTCACTCTCCGTTTCCCATCCTCGGAATTAACGATTCTCTTTAGATAGAGTCTTAAAAAAGACAGAAGACTGAAGCTACCAAAAATTGTTATTTAGTCATGGACGTATAGACAAAATTTTCAGCTGCAATTTTACAGTTACATGTTGTAGGAAAAATTGATTTGCTGGTCGTGATTAAGATATGGATCCCCATCGGTGAATAGACAGTGGTATCGATTATTTTCGTGTAGGCCACTGTTCGCGAAGTTGTGGCAAAGCCGCTCACAGGGAATCGTTATTCTTTGTCTGGGGACACGAGCGCAGAGGCGACACGGGGACTTCCGATTTCATCGTCGCGCAGAAGTTAGGACACATTCTAGTTAAAGGTATTAGAACCATTTAGCCCACAAGCTGTCGAGTCCTCAGACCTTCAAGACATCCAATTAATTGGCATAGGAAGGGACCCCGTAAGCCAAGCTGCAGGCCGGAAGTATGCGCGCCAGCCAAGGGCGCTAAAAGCATCTGGAAACTTCCCGTCGAAGACACTAAATCGACGTTCTTGCAACCGGAACGACTGTAACGGCAATAAGATTGTCCCGCCGACCTACCGACGAACGTTTACAGCCACTTAAACTTGCCCTCCGCAAATGTTCACCGAATTTGTGCGCCCCGGCTATCAACATTGATTCCTCTCGAGTCAGATTTATCGCTGAACGAATCTGCTGAGCCTAACTCGATGTTCACTCACATATCTCTCTTCCTTTCTCTTTCTCTTTCATAATTATGGGCACATTGATATATCTAGATACTATTAAATGATTGATTCTTCATTCATTATGTTGACACATGAGTGAAGCGTCAACTGAGATCACTTATACAAATATCTAAGCCCAGCGTCCAGTTGTCCTCTAAACATATCGGAAAATCGATTAAACAAGCTTTGCAGGTCCGTTTCAACTGCAAATTTAATTCACATCTCTCTGATAATTTCTTATTTACTTTTTGACAACGTTAAGATCAAGAAATAAAATAAACATAATTATGACATCTTCGTTCGACTAATTACATCAAATCTGTCACAGAGAGGTTAATCCCGGTGTCTTAATTCAGCTGTGTTATCGATGCACCAAAGTTCCGCCGAAAATTCAACGCTGCCAACTGTGAGCCGACAGATTTACGAGCACGTCAAGCTTCGTGTAAAACCGCCATCGTAATTATTCGTTTTAATCTAAATTACTGTCGAACTACCGCGGAAGTTTCCGGTATCAAATTTCTCGAGGATCTGGAGTCAGGAGTCGACTTTACTTCGAACTGATAAGAGTGGGAAGAGGAGCGGGTCTGATCTGCGAATCATCAGTCATTAATCGCTCTAGTGACTATTTTCCTTTCATCTTCTTTAAGGACCGATTTTGCACTCAAAACACCTATTTTGGTGAAAACGGTATACCACAAAAAGTAGAAAACTCAAGGTTTAAAATGGTTGGGTTTTTTTTCATTAAATTTGGATAAATTTTAGCAAAGTTATATCATTTAAAATATTGAGCGAATACTAAAATAGCTTTGACCGCATTTTCGGGGCAAATACCCCACTGTGGGTCGTAAACAATTTTGGATATTCAGAAAAATAATTTTCCTCGGGTATGTGCAAACAAATCTCCCAATTTGCCGAAACGCAGGTGACACAGCAGTCAGCGCGTTAATTCAACAGCGCAACACTGATTAAATGATGCGGTTGTGATATTTATTTCGCGGGATCATGATAGTCTTATTTATCCGGCAAATAGGAGATAACTTTGATATTTTATCGATTACCGAAGCTTGCTCATCCGGACAATGAATTCCAATAATCCCTGCTGTTTACACGAAACGCACAGTCCATCCAACGCGATACTGTACAAAACAAAAGACGAGAGCAAGGCCGCAATATACACGCGACAAGTACACTAAAAGAGAGAGAGAGAGAGAGAGAGAGAGAGAGAGAGAGAGAGAGAGGAGGAGGGGAGAGAAAGAGGCCGTGTCCAAACAATCAAGAGTAATTGCCAGCCAGGCGAAGTCCGTAAAAACCAGTACCTGTTTCTTGTCGGCGAAAGAAAACCGCCGGAAATGTTGTTCCACTTGCACCGGCACTCGTCAACACGTTCTTCTACCTGTCTCCAACTGCTCGTCCGAGCCAGCGTGGGCGGATGGGTGGCGTAAAAACGCGAAAAACATGATTCAATTTAAAAAGCATTCGCTAAGTGCCCGGTGCCATATTTTTTTCTCTCCTCCATTTTCCAGCCGAGGAGGAAACGGATCGACAACGGATTCTTCCTGGTCCATTTAGGGGTGTGCTCTAATTCAGGAGCGTCCTGGCGAGCGCCATCCGCGGCCATGAATTCCCTTCCGACGTTTCGACACCCAAAATACGATCATCCTGGCTGGAACCGGCGCTCCGACGCCCACGCATTAAGCTCTTCAGCCGCAGAAAAGGAAAAAAGGTTACGCGCAGAGCGCGTACCCGATCGAAGCGTGTTTGCGCGCGGATGATTTGCAACCGAGGAAACGCTACCTCGCTCGAGCGTGTCTGAAATTTAATGCCGCGAATTCCAGTTTACAGTATAGCCACTCTTCACTGATTAATCTGATTCGACGTCAAGGGCGACATCCGAGCGCTGTGTCAAGTGGCCTCGGCGATGACGCAAGCCCGACTGACCGGTTGCTATTCAAGAATATGGACTACTGTTGCACCGAGGGCTCGAAAGATGCTTATGTCTATCAAAATAGTATGTAGTATTGAAAACGCTTATTTCTTTCAAAATAGAGTTTAATCTGTCTTATACGTTCCCGTATTCTTGTTTGAAATCCCTGATTTTTAGCGCAGATGTTTCGCTAGTAAACGAATCTAAGATTTCGTAAAGTAAAGAGCTTCCTCCCGCGCCGTGGAATAAAGAATAGTTTTATATCGTTCTAATAGACAAGAATTTCGAATAGAAATTTTCCCGTGAATTTTCCTACGACAACATTCGAAAGCAACAGTAAACGATTGGCAAGCGGGCCATCGACAACAAGCCGATGCGTTAATCAAACAAAGTAATGTCCGGCGCGAAAGAGGTGAAAGAAGCCCGAGTAATCTCGGCCGGAGGAAAGTGTTTGTATCAATTTACCGCTGGCCATTCGGATGCCAGGAACAGAGAACGAGTTCTTGCTGCGAATCCGTAGATTATTCCATAACGCCGCGAAATCCCGGACATCCTCGTCCGTGAATTATGGGGTTTGAAAGTGCAAGAGTGAATTCCGCCACTTGGAGCCGGATCAGCGGCTAACTTCCACGCACCGCCGTAAATTCACTCTTGTACTTCGAAACTCCGTAACTCACGATCGGATCATCGGAATGATACATTATGGTGTGCCATCGAAGCTCAAAAGCTCGCGGCCCTTTTTCCTCTCTTTCGCCTCCGGGTTTTCTCTATCCTTCTGTCTCTCTTTCTCTCTCTCTTCCTCTTCTTTTTTTCCCTCGAACCCACTTCCCTGCGGTTTCCAGGAAAAATACGCGATCCCGGCACGTGGGGCGAGGGCGGAGGGTGATATGTGCCCGACGACTATCGGCCCAAACGTATATTTTCTCGCATTTGGTAGTGAAATCGAATAAGGTAAGTGGAGAAGTGAAACTGCATCGAGAAGTACGGGGAGGGAACGGAAATAGCGGTCGCCATTTGTTCGCTGAAAGATCACACTTTTCTCGCTGTTTGCCGGTCGTCGACTGATGGCAAATCGGTCCCGCTAACTTTATAGCCGGCAGCCATAAATCCCTCGGTAATGGACGGCCCTCGCGAACTGTTTTGTAGAGTATCCGATGGCCCCCGTAAATCGAGAATATTAGATTGTTACGCGCCGCGGGAACCGGTCCTGCTGAAAATTATGAACACCATTTTCTATCTGTGTCTGCATTACCGTTAGTATTTTGGATCAGCTATCCGCGCGATCCGTGAAAATAGAACAACCGCGAACGATCGCAATCGTTTACAAAACACCGAGGAGAATCTCGACAGCTGTGTCCGGCAAATAATATTCGCCTCCGCACAGAAACTCGTCATATTTTCACTTCTTTTCCCGTTTTCGGGATAAATAACTAACCCGGACAAAGCGTTACTAAATGGTCAGACCGATGCCGGCTATCGCGAAAAAGCGCAGTCAAAGGATTACCGTAGCTCGAGGGAAAAATCGCGTGATTTTTCTTGGCATCGAGTGGATTTTCATTGCCGGCTAGTAAACCTCTTTCGTGCTTGAATAACTAATTGAATTTTATTACTGACCAAACGTAGAACTATGTGTTGAAATGCATAAAATTATGGACTGGCGCAATCGATCTCGAAATAGTGCAAAATTCCAGCTCGTTTGGGAAAAATACGATCTCTTAAACTTTCTTTCCTGCTTGAATAATTAATCGAACTCAACAACTAATGAAACAAACACGAAATATGAGGTACGAAGAAATATGTCGTATGATTTCTAAGCATACATTTTTAATTCAATAATTAATGAATTGTAAATGTGATGGCTAAAGAATTGCAGTCTGTCAATTGAAAATTTATTCCCGCTGGAAATATCTAATTGACTCGAGCAACTACGAGCGAAAGTATGAAGTATGAAGTTATTAGCGGGCACGTAGCATCGCGAAAAATTGCAGAAAAAGGATTACAGCGCGGCTCATAAATCCACCGGGTGTAGTGCTACATAATTTTACAAGCACTCGTAAATTTATTCAAACCACGCACTATCTTGTGAATTTCTATTAACATCTTTTACTGGATACAGCAGCGTTAAACACCAGTATCCGCTAGTGCCTCGGCGAGCAGTCTTTACAGGAAACTTCAGGCCGAACTACAAGATAAATTTTAAGTTGAACCCGTACTTCCGGGGATAAAATACGACGCGAGAGATAAAATTAGCATAAAGAGCTCCACTATTTCGGCAGAAAATTTTCCGGCATCAGCTTCGCATCGTTTTGAAGATTTTCCTGCTGAAAGTCCACCGGACCGGCTACAACGCAGTTTTTTTCAGCTGACAAATTTTTTTAAACCCAGATATCCGCGCGTCGCATATTCTGCTTCAGAGTGAGAGAGTACTCTTGAGGAACTTGCAACGAGAAACAAAAGTTGAACGCACTGCGGAATTTTCTGGATATCCGAATCGTCGAAGAATTAATAGATCGTAAAAGAATTATTCGTCCCATAAAATATCCTCGTTCAATTATCTTGATAAAAGTCTCTTATTAAATGAATTCGCCGCTTGCTATGAAATTGATGTAACCAAGAAAGTTCGTGTCGTTTCTAGCTTTTGTTATTATTAAACGGTACGGGCACACACTGCGTTAATTAAAAGTGAACTCGTGTATGCCCGAAATGAAAGCTTATTCAACGGGGAGCTCGACTGGCAATTATTAACTTGCTTGATATTATCTTATTTAATTAGACAGCCACGGGAAGGACCAAACGAGTAGGAACAGTTTTAGAGAAGAAAAAAGAACGATCTCTCTTGGTCCGATTAATTCGCAATGCTTGCTAATGTACATACAGCATTTCAGAAGGCGAGTATGTCACATTAGCAGAGCAAGGGAAAAACAGGAATGTTTGAGGAAGGCGGGAAGAGATCGCGCGGGGGTTTGTTTACGTAGAACGAGTTTATGATAACCAAATGATTAGACGAAATGATCTGTTCATTAATTATTCATGGAGGGGACGGTGCTCGTATCTTGATAACCGTATTCAAAATTAGTTCTACGGGGATCCACCCCCGCAATATTTGCATTTCTTCCCGGGGCAATCTCAGCGTTATAAATACCGAAGCACGCCGCTTGTTGAAAACACACCGTGGCGCTTGGTGGCGCGATGCTCGGCATGATGCGACGTAAATCTGCGACATAATGTGCGCGCAGCCGGCTTTAATATTAAACAGTGTACTTACGTTGCTTGCGTTTTGCAGAGCCCGGTCGAATAAGCGGTCATGACACTGATACCGGATTGCCGTTTGACTGCATACCATCGTGCGTTCGTGGAACAGTATTCTAATCAAGTGTACAAATCCGCGTGGATTGCGTTCAGTATGTTTTGCGCTAACTTCCGGCTCGATATCGCTGCGAGAGGAATATGTGCTCCTCTGACGCCACGGTACCAAGCCCTGTCGATCGGATCAAGTGTCCCTCATCAGTATTCAAATGACAATCAAACTTGACGAGCACGGTAACTGCCGATTAATTCCGCAAACATACTCGTTCCGACGCGGTCTCACCAGCCGCCAAAAAGCGCCCTTTACTCTTATGTAGCCAATCAAAATGTATAGATGATTTAAAACCCTTTGTATTTAACAATTCGCTATAAATGCATAAAAATCCGCAGTCTAAATCCAACAACTCTGAAAATTTTCCAAAAAAATCTCCTGTGCAGTTCCCTGCGTTCGAAATAGGATAGAATGACTCACAGATCTGTTTTCGAAAAGGTACCAAGGAATGAATTATCATGTCGGAAAGATGAATTTCAACGAAGCAGAGGGTTTCCCTTCGCGGAATCCGTCGCTTTCCGCGAGCGTGAGCTTGCGCGGCGTGTTCAAGCGTATCACAATTAATTCATTTATACGGTCCCGCTTAATAATTAGCACGGCTTTAACTTCCATCCATAAATGCAGAAGAGAACACGGGGTGCCGGGCACGAGAAGTTTTGTAATCACTTTAAGTGCAGTCGCATACGACTTGACGAGAATTCGAGCGAGCGAAACGAACACTAAAATCTACGGCAGTTAGAATACGGGTGTCAGATCGTTTAGAAGATTGCCGGCAGTCTGTTTCTTCGATTAGCGGCGAGTTTTGATTGAAAATTGCCTAGATACGGAATGTTTCCATTTAGTAAGTTGGTGCAAGAAAGAGTTTAATCGAATAAAAATATTTTCAATTCTGCTCGAGAAGTTTTTTAATGTAAATTACTAAATAAAACGCAATTAAACCGTCCGTTCCCGTTCCGGGCGATGAAAAGAAGCGGTTTAGTGGGTGGTTAAGAGAGTTCTTGGCTAAAATAAGAAGAATGAGGAATTAATTAGAAAAGTTGATGCGATTTACGGCGGTGGGGTGCGGTGGTCGGAGCCGAAGTGCCGAGTCTAGTATTTTGTAGAAAATGATTATATGGTCGTTAAACGGAGAAAAGAAAAATCGACGAAACTCGGTTGGTAGCACGGACGTGTCACTTGTCATCGCTCATTATTGCTTCATTAAGTTCCCTCTGTAATTACTCTTAGCTTTCGCTCGCGCGTCTAATATCGCGTAAGCAAGTTTTATTACATCGTCGGGCGTTTGATTAATGTTTTAATAAAACGTTCGATAAAATTTTCGTCTGCGAGCTCGTTTCGAACCCATTTTCTCCAGTATTCGTTGTTCCCAGCCTGCGCTGGTAGCCACTTGCACGAGTGTTGACAGTTTCATTGAATTTCACGAATCTCGACAATTAATTTCGGCGTTGCCTTTTCCGTGTACAAACGATTAATTGTCAGCTGGACACGATTCTCGCTCGAAAACTTTCAATGTTTCTCATAGCGTTCGTTTGCAGACTTCGACCACTCGACCGGAGAGGCTACTAGCTTTCAGAAAATTATTAAAATTGTTAGAACCGTTGGAATTTATTTTTGGACCGTTATGAATTTCTGCTGTGAATTTCTGTGTGTGTTTGCTGAGATGAGTTTAACACGTTAGGAAACGAGAGAGTTTATTGGCTGAAACTAATCCCTAATGTGTTAACGCTACTATCGTGCAGGATGTTGTTGATCAATTTATGTTTGGTAAACAGCGGCTGGCAGCGGGTTTAATATCGGCTCACGTGCACCTCAAAGACGCTAGTTTCGAATTTCTGGTAGCCAAGCTCGCATGAATGATGGACCATGGGTCAAAGAAATCAAATTCCGTTTACAAACCTAATTTATAGACCTGTCTTCTACAGGACTAACAATGCTACTTAGGTTAACACAATGGGCAAGACTTCGCGAAGTCACCTACCGTAGCAAGGAAGTCTCGATGCTCGGATTAGCGCTCAGACAGAGTCCAGAAACGGGTTAAAAACAAGGATACGTTGCGGGAATAAGAAAGATACCATTAATGAAGTCAAGGGCGAAGTTTAATCGAGGGAAGAGTCCCTGGAACAATCCGAGATGCGCTGTAGCGCATAGAAACGAAATTGGAGCGAAAGATAGAATAGAAAACACGAAGAAGAATGAGTTACAAGAGAAATTGAAAACAGGAAAGAAGGCAATGACAATAAAATGTTAAACAAAGGGAACATGACGAGAAAACCAATGGGAAGGAAATCGTGGGACTGCGAGAACGTGGAGGAACAGATATTTATGAAAGACGGGTCCAGGGATCTGAAAAAATAGCCAATTTGGCGGAAGCGTGCAGGCAAGTGTATCAAAAACAAAAGGAAAAGTCGGATACGGTATGAAGAGAGCAAGAGAGGGAGAAAGAGAAAGAGGAATCAGAGTATGATAGTTTCTGTGGTAGAACAAGGAGCTTCTCGTCCCTTTTTCTCTCGGAGGGGTTGGTGAAAGGGGATGCTCGTCGTGGTGTATGTTTCTTTAGTCGGAGCACGGGCGACGTAATTGTGAGGGTGGCGGAGGGTGTGCAGGAGCTTGGTAGCACAGGTGCTGTGAAACGGTGAACGAGGGTAGCACCGGGGGTGGTGTTCCAAGGATGGAGGAAGAAGAAGAGCTGGGAATTCGTGGTAGTTTGGCGGAGGACAAGGAAAACGGTCCTAGACAAGAGCGAGGCGAGCGGGGGGCTGGCTCATTAAACCACTCTGGTACTCGCACGGCATACGGGATCGGCAGTAAAATCATCCCTCGATCATCAAGGTGATAAAAGGGCTGCTCGTGGTCAACGGAAACGGAATTAAGGCAAGATTCCTGGCCGACTTCTCTTCCTGAATTCTTTCGGCCGTGGTACGAAAATATTCCTCGCTATCCTCTAAATTTAATTGGATCCGACACGCTTATTTTATGGAGAAAGATGCATTCACGAGGAATTATTCAACAATTTCTTTTGGGTGTAATGCGCCCGAGCGAGGGTTGATCAACCAATGAGAGAGGGTTCTAAACCCACCAGCAATTCTCCCGAAGCTGCGGCACTCGTTACATCGGAAGAAGCACTAAACGAAAGCGACGGACGGGAACGAAAGTCTCGGCTCTCGCGGTGAGAAAAAAGATGGAGGTGGGGGTGGAAAGGATCGGGGTGGGAAAGTTCGTAGCCGGGCGATATTGAAGAAAATCACAATCTCGATGGCCGGGACGCGTCACATAACAAAAAACGTAAAATTCGGAATCGGTCTGAACTTCTTACCGTGATAGCCCCGGTTCCCATCCCAGCGACCCGCCCTCTCGCCGCCCAGAAAACCCTAAAGAAAAGAGCAAACTTCCGTGCAGAAGTTTCCCTTAATTCTAGCCGCGAGTCACTGGACGTACGTGACGAGATATTCCCTCTGGCGTGTTCTTAGGACAGCGGGGAGGACGTCTTTTCTTAGAAAAGACGCCAATTCCCCGCGCCGTCAGGCCTCTGTCCTCGGAGACAGATGAAAAACGACCGTCTTAGAACGGCTGGTGATGCATCCGAAAGACTAAACCCTCGGATACTGAATGGAACGGTAGCACGCGGAATCCCTCTGTATCCTTGCCTCTTGACTTCCAAGAGCAGCAACAACTGCTCAACCACGCTCTAACGGCCGCAAACCATGATTTTTCAACGGGAATCGGAGGTTAGTAGGTGCTTCGTTAGTGGTCGTTGGACGAATTTTATCAAACTGGAGTCTATTATATTGTTAGCTGCACTGTCGAAATTGGCAGTTTGCTTGGAGTTGCCGGGCAGGTCGCACTACCAGGGAGTTCATTGGAGTCTCAGATGGCGCGATCCTGATGGCTCCAGGGGGACACTTTCAGGTTCCTGGTGGAATCAGGCGGACCCAGGTGGACTCACTCCTCTTTCTCTGAGCCTTTTCCTCAGACCCTAATGTTGTTCGTCAGTAACAGGATCAGGCTCGAAGGCAGAATCCGCCCGTTGATTGACAAACACAGGAAGAAAGAAAAAGAGCTGGTCGAAAGAGACTCGCCGCGCAACAGATTTAAATACCCAGGGGGAACTCGTCGCGGATAGTCGATAGGACAATGGAAGAAACCCTGGGCAGCCGGGCGCGGCCGAAACGAGGAAAGAAACTTCCTTAACTCGAACAGACAATTCTCCGTGCAACAAAGTATCGCCACGTCGCGTCGAGTCGCCCCCGCGCCGCGCCAGTAGAAGAACAATCGCAATTAAGTTCCGTACGATAAACCGACCGGGCGAGTTTTCTCTGGGTACCCGGTCTCCGACTATCTGGGCTTGGCTGGTTGGTTGGTTGGGCTGGCTGAGGTACCCGGTGCGCGCCGGCTAACTCGCGGCAATATCCTAAGACCTCGGGCGCGAGTTTCCCGTCAAATTTGAATTCACCTGCGAGCCCCGGCCCCGCGGAAACTAGTTCAACAAGGCGACGGGAGTCATTCCCGGCAACGGACCGGAATAAGAGCCAACAAAATGAAGTCGTATGTACGTGGAATAATCCATTCTCGCCCGACGCGTATGATACTTTTCGCTCTCCGGTAGCGTCTCGTCGCGGACGGTGATGCCTCTTCCTCTCTCCCTCTCCCTATCTCTCTCCTAGCTCGAACGACACGACGGGTTTTTCTCGGTGCAGTCGTCGTCGTCGTTGGTACTTCTTTCTTTCTATCTTCCTCTCCGTTCTCTCACAGTCTTCCTCGCAGTACAGGAGAGAGAACAAACAGGACAGACAGGTTACAACGGGGCAGCCGTACAGCAATGCAAGAAGCAAACTGGGCGAGACGTTGAGGTATTTATATTGGCTTCTCGAGGCCTGACACTGATCTACTGGGAATTCGACGCCTCTGTCCTCCTCTGTCCCGTCGTCTTTCCCGCTTTTCCATGAACATCGATGCCTCTCTCTCTTCCCGGCACCGTAACACCCACAACCCCCGAGCCATCGCCACCCCCGACGTTGCCCGTGAGAGAGCACAGCAGCTGAAGTGCTACCGGCGTCGAACTAATAAAAGCTTCGTTGATCCTAGGTGGTTGATAGCCGGCGGAGGGCAGGCAAGCCCAAAGAGACGAAAACAAAGGGGTGACGAGTTGAGTAGGACGAAAGTGAAGACAGGCTATTAAGCGGAGGGGGCATGTAAATTGATCGAACGCGCGGGGATGGGTAGGGGTGAGGGCAGTTGATTGTAAGCTTCTTTCGCTTCCGCTTTTATATGCAGCCGGTGAGCGAAGCAATTCGAGAGGATCTTACGAATGATATATTACCCCCGGGGACTTTTCGGTGTCACGATTTTCGAATTAGCTGGTGACCTTTCGTAATTCTCCTTGTTTTCGGTGCACCAACCTCCTCGAACCCTCTGGAATTTTTTAAACGTAGAAGAACGTGAATGTAACATCGGCGCGATCGAAATCAAGTTGAAAAAAGGCTGGATCTCTGTTGTCGAATTTTTTGAAAGAACGGGACAAGAGCGCACGGCACTTCCAAAGTGAATGGCGCAATTTCTACTGCTATTGATTCTTTTTTCTTTGCGGTGTACACGTCACGGCAGAGATACACGGTTGACCGCCGCGCCGCGCCGCCGCCGCTCGGATCTATGTTCCAATCAGCCGTAGTCTTTCGTTTCGCAGGGCGTCGATACTTTTAGCGAGCGGGGTGCAAGTGATTAATGAAGATTGGTAGAACTCGCGGCTAATTGTGATCGATGGTGGCACGCAGACGATCAGATTCAAATTGTGTGTCCACCGTCAGAACACCAATTTGTGTCGGGCCGGAGCTGCGGATCTAAATTTAAAATAAGACCAAATAAAGTCCGTCGGTGTAATTAATGGGTCCAGCGACTCGAATCCGCAATGAAATCGAATTCATTAAATTAGTGGAGCCCCATCGAATCATTTGCGCTCCCGCGATCTCCGACAACTGTAACATCGTTTAACAAACAATACCGAAACAATTTGTTACATTGATCGGCGACCGTCCCTCATTTGCAAGCGTTTCCTGAACAACAGAATCGAAATGCCAATTCACGGGTTCGATGCGAACTGACGGCTGCGTATGGAAAATCAATTAAGAATATCAAATTAAAAACAAAAAAAAAATAAAAGTTACTCGATGACGCGCGCGGATAAACGAGACAAGGCCCGCTAATACCGGCAATCCGCGAGCAGCGCAAAATAAGCGCGGCGTGCGGCTAGATATATACGCGGGCCAGTAATTTTTTAATTGCGTTTCCATCGGACATTTTTATGGTCGACTATTCTCGCGGTGCTGTACCCACATCCGGTCGCAGCCAGCC
Source organism: Lasioglossum marginatum (assembly GCA_028455795.1). NCBI lineage: Eukaryota > Metazoa > Arthropoda > Insecta > Hymenoptera > Halictidae > Lasioglossum > Lasioglossum marginatum. The sequence continues at coordinate 6,729,794 of CM052276.1, forward strand.
TCGAAAACCATTCCACGCAGCCACCGCGCGAACACGCTCGTACGCTCGTTTTAGTAGGCCGATCCCGAAAATTAAATGAATCTGTGTTGCTTCATGACCGGACGAAAACACCCGCGAATGTTATTGGTTCCTTCTCCTCACACGTTGCTCATCGATCTAAAATCATTTGTATTATAAATGCATAAAATGAAGAAAAGATGAACTCGTGAGAATCAAAATGGAATGATGGGATGAAAGTGTAGTTGGTGGACAAATCGATAGAGTGTAATTAACAAATATAAAAATCCGCACGAGAAATTGCAATCCCGTGCGGCCAATTTCTTCGACGTGTCCTACGAATCAATAATAATCCGAATGCATGGAATTCTATGAATACTAACAGGCCCCTGGTACCCGGTATGCATCCCTTCGATCCCGTAGCCTCCACCCGCGCCTCTCGACCTCTCTCATTTCTCATTTTTCATTCCCATTAGTCTTCATTCGATCCACTTAGTCCCGGCGATCGGTTTCGCCTTCTCGACGACAAAACGCGAGGCTCGTTACTCCGTTGAATAAAGATGACGCCGAGCACAGAGGAGAGGAGAGGCTATCTCTGCCTCTGCTTCTACTGTCCCATACACCAAACATTAATTCTATGGTAAACTATTCTCGCACCTCTCGGGCGTCACGGGACTCTTACGGAATTAAGCATTCGTTTCCACATTGACACGTCCAGTGAACCTACCTCGAGATATATGAGAGACTTTTTATTTAGAAAATCAATATAGAAAAATCATTGTCCTATAATGTCCTGTTGTATCACGACTATTAACGGTAGAAATACCAAAATTTGAATTTCGCATGAAGATCCACGGTGCACGGATCACGCGAGATGTGCTCTTTTCACAAATCAGGGAGGACCACGTCAAAGAAAGGTCTGGCGATGGTTGAAGAGAGATTATCTCGGCTACCCGATTTCCATAGGGGTTGCGGAGCACGCGTGCCCAAGATCCCCGTCAACAGCCATAAATACAATGGAGGAAGAAGCGCCCTCGAGCTCTGCTGATCCACGAAGAGTCTTCGAGAGTTCCCTGGACCGATCGTATCGCTTTATCGAGATGCGGCCGGACTAGTGGCCATTCCAGCCTCGCAAACCCTTTTCCAGTTGCCCTTGTTCGGCCTTTTTATTTGGTTCGCGCACTCGGCCTCATCCTCCTTCGAAGAAACTCGAGAGACCTCGGGGAGGTTAGCTGAAGAAGATGATGCGGGGACGAGGGGGAAACTGTAAGATGGCCAGGAGAAAGAGAGAGAGAGATTCGGTTGGAAAAGGCAACAGCGGCCAGGTCTGGGAATTCTAGTGGCTTTCGGGGGTTCGGGACCGGGAAGGAGGGTTGGGATAGAAGTGCAACGACGAGGAACGGGTTGTCGGAGTTGCAGGATGTCGCGTACAACTTTACCAATATCCAACGCGCTAGCGCGGAAGGACGTGTGCGCCGGATGACATGTGTGTACGTATGTCGTGCACGCGGCCGTGTATGTTCTGCATCTCGTCGGCCCGATGTCCGAGAGAGTGGTCGATGAATTTACACGACCCGGACTGAGGTGTTGTCCCGACGACGATGTGAAACGGAACCCGAATCTTTGCCGAATTAAACGACCAGTTGCCGGAGTCTTGTTTTACCCAGATGTAAAGCAGCGAAAGGGTTCAGTTACTTGTCTTGTCGTTGCATCGAACTAACTCGGTATCTAATGGACGTTCATTAGCCTTCCAGCCGAGTGACTTCGCAATTATGAACACGATGACTAGGCTGCGGATCTTTGTGCAAAATATAGGTACATATCATCCTTTTTTCATTAACAATCTTAAGACTAATGCTGAACGACTTGAACAAAGCTGCGTGATCCTCTCTGTGACGAAATTGTAACGTTTGTCGGAAAGTGAATAGTTAAATAAATAAGGGACCCAGCGGATGCACCTAGATCAATGTAGACGCGATGACTAGCGGCTAGAATATTTTACAATTTGTTGACCGGGAGGTAGACAAAGGTAATATCAACGCTTCAGTAATTCATGAATTCCAAGGCATCTACCCATTAAAGAAACGAAGGAAACACGGGTCCTGAGTGCGAGGAATTATTGATGGGAATTGAAAATTACCTGGATAAATTAGCGAAACATCCTATGCTTTGGTAGATCGAGAGACTATATAGGTGATCGTGTAATAGTAACGGCCCCGATAGGATATCATTTATTATTTATCTGACGAGACAAAAATTAAATCCTAACAAATCCATGAGGCTACCGTATTTTCGAACTAAATCAATAAGCTGGGCATTAAGCGCACGGTTTCATCGGAACGACAGGAATGTATGTATGTATTTAAACAACGACCGGAGCAGCGCGAAGTATAAACGAAGCCGTAGTTAACAGAATCTCTTCGTACCCGCGAAAACATATAGCCACTTAATCCAATGCAAACTTGTGTATATGTACTGAACGTCAGATTATAATGAGAACCACGCGTCGCGAGTATGCGATGCTCGATCGGGTTAAAAAGTTTCCGGGGAAATTTTATCGTCGAGTTTCCGGAATGAAATCTAGTCCGCCCGCGCGAAGCCTCTGGAAATTTTCACCGAATAAGGTAGTAATAAAAAAGAGAAGATTCAAATTTTAAAATAATTCCCGGTGCAACAGATGATGAGAACGATGGGATTCTCGTTTGGATTTCGCCGATCGAGTTCCGGCGGCCTTTTTTTATCAAAGTTTTCCAACGTCGCGTTTTTTTTCAAGAGAGAAAGAGAGAGGGTGGAAGACAATTGACTTGCAATTAAACCACCGCGCCGCTCGCTGATTAGAAATCCCGTTCGCGATTTTAGCAGATAAGTTATCTGCCTGGTTACACGGGTCTCTGCTCTCTGTATCGAGTGCCTTGTTCTTGTCCAAGTGGTCGATAAATTTACACAACCCGTGCGAGATATCTCGGAAGCCCAGGTAACCTAGAGCGCGCGCGCGCTCCATCCGCTTGTTTGTGTGTGGTCGCGTACGTGGGTGCGGTTTTCTCGGTGGCGATAGCAATCGGAGAAATACGTCTCCGTAGAATCGAATATTTGTCGTGTAAAATAGATACGAATTTGCGCTCGGGGAAATTCAATAAAATGAAAGAGTGAACCACCGGTATCGATACCTGTCCGCCGCGCCGAGGAAAGAGCTCTACCCCTCGTCGCATCGCGCCGCTTTGAGCGGTTTCGCGCCCGCCACAAAACGGATAATATTATTCTACCGCCGTATCTATTTGCAAATAAAATTAGATGCGTTATGCGGCTCGCGCGTTCCCTCGCTTCCACCAGTCTTAATTGACTTACGCGATGCGCGCGCCGGAACATCACCTGCGCACATAATGATCATTCTACCAGCGTATTAGCCGGTTTGCGGGAAAATTCATAAACGTCTAATCTGTAACAAAATTTCTACAATTATCGCTGCCCGCAGCAAAAAATTTTGAATCTGCCCATGACTGCAGTAAACTAAAAATGATCTACTCAACAGTCCCTCGATGAACTTGTGACCTTTAAGAACCAGCCCGCAAAACTCCAAATTTTTGTGACGTTCCCAATCCCCGGGAAAAATGGTTAAAGCCAAAGGCTGCGCATCGTTGCGCCGGAAACCACTTGTAAGAGTCGCGGAAGAGATCGAGAGAATTTCGAGTAAATTGGAGAGGCGAGTGTAGCAGACTCGAGCGATCGATTCGGGGGATTGAGACAGGGGATCGTGGGATCCGGTCGGTTGTTGTTTTCGCGCGGAAACATCTCGAATTCGTCTAGAAGTTGTCGGGCCGATGGTTGCCCGGGTAGCTAGACGAAAACAACGACGGGAAGACAAAGTTAGGAGGGTTTGGAGTACGGAAGATGGGGAGGGATGCGGAGGGAAGGTGGCTCTTCGAGTAGTCCGTTCCCCTTTTGTCCTGGAGGAGATTCCTTCTGCAGGATGTCGCGTGCAACTTTTCCAATATCCATCAGGAAAATACAATATAGGACATGGAGGACGACACGCGCGGCCGCGTTTACACGAGTTCGACGAGACGCATAAAGCGTCTGCAGGATGCTTCATTAACGGTAACATATTGCTTCCGAGCCGATCCGGCCATCCCCAAACGCAAAGTTTCGTGTTCTGCGAATTGGAGTAATTTATTCTTACGCGCGGATAACTCGCAAAGAAATATTGGCCGCCGGAACGGTTCGTATTCCAAAACCCCGCCCCCTCTCGACCCTTCTATCCCTTCTATCGAGCCGTACCGCTTCGCGATTAATTATGTCAACGCGAACGTCTGAATTGACTTCATTATCGCGCGCGATCAATCGAACGATACGCGCATACCAGAGCCCGAAACAAAGCGCCGGAATTTTGTCGACCGTGTTAAACGCTAATAGCGATTCCGCTGCGGGTCTTTGCGCGTTTATTGGGCTCGCTAATTTGCGAAACGCAAGACTATGACCGCGGTGACCAAATCCTTTTGTCCGCGTTATGGACACTCCTCCTTTGTCAGGATTATCTACGGAATTGCGCGCTATCTTGCGAAATAATACCGCAATTTTCCGTAAGTGCACTCGTGCAGATGTTCGCGGAACAGTAAAATACCTGCGCATGGAATTTCAGCTAGTTTAATGTCGCATTCGGTATATGAAAATGATTGATAATAAGATTCTGCGAATCTTAATGAAATTTGTATTTCTGCTAATTTTGAAAAATAGCTCAGATATAACTCTTGAAAATAGTTCAAACGATCGTCTCAGGATGGAAATATTTATAGATTTTAGGGACTGGCAGCACGTACAGAAAGAACCGATTAAATGCCAAATAAATAGCGCTCGTCCTGCGTTTAATGGTTTTTACGCCTTCGGTGATATTCGTTCGACGATCCATATGCTGGAAATGGCGTATCCTCGCTGGGAATACGCGATATGAATATTTAGACACACTCTGCCTTCGACTACACAGCGTGCACGCCATTCCCGCACTTGGGAACCCGTGTAAGCCAACTTTCGTCTGTCATTACCTCCATCCGCATCGAAAATTTAAAATTGTATAAGACATTCGATATTAATAACCAGACTGGGAATCCTCGTGCAGTTATAGTATGTTCGAATCTCAAAATTATTTGAAAACATGTATATTGGCGAGATATTTTCAAAAAATTAAGTAGGAAGATCCAGGACAGTGAGAGAAATAAGCATTTTTCAGGTCCACATAATTTTTCCCCGGTGTTTCTGGTAAACATCTTTTGCGCGAATTTGTATTCCTGTTCCATTAACGTACGGTTCCGCATCCCCCTCGCTTAATTCCGGTAGGTTTACACTTTCCCCGGAGGTTCTTCGCGTGGACGCAAGAAGGGCAAAACGAGAGCGTGGAGAGAGAGCGAGCGAAAAAGGTGGACCGGCGTCCCATAGAATCCTCGTAATTCTCATCTCGGCGGCCGTGTGTTCCGATCCACTTGATCGGCTCGTTTCTCACGGGAAAACGGGGACAAAGACGAACAGCGCAAAACATCCGCGCGCGATTCCGCCTATACCATGAAATGCACGCCGTCCATCCACGTACTAACAACTCCCCGCGAGCCAATGCTTCTCTCGCTCTCGTATAATAACAAATTTATGGAAATTCACTCCAGCGGAGCATCCGCTGAACAACCAGCAGACCTACGAATAATTAATTTTGATTGAACCAGAAAGCAAAATACCGGCCGGTATTTCGATCAAGTCTCTCGATAGCGTCTAATATTTGCTCGCGATTGTGATTCCGCAATTTTTTAGACTGTTCAACGTTATTACTGGATTGCGGATGTTTATGCAAAATGAAAATGTTCTGCATTTATTATGGGAAGCAGGAATGAAGTAAAAATTGATTTCGCCCCTTAATGACTTCGTTACATTAAAAACGACATTACAGTATTCTTAAATTTTTATAATTTGTTCGTAAATTAGTACTCTTGGATGCTGTGATTGTAAAAAATTATTGACACCAGGATTAATACGTCTTCAATATCGTTCTAAAATTACTCTTACAATGTTCTCGACAAAAGCGCGTCTGCTCCAACGAGAGACCATTAGGATGACTCCGAATTAGAACAATTAATTTACTCATAGCACAGGGGTGTTCCTGAAATTTCAGACGGCTCCAAGAAAACACCGGCGATTACTATGGCGCCACATTATCCCGGCAACGTGTGGGTATTGCTTCGCTTTGTAAACCCATCCGACCGTCGACGGTCGATTAATCGTGCCGGTGTTTACGCAGTTACGTGAACAAGCCTCGCGCTGGCAATTAAAAATAATTAGGCATCGCGCGCGTGCCGCTAAGCTAATCGTCCCTAAACTCGGCCAACGTTAACGCGTCATTCGTCCGATTCCACCGTTCGAAGAAGCCAGCAGCAAGCTCAACGACCGTAAGTGGCTGGTCGGCTCTCTTTTATGGGCGTTTTTATCACCGGAACAACAACGACAAGCGTATCGCTCGCGTCAGGCGAGCGGAACAGATTTGCGTCGGCTATTATTGGTAAAGTTGCGCGAAACATTTCAGAGATCGAACGACCATCCCCCTCGCAACGTTCTTTCAAGTGAAACGTGCAGTCCCCATTCTCCAAATCTTGGAACTGGAATTTGCGAGTCCTGGAACGATGAAACTGAGGAACACGAGCGATTTAACCGTCCGCAGTGACTCCGCGTTGCTAATATGGAATCTGGAAATTTTGCAGCATCTGTTTTACTTTTCTCTGTCTCATTAATTTAGTCTTCGGAAGCTTGTAAAAATGTTCGTAGATGATTTTGATGGCTTCTCCGAAGAAAAGGATGAATAATAGGATGAGAGAATAGCTTTGTCAGCGAATTTCTTGTTCGCTTCCAACGAAATCGGTGACGCCGTAGAACCACCCGCGGTCATTTTTATCAAAGAAGCGAACGAGGTGTATTAACTTTGGCAAAGTTAGAGGAGACTGCGCGGCAAATCGATGAGCGTAACTTTTCTCGCGGAGCCGAGAAACGCTCTCTATACCTGAACTTTAATTTCCTTTTCCCGATGGCGTCGGAGATTAAAGCGATAAGCACTTGAAATTAATAAAACGTGTACCGGGTGTCCTCGATCAGCTGACATCTCTCGGAAAATATCGAATCGCCACAAAGAAGCGACAACAGTCCCGGTCAATCAGATTTCCCGATACTTGTTAAAACTGTACAGATCAAAACGGTACGGTGGCTGTAATTTCACAGATGAAAGAATCCCTGGGGAGGATAAAAAAGCAGAAGTTTCGCCGTAACTCCTCGAGTCTTCGGACGAAAGATACGAGGCGCGCGACTTTCCGTGGCATCCGAACGAAAAGGATTCGATAAATTCTCCCGGCGATATAGATAACCGCCGCACGATTCCCAAACAAGCTGCGGAAAAAGGTAGAGAGAGAAAGATAGATAGATAGATAGATAGAGAAACGGCCGCGAGTCGGGTTGAAGAAAGAAAGACTGGAAAACGAGAGCATTATCGAGTCCGAGGAATCGAGGAGGCGCGCGGAATACGGTACTTTATCCCGTCGTCATAGATCCTCCGTTCCTGGGGATTGCTCGGATATATGTTTCTCGCGGTTTGGCCACGGATCCGAAGACTGTATCACGTTTTAACACCGCGAACCGTGCCAAAAGCTAATTTACCCCAGTCGCGAAAAAATTAGCAGCAGAAGTTGCGAAGTCCGTCCTCCAGAACTCGAAGTCCGATGGAACTCGAGGTTCTTCTTAGCAATTCTTATCGACTGCGCTTCTCCACTGCCGCAGAGTTTTATCCTGCTCCGGAGAATGGCACAGCGGTCTCAGTAATTTGTTTATTATCACAGAACTATGTTTCGTTTCGCTTTCCTATACAAAATCGCTAAATTTGGACGCATCAAAAATACAGGACCCTTCAAACATCCAATGTGTTCTTACAAATACTTTTTCTAAATGCGTCGACGTTTTTATTGATCGAATTGACACTAGTTTAAATTACTCGTTAGGACGACGCTTTTTAAATCTGGGGCAATTCGATGATGAACAGGCGAGAACGACACGAAGTTACTTCGGAGGAGGAAGGACTTCAAAGGGCCAAAGCGCTAGAGCCGATGAAATGCGACGTCCGCGATTCGTTCCGAGGGCCCCATGGAATGATGGGGAAAATCGTGGCCAGGAAAAGGAGCACGGGGATTGACCGTCAGAGGTGAGACGTCGAAGGCCACGGCGAGAGGATCTGGTCGCGATAGATAGAGCACATCGGATAGGAACAAAGTGAAAGCTAAAAGCTTACGTATTTAGGATCGATGGGGGTTCGGTCGGTGTAATTTATGGCGGCCTTTCCATCCTCCATACCCGGCGGCCCGCTCCATCGATTATTCTTTTTCCTGCGCGGATTTCGATTACATTCGAGTGCTTGGCTGGCTCGGTCACTTGTATACCAAAGCTAGATCGAGACTCTTTTACGTCTTTCTCACCCCGTTCGTTTCGACCAGCCCTTTCTCTGACCACCATTGCTTCTCTTCTATCGGATCGTCGTCGTTCCTGTTCACCCCGCAACTTACACAGTCGACTTCTTCCAGCTCCAATGATCCAGGGACTCCACTCTCTCTTTCTTCCTGTCTTTCACTGTGTCCACTATCTTTCTCTCCGACTCTGCTATCTTTCGTCCTTTCTTTCTCTGTTCATCTCGAGGATCCCGTAGCGCCTTCTTCCATGCGTAAACCTCCGCTATTACCTCCACCGATCCTTCTCTCCGTGCTTTGACGCTGGTTTCTCGCCACGGTCGCATTCCCGCGCCGAATTCTAAGCGACTTCGCCTCTCTACAGACCGCAGTGCTTTGTATCAACACCGTCAGTCAACAATCAGGGGCTCTGATTGATCCCTGGACTGCAGAACTCGGCTCCATTTTACTCCGATACTCCTCCACCATCATTTATTTTTACCAAGACGCGTCTGCTACGTTCAACATGACAAACAATCAAAACCCTCCCGAATCTCCTCCCGAACAAAATATTGTTTCGAGCAAGGAGACACGATTTGTAAAAAGTTCTGGAAAGCAGAAGAACTTAAATAGAACTGAAACGATCCTCTTAATATATGCATGTGAAGAATAAATAATTGAAATCACGTGTAATAATAAATTGTATAATTCCGAGTAAAAATAAGGCTTTCGGTGTAGCATACGTGTAGCAGAAAATGGTTGGAGCGTGTGTCTGATTTAATGCAAAAAGGATCGAGCGCGAGCGTGTTCCTCTATAAGGGAGGATTTTATTCGAGCGCTTCCACAGTTGTGTTAACAAGTCGTGTAAAGTTCGGATCTTGTCGAACATCCAGGTTTATTCGATTTTCTTGGAGGTGTATCGTGGTTTGAATCTCCTCTCGTGGAATATCGACCCTCGGCTCCGCCGCCTCAAACGTGGTCGACGGAAACACATCCGACAATGTACTTCGGTTGCAATTCACTGAACAATGTCTCGTTTGTTGTTCCGTATCGAGTTCGTTTTTTTTTCACCTTCGGGGCGAAGGACTTGGGAAATTCTGTGGAATCCGCGGCAGAACTTTCCTCGGAATCGTTGAAAGGACTGCGTTAAACACGGGCAACTTCGGAAAAGTTCACGTTTACAATTCCCCGCGCTGCTTCAGCCTCGGTGAATGTTATAAAATTATCATTTTTCGTGGTTTAGAAAATTCTCTCTCTCTTTCTCTCTGTCCTCTCAACACGTTCGTTTCCTACTTGCGACGAACGCGTCGAAGAAATTTGCAGTTTTTGATTGTTTCAGAGGGAAATTGCACGTTTTTTTTTTAAATACGTAAAACCGAACGCCACAACAGGATACACCATAGTGCAACGTGGCTGGTAAAGTTGATTGAAAATACTAGTCGATACTGTCAAAAAACACGACCTTTCCCCGAACAATCGCTCTCTCAAAACTATTTTAATGAAATCAAATATTTCCAATCGTTGATAGTTTAATTCCGCGAGCGTTCTCGGTTTCGCGTGGTACATGACAGCTGCAGTGATCAAACAAATATTTTTATTCGAACCCTGCTGAAAAATCTGCTTGCAAAAAACCATTACAAAGTCTTCGCTCTTCACTGACAATCATCGAAAAATATCTTTGTCTCTGGACTGCTAGAAATTTTCTTTTAAAAATGAAAAGTGAAAGAAATGGTCCAGCGAATGAAATCAAGATCCTTCTATGATGCATTACAAAATTGATTTTTATCATAGACAAAAGTGGCAAAAACGGAACGAAAGGGCGCAAAACCAGCAACCCACGAGCGCAGCCGTGCGTAGTCGCGCAATGTGTTTCGGGAGCATGCCTCCAAAACGGATCGGTAGCAAAAATTCCTTCGGGGCAAACGGAAAAAATATATGAGGGAGAGAAAAAGAGAAATCGATGGCACGAACTTTTTTTCTGCGTCACGCCGAACCAATGCTCGGGCAAATCGTTTACCGCGGTCGGATAATAATCCATCGCATCGTTTTAATGATCGACGAATGTTCGCGCGCGCCGGTCGTGATTATTTCCGTGGCCGAATTCCGAAGCCTGGTATTTGGTATGGCCGCGGGAGCCATGATATTTATGAACGTCTGCGATCGTAGTTTCGAGGCGAGTATCGATAATCTCAGAGAAAAATCGGGACTAATGTCAATCGGTGGAATTAACGAGCGACTCGATTCGATTTCTCTGCTCTCGGTGCTGTTTAAGCATTTATGGCGATGTCGACGATCTGTTACTACCTGTTACGACAAAATATAATGTGATTGATATCAACATGACCCATGATTCTTCTGTACTCGTGTTAAATAATTGTTGTATCTGGATACTTGAAATTATAACGCAATTAGAACTCGTTTTTATCCTGTTTCGTGTAATGTGATTTTTATTCATTCGTGGAATGAGCCAGTGTTGAAGCTCGTGAAACCTTTCCCGCGAACGATTTATACCGACAGGAATCTTAACTTCACAAATTAGTTATATTTATGCAACATAAATTCCGCGGCAAAGTTCACCATTGCGAACAACGAGGATGAAAAGATAGCCGAAACGGGTTCGCATAATTTTCAGACTGTGCCAGCGACATATTTCACACGGAAACATAATGCGCACGTGATGGTGGCTCGCCCAGGCTGGCTCGCATGCACCATGCCAATTTCCGAAAATTCCCGTCGATTTTTCGGAACTTTACAAGCACGATATATAAATACTATTTATAGTTTCTATGGATATTCTGACAAATAAATAGTGACACCGGGAATATTGTACAGTATTAGTCGCAGCTGGAACTTGTTGTCGAGCAGTTTGGAAAATTGAAAAATCGTGGGCGAGGTTCGTCAATGATCGGTGAGAATGACTATTCTTGTATAAGTCATGTCCGACTGCCAAATGACGGTCAAATTGACAAAAATTTTCGGAGACAGTGACGCGTTCCGCGTGTACCTACCAACAGGGCGTCGACCACGAAAAAATGACGGAAAAATCTTTACAATTCATAGATCACTATGGGCGTACAGAGCGCAGCGGATTAGAGGTGAAAAAGCACACCAGGCCGAGCGCGGTTTTCGATCGACGACCATGATTCTCCCTTTCAGTTCTCGTTCCCCGTCCGTGCCCCTCGACTTTCGACATCCCCCTGTTTTTCGTTCGACCGGAAGCTGCTGCTGCGGTCGACGAAACATTTTTCCATGAACACGTGTGGACGCCGACGCTTGATGCTTTAATAACCGAGCAAAATGCCGGCTCGACCCTCCAACGCCGGATTTTGATACCAATTTCAATTCTTCAACCAATCTCGAAAAACCTGAGCCCTTCGATCCCGATGGAACACGTATTTTCCACTTTAACAATTACAAATTTTATGCTGTCAAAAAAAATCGTGGAAAATATGGCAGGATGTACAATTCATGTGACTTTTTCAATTTTGATGAAATCTATATTTTTGAAGTAGTTGTACATTATATCGAGGACGGGAGAAAATTCTAAGGGTATCAGCCTTAGTAAAAATATGTTCTAGCAGTGAATGGAATTATCAATAGTTATAAACGACCCATATATGCAACATATTACTTTTCCAAACAAGACGCTCCCTCATGTACACTCATTTTTCTCCATACATTTTGCCTCTCACTGATTAAGTTTCTTTCTCATTCTCACCACACATATCCACACGAAACAGTTGGTCGGAATTAGAACCTGCAAGTTCTCGAGGAAGTGCCGAAGCCTAATTTTCGCGGTTCGTGATCGCGTCGGCGACGGGGGACTTTAAAGTCAGCGTTTGGCTCTCGATTAGATCACGCGGTTAGGCGCGAGGCTTTCTAATTGCAGGTCGCGGTTCCGGTGTGAAATCAATGTGTGCGCGGGACCGACGGAAATGCACGGCCATTTAACAACCAAGGGAGGTGAAAAGACTTGCCGAGGGCTAATGCAATCAGCATTCCCGGTTTAATGGGCCCCGTATCTAGCTGCTCGTAGTGCCAGGAGTTTCCCAGCCTTCTTTTTCCATCGCCTACATACACATAGGATACTTTAACCAGTTCTCTTCGTTCAGCAGACATTTCCATTTCTGTGTTGCGTGCGGTTTCTTTGCTCCTCGCGTTACCTGATCATTGTCCTTTTTCTTTGCCGCGAAACGAAACTTCGACTATCGCTATACCTATTTCAGAACAGTTTCTCTCTATTTTTGGTAAGGTGAACGTTTTCGTCTGGTATCCGAGGTTCGTCTTAACGCGGCTCATTCGCGTCCCTACGTGCGGCAATCGCACGTATCCGCACCTAACCTCCTCAGAGCACGGGGTAATTGCCGCCCTTTCAAAAACAGACTGCCGCGTCCACGGAGCCTCGAATCGAGCAAAAGGAAACCCGAGGAAAAATCTCCGTGCGCCTTGCTAAAGTGCTGAAAAGTGTTTCGATGCGCTCGGGCTAATCGGCCCGTTAAAGCCCTTTCCTCCCCTCCCACCCCTCCCTCCCCCTTCCCTCATACTCCCTTCTTCGAGACGACGAGCCGAGCATCAGAAAGAATCGGGATTTGCCGTTCAACCGAACTGAGCTTAATCGTTTAACGTTGTCGCATTAGGCTAAGTCCTCGTTTCCTTTAGCCTGGAAAAAAAGAAATATAAATCGCGGAAATTCCAGAGAGAAGTGCCCTCGAGAACTGGAAAAATAATTGACTTGTGCGAAATGATTTTTACCGAGAAATGTTATGTGGTTCTCGTTTGATATTCACGGTGTATAATAATCTTAAATTATGGGGTTGATTTCCCTGGTCCTGAAGTTGCTAGGACCGAACGCGTCGTCGCAGCAGTAGATACAGACTGCGCGACACGGACGCTGTCGCGCTAACAGATATTACAGAAACGCGAAGACGTAGGACGAGGGAATTTGACTTTAAAATTAAGGGTCCAATTCAGAAGTTCGTCGGAGACCATAATGAAGAGATCAACTTTAATATTTCACGAACTCGACTTTTTAATATTTCATTCAACCGCTTTCGAACTTCTGAATGGCGCCGCAAGATGCTAGTGTGTACTCCGACCCATTTACATACGGTCCCCCCGCGACATAAATTAACATCATCAAACGATCCCTATCGTTAGATACTCTTGCATGCACCCATTAGTAGTATTGCGTGTAAATATATAATCCGCCATCTACCACTTAATGGTAAAAAATAAATATTAATCCAGGAACTATTTTACTTGTTCCGCGGTATCTTCTCGATAGATCGCGATTCTGCAAGAATTATGCGACCGATTTAATGACACAAGCATCGTTCGAAAAAAGCGTCGATAACTGGAGTATGTAACCGATTTCCGGGCGTGCACGGTGTCCCTGTTTCGATATCTGCGTCGAAAACAGGACTGGATTTCCCGGGGTTCGATCCGTTTTCGTTGATCGTGGCCATAAATCGATTACTCGTCGCCGCCTCGAGTACGGCGTCCGTAAATTAGCACCGGGTCGAACGAGCGTGAGCGAGAAGTGGTTCGACAAGATGGTACAAAGTCGAGGGTCGGCTTCTTTACGAGGGGTGAGCCGGCGGGTGTGGTTAAGCGGCGGGCTTTAGTGGCACTTACCATCGCAAACATTATTTTATCATTTTAATGGCTACCGGGAGCACGGGGACGGGCCGCGTGGGATGGTCGGGATCGTGGACCTGCCGGGAGATTCTAAGAAAAAGAGGGAATGACAGAGATAGAGAGAAGGAAAGGAACAACTACCGACAAGAAGTTCGGGCTTTGACTACGGGGAGCCTCGCGACGGATAAGCAAATTGGATACATCGATGCGCAATGCTGGAATTTCTAGGGGATTTCTGGTAATAAAGGGAATCGATCGTCCAAGGGAATCGAAGCCTCGAGTGGTAGGAAGTCGTTGGGTGAGAAAAGTTCCCGACACAAGGATCTCTTTTATTTCCCCGCAGCTTTTTAGAAGCGTATTGAGCAGAAGCCTCAGCGCTGTTGTAATTAACTACGTGTGAAAAGGGATAAACAAATTGCGCGTCGGGAGAGAAGACTTGGAAAAGAATCAGGTTGTCGGTGAATTTAATATCGCGGGTAAATATGGCGGAACACTGGATGCGGAGCTTGTTATAATCGCGGGTTGAGTGTAAGGAGGACGTGGCGACAAGGAGAATGTCGTGGAGAGAGGTTCAAGTAAGGATACAGTTAAAGTGTAATTGTGTAAGAGAGTGAGAGAGAGAGAGAGAGAGAGAGAGAGAGAGAGCTGTATGTAGAGAGGAATACGTGAAAGGATAATTTTAGTATGTCGAAAACATAGCATTTAACGAGAGATATACCGGAGAGCGAAGATCGAGCAAGAAATAAATTCCGTCGTCGCGATGGCGAGATAGAACAGTCCGCAAGAAAAGGAGAATGTGTAGAAACGATAACTCTGGTATGCAGAAAACAACATGTAACCGGAGAAATAATGGAGAGGGTAGTCGAATACGACATAAATTTAATAGTCGGAAAAGAGGGATGTAATAGTCGAAATGTGCGCTGTAAGAGAGAGAGAGAGAGAAACGTATAGGAGGAGGAAAATATGGCAAAACGATAATTTTAGAAGGAGAGAAATAACGGAGAGGGAAGTCGAACACAGGACATAAATTTAATAATCGAGATGTAGAGATGCAATAAATGAAATACGAGTTGTGTGAAAGAGAGAGGAGAATATGGAGGAAGGAGACTGTGGGATAAGGATAATGTTAGTATGTGGGAAACGTGGCATTTAACAACAGAAATAACGGAGTGGGGAGCATCGGACAAGACATAAATTTAATAATCGAGATGGAACAATCGAAATGCGAGAGAGGAGAGAAGATAAAGGAAGGAAAGAGCGTAGGGTAAGGATAATTTTAGTATGTAGAAACGGGAGTAGACCGAGAAAGGTGAGAGAAGAGGAAATAAAATAAGAACAATGAAGGTATCTAAAGCGAAGAGCCAAAGGAAGCGAAGGTTGGTATTGAAGAAGGGAACGGGGCATAATTCGAGCCGGTGGTCTGAGGTTTCTTCCTAGCCTTACTCCCTTTAGATTCCTTCTGTCTTCATTCCTATCCAGCCGCCTACAATTGACCCTCGCCCCCGGCCCACCGTCTTATATAAGATTACGCTTGTTACGACAGTCTCCGCTCGACAAGGCAGCCTCATCCGTCCGCCCCAGCGTGTTGACTTCGTTAGGAAGGACGAGCCGCTTTAATTCACTACCCTCTCGATCCATCCTACCCCGCTCTGCCATCTGCACTCCGAGCCTTAACTCCCTGCCAAGGCATCCGCGCACATCTCACGTTTTCACAGCCCCCGACAAAAGATTTCCTTGATCACACACCTTCCATCCTCCACACGCCCCCTGCCCTTTTAACCCGACGCACCTGTTCTCTATTTAGGACCGAAAATTCATCCCTTTCTCCTATAATTTCGGTAGCGCAAAATTATTTCAATTACAGAGAAACGACGTTTCAGTAAAGATGAACAACCATCGAAAAATAGAATCCTTTAGCTTCACAGCGACTGATCAGGTTACGCATCAGCCCAATATTTTGGTTTAATATTCGGTTTGCTGTGGAAACATGCCGGAAGCGTATCGCTCGTAAGCGAATCAGTACCGCGACAGCGCAGACTCTTTTCAAATTTGATACTCCGACTGTTCCCGAATTCAGTATCGGTGTCTCGCGATTCCCAGTCGATCCGTGTCATTCCCGAGCGTTCACGCGATTTTCCTGGCGTTCGTCGCCGGTGTCTTTCAACTATCTTCTCGCGCAACTCCGGCCTACTATCGACTATTTTAGGCGGCAAGGTTGCCTGTCTAGAAATATCCATCATCCTCGAGGCGAGATTTTTTAATAAAAGTTCGAGCAGCCGGTCGGCCCGGTTTTCATTCGCTTAATATGCTCTCATCCCATCTATAATGATCATCTACGGAGCCACTGATTTGCTTTCCAACCCTCAGCTGTTTGTCTCCACCTCCTGTTCACCCCCAAACACCCCTCTTGACCCCGTACACCCCCTCTGCCGCCTGTTCTCCTCTCGCCACACAGGATCGATCGATTCCACAAACGGGATCCATTGTGGCCGACACTCGACCCCGGACAATACATCGGCTGGAATGTACACACGTCGGGTATACACGATGTTATAGCGTCGCAATCGGGTCTGAACGTAACAATGGACGTCTGAGAACGATTTGACTTTGTACCTAACAAGAAAATATGTTGCCCAGGCCAATTCGTGCGGGCCGATCGATCAATATCGTGACCGAGCGTGATCCTGTTATGCATTTTTCCTCGTCGAAATTGGATCTGGGTCGCAACAGAAGCGGTGAAGGGGGGAACAATCCCGCTGCTCTCCTCAACTTTAAAGTGTACTTGCCCCGAGTTACTGACACTAAAATATACTTAGGCCGTTCCCCGAGCCTCCCGAACTCCAATTAAAACGCAACACTTCGCGGATTTCTCCCCGCAATTATTTATCTTCCCCGCCCCAGTGGATTCGATAGAAATTTACAAATATTTATATCCCGTAAAAATTCCAGTTTGAACAGAAAGTGATAAGAAAGATGGCTGCCCTTCGCAACGAATACAGTGGGCGGCAAGTGTTTGACAGTACTCAGAACAGTTTCCCCGTGAAAGCGAAAACAAGCACCTGCCAAAAATTTCGCCGTTGTTGACTCTCCTTAAAAATTAGTTCCATCGTATTCAGCCTCCTTCGAAATTCTCCGCGAGCGAAAGTTTTGAAAAATTGCGGACAGCGAAAGAAATCGTGGCAAATCTGACGAAAGCGATCTGTAAAACGGTTCCTCCGGCGCGCTCGTATTTGCTTGAGGAGAACCGGAATATTTGGTCTCCGTTCCTGCGGCATGGTAGACGATGTCTACTTGTTTGTTTTGCGGAGGAGCAATAGGGCTCGTTTGCATGGCTCGATCGATCGATCGCCGGTCGCGAGGACCCACGATAATTGAATTGTGAATCCAATCAAGCGCAATGGCCTGTTGAGATTACAAAAGAGATCGTGATACGAGCCGCGAAACCATAGGTGTCCGAAGACCGCCACGATGTCCACGCGTTCGCTCCTTAACTCTGTCTAATTGCGAATGACGTGGACGCCATCCATCTCTCTGAAGCAATTCCTGTCCCTGCTGATCGATCGATCCCAAATCGATCGGTCGATCCACCCCATTTACACCTTCTCTGATTCAGAGCCTTCTCGAAATTACTTTCCGAACGACCTAATATAAATGTTTAAGGTGCTGAATATTTTTACTAGGCGTATAATAACGCTGTTGCAGTGTTTAAGAACAAGATTATGCGCAGTTTAGGGGAGTATTGACTTTCGTGTTTGATAGCAATTAGACAGAGTAACATCGTTTTGCGGGTAGGTCTCCGCAGACAGGCGTAAGTTTTGTAAGTATGTAACGTAACTCAGGAAATTTCGTCACTCCGGGCGGCGCGGCATCCTCGCGAATTCCCCCGTCCGTTCCGGGATCTTCCGGGTGCATGTTCTGGAAGAGATGGCACTCATTTTCCCGGCCGTTGATTCTCGATGGCCTCACGAAATCTCCCGGCCTCCTTTAAAATCAGGAATAGGCAGGGACGCGAAGGCGTCACCCCTTCGATCACCAGGAATTGCCTCGGCGTAGTCATGAAATTTTAGTTGTGCGAATCTCTACGAATTGTTCTGCTCCTTGTCACTTCCTCTTCTTTCACTACCTCTTCCCCCTACTACCTGTTCCTTCCACTCCCTTGTCGTTTGCATTTCCCTTTCTTCACCCATTAACGTGGTATCTAAAGAGGCACTATAGAAACTAGCTTCAATTGTGTATTCAGGTACAGTTGCTCTTTCTTTATATAAATTTATCTTTTTAAATTATCCCTCTAGAACCAGTCAGAATGAAAATTACATAACATTGAATTTTCTAAGGAAAATGAGACTGAAGGGAAACATTGTAATGGAAACCCGCCATCAGGATCAACAGACGGTTGTTGACACTTACGATACACACCCTGCTAATTAATTACGAGTGCAAGCCCGGCGTGAATCAAACAAAGAAATTGGACGCCGGTGTATTCGCTTCTCATCGGGCGCCCGCGAGCTCCGAGAACACGACGACGAATTAGCGGACGTTAATTGAAAGTAACTCATACGTTTGACGAATATGTTAGGTCGAAGGGAATTCAGTGTGCCCGTACGCTTAATTTGCTAAATCCGATTGCACGTATGCTGCTTTAATTAACGGAACCTATTTCGAACTGTGATTAGAGTTTCATAACTTCGACTGCTCGCGCTGTGACCGAGCGGATCGCGTTGTGTCGATTCGACTCCAGCTTTTCTGTGACCATTCACTGCCCTACGGAATAACGGTGTGGCTTTGTCCGAGGGAGCGGTTGTAAAGCCACGCCCACCTGGGAGTTTCCATGTTGAGAAAAATTATTGAAAGTTCTAATGATTATATTTTGGAGGATATTGATTCCAGATTCTAAACAAGTGGTGAGATTGCCCTGTAGGGCACTGATCTGGCTCTCCCTCAAAATCGAGAGCAACCTGGCCACGACCACTTAAAGTATTCTACACTCAGAAATCACTAGTGTTCGGAGACTATATTTTCATAGACTATATATTTGATCTGTATTTGATTATTATATTCCACTGAACCAGCAACTGCCTTTGGGCGAAACCGGAAGCGCATATTGTCCATTTCTTCTTTGGATCAACGTTCGATCACCGTAAAAATCGGCTGGCCATATATGGCTAGAGGACCAATATATTCGCTTGCAGTCGGCATTTAAATCACTTTGACGGTGTAAATTTTCTACGGTTGATCCGCGGCTTTATCGTCGACTCGGGGATGACCTGTTATCGTCACCGTTACAACGGCGTAACATCGACGTTTTTACGGGCAGCTGTTCCATCACTTACAGCCGCACTTCTCCCGCCACGAAATGAAACGCTGTAAAACCATAATGGACGGTCGGGATTATTGTCCGGCGGATCGTCCCGCGGAAAAACCGCGCGCGACTGTCTTCGTTTGTTTGCCAAACACTGTCCAAGCTTCCTGACAAAATCGTATTCGAAAAATTGATGAATTTTCTACAATATGTCGTCGATCTCGATGCCCTTGAAAAATAATAGTAAATAGAATGGACTGCTAAATCGATCGCGGGAAAAAGCATGGATCGAGGGAATACGAAATTCGAAGTCGTTTCTCCCACACGCGAGAGGCGTCGAAATTTCGTGTCGCGACTAAGCATCTGAAAAATGCCGGAACGATCTACGGCGATTATCGATGTTTGGATCGACATTACGCGACGTGTGGGCGTCGGTTTGGGCGTCGGTTTGGGCGTCGAGAAAAGAGGAACGTGTCGCAGAAGAATTCCCCGATATATCTCGACGTCGTCGTTCTCCTCGACTTTCGACGGGAAGGAAATATTCCATCGGTCCGCAGAACGGGAGCTCGTCGTCGGATCGAAAAAGAGCTGCAACCGTATCGCATGGCAGCTTGGTGGGGATGGGAACCCTGTGGGTGGCGGCACGAGGGGTGCAACCGGATAAAAGACCAGGAGATTAACGCATCGATTAGTTCGAACATGGCGGGACACTCTTCGGCACTTTGGCGCCGTATGTACGCCCCGCAACGCGTTCTTTTTATTATTCAAAAAGCTCCTCTAGCTCTCGTGCCTTCATCCAGCTAAACCGACGGAATCGAATACCGTAGACAGCCAGCCTCCGTTAGGCCGAATTTTCCCTCCGGTATTTCACGGGCGAAGACTTTCTGGTCGGCATAGGGATCCAGCGAAAATCCCGAGTATTTTTAAAATCTCCCCGGCTCGATATCGACGAAACCCGATGGCCGGATGCGATTCCCTTGACCGCAAAAGAATTGGATTTCCAAGGAATCCCCACTCATTCGCGCTGCCTCCATATTAACATCGCAAAACTTATGAACTCGACTCTACACCTCGAATGGTTGAACACCAATTCCATTTTTTTCACTCCTTCGTTATCTGAAACGCCCTCATTTTTTGGCAATGTTTAAAAACATTATCAACGAACGGACATCGATGAAACGTTATTCAATATCAGAGTTATCTTGTAAAAAAGTTTCCACCACAAATAGAATGCAGAAGGGTGAAAAAAATATTATCAAAGTCCCGTTTGCATTTGCAAGTATTCGCACGGTAAAGGGTCGGTGAAAATAATTTTTTATTCCGAATGGTCGATCACCGATCGATAAAAGATACGCGAAAGTGTAGATTTCACCGTGCATGGCGGGTGGTGTTCCCTCGAATTTATTTCGCTCGATCGGTGCACGTGTTGCAATAAAATATTGCTTATTGCATTGTTGCGCATAAGCTGTATTATCTCAGGGGAAAGTATCAAATGCGCAGCGATGTTATAAATAACGGTTTATTGCGATCCGTGCAGTCGAAATGGAAGTTAAAAAACATCGAAGACACGGACCCATAACTTCCCACTCTTTGTTCAGTCCTTGAAAGCCCGCGAGCCGATAAATTATGAAAAATTGAAATAAGTGGATCAAGAAAAAAAGAAGCGAACAATGGAAATGGAGAAATTTCCGTAGAAATGGAACTGAAGTATTTGTATGCCTTCTTCGGAGCTTTGTGTCTTATTCGCCGATGTTTTCAGAAATTGCCGAATTCACGGTTTGTGTACTTACTTTCCTTTGTGAGCTCGCGTAATCATTATAAAAGCACATTAACCCGCGACATCCTCTTGCAAAAGTTGAATCAGTTTCTAACGCGCGGCAACCTTGAAAGAATTTCTACCGAGCAGACAATAATGTGTTTTTCGAAACTCGCGGAATCCACTACATTATACAATTGCAATCTACTCTTTCGATTCAGTCTTTTTTAAAGCCACCTCTATTTTCCCTTTGTGAAAAAATTTATTCTGTCGATGGGGATCGATATTACATTCAGAAAACATTTCAAGACCCGAATTGAAATTTTCGTGTGTCAATATTTTCGACTATACTGTGCAACAAATTTTCACGTCAACGTTGGTTCGAAAACTTGTATTGAATTTCTAATAGGACATATTTTATTTTCGACACATTAATTATAGGTTCTCGAATAGACGTCAAAAATACATGATTTCCAACCGAAACGATTTCTCGATAAATTTTTTAATGTGATAATCAATTATTATGTTCCCTTTTGACGTAGAACTGTCGTCAGGGCGAATATTAAAAATAGAATGTGTGGGCCGTCACGACGAGAATCGTCGAATATAATTTTCAACGAGGAAAGATGATTCCGCAGCCAAGGATGACTAGCTCTGAATGAACATTAATTCCGAATCGATCGTTCGAATTGAAATTTTAATTAACATCGTCGATAAATTTCGTAGAGCCGAGCTGGCAATAATTGAATCGTAGAACCTGATTCTTCGTTAATCAGTTTTCCTTGGCTGAATGATTATTTCGCGATTTTCACCGGGCATACATTAAATCGCGCTTTCGGCTCGGCCCCGAAACCGATTGCCTGCCGATATGCGGGGCGAAAACACGTTCGGAACTCGTTTTCCCGGTGAAAGCGTCAAGCATTCGACTGGAGCGGCGGCGCGGTCTACAAAGCGATTAAATAAAAATGAATTTTCGATTTTGTATATCCTGCCGAAAGTACGGGGCGAATAAATTGTACTCAACGGCAACCGCGGCGATATGAAAGGGCGCGAAAGGAAAACGCTTTTTCCTCGTTCAATTCGTACTACCATGATGGTAATGGAATTCCTTGTTCGACGAAATACGCCGTCCCGCGCCGCCGCCGCCACGCCGGATCCTTTTAATGCCCTGCAAATTCTTCCCTGCAAAAACATTGAAAAACGCTCCCGAAACCGTAGAAATTCTTTAACACTCGCACGGTGCTCGCTAACGCCTGACCTAAAAATTCTACAATACTTCGCCTGATTGTGCTTTGCACTTTAGAACAACCAATTTTGCTTCATTTATATTTTCACAATTTAAGGAAACATTTTTTTAAAACATTTTACTATCATTCTGAGGTGCGTGGTATGCCAATTAAATAGTTTCAGTTTGCTAGTTCCATCCAGACCGTCATGGCAGGAATTAAAAAGCTGAAAAACGAGTGAGAGATACGTCTGCGTGGGACGTCGAAAATGTTCATCCTTGATTCGGCACATCCAATTAGAAAGTGTCTGCTACCACGATTGCAGCATGCCACGTTTCCTTCGCCACACGAGCACCTTCCCTCTCTCTCTCGCTCACCCTCTCCCTACTATCTCTCTCCGTCTTCCTCCACCGCCTCTGGATGCGTCGATCCGAGCTACACAAGCTCTACTACCCCCACAACCATACTGTTAGCTTTGGTTTGGCGTTTGGTCGCGCCAAGCCGCGTGTTTGCGGTTTTGCTGCCGGTGCTCCGGAGTATTCATCGACTATATATTATACGCTCACTCGTGGACCGTCCTGTATCCTGGTGACAGGTTCGAACAGCCGATGAGCGCAGTCGAACGATCGTCAGAGTGACGGATACGAGCCGATTCAACGAAAACGATTTTTTACCTCATTCTCCATCCTGCATTCCTCCACCCTCAGGACGTCAACTGTGACGTTCGAATTTCTGGAAAGAGCTGCAGAGATGTTTGCTGGGAGAGTTCCATACTTCTGAAAACGTGAGCTGCGATGAAACTAGTGATCTAATTTTTTGAAATTAATTTTTACTTTCATTTTATTTAATCAAAATTTTAATGACACCGCTTATTTTAGTACACAAATTAGATTCGTGACTGTATGTTTGGAAGCGATGTGAAATAATTGACTTGTTCCACGTCGAAGCTCGGAGATCGTTCGCTACCATCGCTAGGCGACAGGCAGTTTGTCCGACTTTCACACGGGGCAACATCTTAATAACATAACCGACAACCAACTACCAACCCTCCATTACCCATTTCCGTGTTAAGGCGAAAGCGAATCGGGGATAACGAACTTCTTGGAACTTGGCTGTAACGGCGGCGCTCGCAAACAGACTCCGCAGAATCAATTGAAAAATCGTTCGGGCTAATTAATTGGCGAATAATTCGAATGGCATTTAATACAGCAGAAGACGGTCGAGATCCACGGGATCGCCTCGGGCCCTAGGAAAAATTAGGAGAGTACGCAAAACGGAAACGATTGGTATAAATAAACGAATAGTTCTACACGGACCGATTTTGGAAAAATTTTAACGAGATCGAGCTCGACCAGCACTTCTCGACACAAAGTGCTTATTCATTTCGGTCGGATCGAACATTTCGAGAACACTTTTATTATTGATCGGTATCAAATTTGAATTTCGCTAGTTTGGACATTTATTCGCGTGTTCGGATATTCGAGACGAAACGAAACATTGACAGATACTTCCACGAGTTATCGATCTTCGAACTTCGAACCGGGCGACTCAATTTTCTGGCATAATGGTAGAACGAACGGCCAGCATTCCACGAGAAAAAAATCATCCTGAGTCAGGATCGAAATACATTTTCTTATCGGAAATCTCTTCCTCGTCCTATTTCCCTAGGAATGTCGATCGTTCCGCGCGATCTACCCGCGTTACGATCGAGTATAGGCCGCCGAAAAATGTCATTAAATCGACAGTGGCCCCATTACATCGCCGGATTTTCATTTATTCTCATGTAAATGTCGAAAATCTTCAACTGCATTCTACAGAGACAGAATTGTTCGTCTATCTTTCAAAATTCATCAGCTAGTAATAGTTAAATTATTCGTCTACAACTTTAGGATCCAGATACACGATCTTCATGTCACCAATGCGAGTGACAGGGGATTAAAAAATAATTTCTATTAAAGCATATTCGCTTAGCTTTTTCCTGATAACATCGCAATGGTCTCGTGATGAAAATTTCAAGCACAATCTGCTGAATATATAAAATATGTTATTATTGCATAATCCTTCGAAGAGAAACAAAATTGCATTTTTCTGTTCTCGATATTCAGCCATTAATAATATTCAGGCACGCGATGGAGTTTCTTTTTTCAACCTTGCAGTTTCTGTTTTATCTAATCGCTTTGATTTCACAGGATTTTTCACGGTCGCGTTAAACCTCGACGATTTATTCCCGCGAAGAGACTAATTGACGGATGGGAAAAGAGAAACAGGGAAGAATTTACGAATTACTTCTCACGGGACATTTCGCTCGGCGGCGGTCGATCAAACGAACAGGAAATTCCTTTGCGCGACCGACGTTCCTCGGCCGTGTCGTATTGACTTGGACAGCGCTGGTAGGATCACGAAGAATTTTAATATCTCGCTTTAATGGTATTTTTCTTGCCCGATGTATCTCGCCTCGCAGACGCCTTTTCCACCGACAATTTCCACCTCCCTGCGGGACAGGGATAGCGAGGGTGGTCGGGGGTAGTGAGAACAGGACAAATAATCGGAGAGATTCGCAAAACAGCTCGGCTCGAGGTATCGACTCGAGAACAAAGTGTTGCGAATTTATCCGGTGACATTTAAACGTTATTGACGCCATTCGTGGTGCGTCAAACAGTCCGAGCCGCGAACGAAATTGAATTATGCAGCATAAGTTAAATTCCTCGCCGTTCGAGACCTGAATAATCGAGATTGCGCTTGTACGAGCCGTTTTTATCCGGACATTTTCAGAGCTGCCTCTAAGCTGCTGAAACTCCATTTTGAATGTATAGATACGTGTCTCGAATGCTTCGTTCCTCTTGCAAAAACGTACACTTCGAACGACGAATATGGAACCTCCAAAATCCCACGAAATCAAAATAACTCGAGCAATGAAATCGAAAATGGAAAATTGACATGTGGTATGGAAAATTGTGAAATTTCGGGAATTCATAGGATACATACAGATACACATGAACAAATTTTTGTTGCTGGCTAAATTCACTCCGAGGGGTTGAAATTAATTCCCGAATATTCTGCTGTTCTCCGATGTTGTTTTACAGCTTCCTGGAAGGGACGTAGTAAAAGTTCCAAGCCAAAACCCACCTCCTTTAACTAGTTTTATCGACTTAAGATTTATCAATTGTTCGTCGTGCGGCAATCCCGTACAATGTCCAAGTCCCAATACAAAATCGAGAAACAGCCGAATTTTTAAGAGTCAATTTTCTGGTTGAGCATCTTCCCTTGTCAGTTCGAGGAGTCCATTATTATGCAAGGATGGTGTAGTTTTTAAGGAAGTTGCTTGGCAAAACGCGAAGGGGAAGTTTATTTTCGTGCACAAGCGGAACTTGTAATTAAGTGGACAATTAAGCAGCGCCGAAGTTTGCTCCATTGTCGTGACACAATGAATCATTTCTCGAATCAGGAAAAGATGGTGAAATGAAGCTGACCTCGTTCTGTGTTAGTTCAAGTAAAACGTGCATTAAGAATCAGAGGGGAAAATAATCCGAACCTACGCGAGAATAAAATTCTGAATATATTACTGAAATAAGAGATGACAATTAAAGAATTAATAAAACGTTGTGCTGAAAGCTTGGAATAAAAAGGAGCGGGCAATTAAAGCAGGGAAGAGTGGCAGATCTTCGTTTCGATTAGAAAATGCCGAGTGTTGGCCCCTTCTTGCGGGTTGTCCTGCGTCGAAAATTCGCGGCCGATGTAATTCCGGGACCGCGTAACGGCGAATAAACCGGCACAATATTCCGGCAATATCGGGGGGCCGTGGCGGTAACGATGCCGAGGTGAACAGCGCAGCAATTACTTCCCTTTCGGTATTCGCACGTCCCGGATGCGGTGAGTGGCGAACCGGATGACCATAGGGTAATAACGTTGATCTCGGCTGGAGGGTGCGAGATAGGTGGTTCAAGTGCGTGTTTAGCGGTCCCGATCTACCCCCGAAACGGTCCTTCCGCTGAACGCTAAGGGCCACTAGGGGCTGCCCTACGACTCCTAAGAAGGGTTGCCTGCTGCCTACACTGTGCCAGTACATGGAATCACTTTTGGTGCCTGGATCCCTGACAAACCGGCGAGGCGTCTTTATGGCGCCGTTACCGCTCCCGCTGGGCGTCGATGAAACCTGACAGCGTTTACTTAAACGGACGAATCTTTATCTCTTACCCTTTCCCGGGCGCCCTTTCCAAATAACGGGGTTTTATGAGAGATTTGGCTCGGAGAGTGGAACAGGTTCGTATTTGTCGTTATTAGTTGGAACGAGTACATCTAAAATTCTTTTAGATCTTTTTTCTTTTTGCTTCGAGGATGGGCGTATCGATCTTCCGGTGACAATTATCGTCGAAGAGAAAAGTTCGAAAGGGAAGGAGGTAGAATTCGAACCGCGTCGCGAACGCATTCGTAGGATCCCATGTTAGAGCGTCGGCGACCGGATTCTCCTCAATTTAAGATTCGGGAAACGGCAAGAAAACGACGACACGACGAGTCTGCGCGATGTACGAGTTGGCGATGGTCCAAGGAGATGCCAATTCAATCTTCCTCCCTGCTGCGGATGTAAAATTTCAGGTGGCCGACGAACTTTCCTCTCTCGCCGCCTTGTTCTCTCTTGGCCACTGCAGTCAGTCCTCTTCGAGTATGTTTCTTCGTCGAGCCAGTGCCCGGGGTCTCTCTAACAACTCGCCTCGGAGTTCTTTAACAGAACTCGCCACACCATTCATCCGACAGGATAGCACTTCGCTTCTCGGTTTATTTTACTTCCCGCTATTTAATTATGTTACCCGGGTCCTGGGCTCGCGGGAGTAACGAGCTTGTTGCTCCGCGATGTACCAGACTGGACCGTAACTCTAGTCATTATGTATTTACATTCAAACAAATTCCCGGCGTACTGGAACAGGAAATATCCTTTCCCGAATACCTTCGGTATTACCTTGTTACGTACTTACCTTGTGCTATTAAATTCTCTGAAATTCTTTAATTTGTCTGTCATTTTGAATTTTATCCATGTTCATAATAAATTCATAAAATCCACAGACTAGGATGCAATTGAATGTTTCCTGCTAATAACTGCAATTGCATTTCGAACGTACAACGAAGATGATTCTAAAAAATGCGGGAGATGGTAAATGCATTTTCGAAGCACTCTACCGGTTCCCATGTTAGACGTTCATCAAAGCGCCGCACGATTTCAGCTCGATCTCTCGTGATCTAACGACGCCGCATAATCAGGACGAAATCAGAGGAGAACTTCCGGGACACCTCCTGCCACTTACTTGTTAGCATACATCGTGCGGTGCGTCGAGCTCTGACACGTTCCGCGGCTCGAAACTTCGATCTTTCGCCTCAAACTGAAGAACATGGGCTGTAGAGCCACAGGGACATCGCATCGCTTCTCCCCCCTGTATCGCTTTTGCTATTTCTGCTGATCTTCTAGTCGCCGAAAACTCTCCCGTCGAAAGTCGACTTTCCTCGATAAAGTGATGAGTTCGGCAAACCCGTGGAAAAATATTATGTGGACCGAAGAAAAAAAGAGAAATTAGGGATTCCCGTGTGTCGGAAACTTTCGTGCATTACTTCCGGGAGTATCAGAAAACTTCGCAACCCGATGGAACATCAACAAACATTCCTAATTACGGTGATTCGATTTTCGTAGAACTTTCGCGGGTTCCGAGGGGAACAAATTTTGAAATTTTACGGAGTTTCTTCGGAAAGTATGTTCGCTTACCTTGTACTGTCCCAAATTCTTCACGCTGCAGGCTAGCTTAATGTTGCGGCCTGCTGGAACTGTTACGTTTCCTATCTCGTCCACGAACTCGGGCTCGGTGATGGTGATTACTGCAACAAATGTGGAATGAGGGCCATTAATACAATCCTCAATTTCTATATATTAGATATTAATTTTTCACGACAACGTCCATTCATTGTATTGTAACATTTCACCTAGTGGAAACTTTTGCCTCTACAATTACACAGTTACAGTGACACAGAACTTGTTGTTCGTAATTTCTAACAAGAACATGGTAGTCTAAATTTATTGTGCGCCTAGTAATGTTTAAGTAGTGGGTTAATATAATCTTAGCGAAGATCGCAAAGGAAAAAAAACTATTATCGCTAAATATCCGGAAAAATCGGGGTCGAGGAGAGTTGTATTTTTCGCGTCGGCCACGGTTCATGAAATAATGCTATTCACGGTGGAAACGCGATCGCGAATTTCAGGATGGATGGTTCGTCTCGGTCGGATGGGGGCGAGCACCTCGAAATCCTCCTGTGGATTCGATCAGCTTCCCACAACGGGAACAGTCTGTTACTTCTCAGGGCTGCGACGAGATGTACCGGCGCGGCGGCAGACTTGAAAAATTGCATTTTGTATTCAATAACTAGGCTGTCAGGCCGGCCGGCGAGCACCTATAACTCAAAGCGTATCCGCTCGCGTCCACGCAGGCTAGACGTCTCTCCTTGCTGTGCCGTGCTGGTTCTCGATCGATTTCTTTTCTTTGATGCCACCTCTGCGATCCGGGAAACACGACTGATAGCACGTGTCTTCCCGGATGCTCTGTGACGTCGTGATTTCGAAAAGAACGAAGCCGCGACGTTCGAGACCTGTATTCTTTTGAGCACCGAGATCCGTGACAGACCTTGTTTCCTCCAGAAAAAAGAACATTGGATCTTGTTGTCCGATACACAGGGAAATCCGGTTTAACCTACTGCCTCTGCAGACACGATTTCTTTCGCATAATCGAAACGAGAACCGACCTATACATTTTTCTGGTAGGAGTTACCTCGGTCTAGAAAGTGCAAGGAATTTTAGTCGGGCATCAGGAAGTTACTTCCAATAGCAAACTGCAATAATTTACAGATTATTATTGAAAAGAATTTCTAAAAAATTTGTTTCAATGTAGGATCTATAACATATTCGAAACGAGAACCGAGCTATACATTTTTCTGGCAGGAGTTACCTCCAGCAGTTTTATAGATTATTGTTGAAAACAATTTTTAAATCAATTTTTTCAACGTAGCATCTATAGAATTTTTGTTTCTGTCGGAATTGGTGTTTGAAAGAACAAATCGATGCTTCTGTTACACATAGGAATTTTACGAAGCACGAATATGTTCCTCTGGTATCAAGCACTGGCAACTGTATAAAAATCTACGTTCAGTAAAGCGAAACATCGTTCGACGTCTGTTGGTCCTGTTTGCAAGGATCTTCGTCGACCAGACCCACAGCACAGATGAACGACGACTGTTCACGGGTGCAGGTGTAACAGTATGGGTCGTTAGTAAAATTGCATTCGGACTCGAAACTAACGCTTCCGACCGTAGGAGGGAATTTTTTTAGAAAGCCGACGCTCTCTTCAGAGGTAACGATCTTTCTCTTTTCTTGCCACCTCGTTTTCCCTCTATTTCCGTGGTCTCTATCCGCCGAGCCGGTTGCATGCCTCCAGCAGACATATCCCGCGTGTAATCCGTAATAACGTTTGAACTGCACACTTTGAACGTCATTAGGATCCGGAGAATCGGTAAATCCATCCTCCCGTGATCCTGCACGCCGCGCCGTGGTTCGTTAGATATTTGCTGGAAAAATTTTGCGGAACCACATTCCACATTTTAGTGGAGTCGTACGTACTTCTTTGATGGCGTTTACATTATTGTGAGAAATAAATCTCGGAAATTGGCCTTTCCACATAAACAATTGGGAAATGAAGAAGTTTTGATATTGACATGGTTAATTAGCGATACGATCAAGGAAGGTGCTAATTTTTTGAAATTGTGGAAAATTGTGCTGGCAGAATTTACTAGCAAATGAATTGTAGTCATTCAAATCGCCTCCATAAAAATGAGGCCTGGAGAATTGACTAAATCTTTTATACACTTAGGAAATGGAGAAGTTTTGATATTGGTATGGTTAAAATTGTGGGAAGAATTTACTGGCAAATTAATTATGGTCATTCAAACCACCCCCATAAAAATGACGCCTGAAACATTTGCTAAATCTTTTTAGTCACTGACTAACAGGACGTTTTCGGTCAGACTGACAATTTTGCAGGTTAGCATAGCACGCGGGATCGTCTGGTACACCGTCGCGTCGCGTCGGGTCGACCATAAAAATAAATACACAATGGCGCGGCGTCGCGTCGTTTTTGCGAAGAAAGCACGCACATTCCGGGGTCTCGCGCGGCTAGATTTATACGGGCGAATATATGTATACAGGCAAATAGATGGAACGGAAAGAAAATGGAGTAGGTTGGGGTACGGGGGAAAGGTGACTTTTAAAGGTGACTCGAAGTGACTCCTGCTCGCCGAGCGAACAGGACGTACGCTACTAGGATATTCTCTTTGGGCTGACATCGACTTCGCTATCCAAAAGACTAGGTAACTGCGTAGCTACGTATGTACACATACAGATAGACACATACACGGATCTCGTTCCGTATGTGACCACATTTCGAACTCACTGCTACCCTCTGCTTGCTAGCCACTCTATCTTCTCTAGCTATCTACCTGTGACCCGTGCACTACGCCGATTTCCCTAGTTCATAAAGACTACGAACTTTCCGCGAGGAATCAAAGATTCGTGTGAGAGCTTAGTGCACCGAACACCTGCTCGCCGAAAGGGTTCCGTCGGATCGAGCGTGACGAGCGCGGGCGCGCGCACGCGGGCATGCATTTTAGATAGCACAGCCTCGTTAGCGATTTCAAACAAGGTCGTGGAACCGTGTGCCAACGAACAGATTCCGAAATTGTTATCAGCCGCTGCGGCCTGGCTCTCTAGAAACTGACAACCCGTATTCGAACACTCTATCGGCCGAACTAATTTTCGTTAACAGTTCGCGAACTGAACGGTTCTCATTCGAGATTCATCGACGATTCGATCAAACTGATTCGAATCTGCTCAATTCGATTGGCGTACGCGCAGAACCCCCGGTAAGCCAAGACAGGAAATCTCTATTTTAATGAATGCAATTTTAAAGATGTGGTCTAGAAGATTGCCGAAAATATTCTATCGGATTCTAAATAGTTAAATAAATCGTGTGCTAAAAATCGAACTCTTTCTTCCCACAGGATAAACAGGTTACATGTCGAGTCGACGCGTTGTCCGCGGCTCGATTCAGTCAAGGATCCGATCGTTCTCATTACAGAGCCTCAAAGTAGCCGAAGTATTAATTACGGTGGGAAAAGTAGAGCGACTCGAGTCGCGAGATAATTAATATGATGCCTGGGAGTATCGGCTGTCGTTCGCGAATTAACGAGCGGGGTGAAGCGGGGTTGGGAATCGGTCAAAGCGACTAAGGGGAGTGTGC
The DNA here is from genome assembly GCA_028455795.1 of Lasioglossum marginatum. Taxonomy (NCBI): domain Eukaryota; kingdom Metazoa; phylum Arthropoda; class Insecta; order Hymenoptera; family Halictidae; genus Lasioglossum; species Lasioglossum marginatum. Next base: position 6,761,482 of record CM052276.1, read on the forward strand.
TCTCGAGGGATGGTGGGCTTCCTTGGGGCTGCGGGATCCGCCAGAAATCGCTAAGAGCTTCGAAGAACCGGAATGCGAGAGTGCATGACGTTCGTCGAGCGATATACTGGGTGTTCTTATTCGGTGACAGAAAATTTAGTCTATCGTTTAGTCTATCGTCTTCGTTGTGGACTTCTGATTAGCTCTACACCCTGCTCTTGCTTTTGGTGTTATTTTTTATCTGGATGTTGTTCTTGCTTTTGCTATTGTTAATTCCATGCCCATGGTCATAGGTCGCTTGGAATCAAATGCTCAGCTTGTCGCTATCCGTAGTTTGTAATCAAAGATGAAATAGTAAAACTTCGTTCTCGATGTTGGTATTACATTGTTTCGGAGAGGTGCTCCACAAATTTCCTCCCTAACCATTGACGAACACCCTGTATGGAGCAACGTGTGTCCCCGTGGCGTCGCCCTGCGCTAATTGGAAGGGCCGCCTGGGAAACGAAAACGAGCGCGACGACGAAACGGAAATGCTGCCGCGATGCTGGGAAACGCGGAAAACTCAGTGCCGGCACACAAAAGCGTGCTTATGGTCGGTGGGGAAAACGCGTGCCCCGTCGGCCCGATCGACTTCCACGCGACACTCTCCAGTGATTAAAGACCGAGAGATCCCTTCATTACCGCTCAAGTGGCACCCTCGAATTTTAATTAATATCTGTCAACGGTTTAGGCTGTGCCGATCGGCCGTTTTCCGTGTCACGTCCTGGAGATCGTCCGATCCCGTCATCCTTTCCTCCCCTCTTCCAGAGCGATATATCGTGTTTATTAATTCAGTAACAAGCAAGAAAGTATACTCGTGAGAGATAGTCTCGATGCTGAGAAACGGAGACCGGGAGCCGACCGTGTTCGACTCAATTGGTGATTAGATTCGCTACTCGAGCACATTCGTCGAAATTGGAGATACTCTATCTCTCTCTCTTTCTACTCGTAGCAAGAGTTTGTTATTACTTGAGAGCGATGGCCCGATTCTTTCGAAAGATAGAGGAATCTTACGGGGCAATGCAGTTCGAGGGAATCGTTGTTGCGAGGAAGTTAGTGGGTTCGCTGCAGCTTGTTACTTTCTGGAGTGCTCGCAATTTCGAAAAATTTTGGTGCTTTCTGGATCGGGATTTTCCTGCTTAAGGTAATAGTTACCTTAAGTCAAACATTACGCTTCGATTGCTATTAATTAATGAATGAATCGATCTGTTTAAGCATTTGAAAATCACTCGAAGTCTGAACGAACACAGTCTTCTCTTCTCATAGTACCGTGTCGATCGAGTACACTACAAATTCCAATTTTTACGAGCAGTTCCGCGAACGTGGGAGCGAGAGAAAAATTTATTTCGTCGAGTAGCAGGTTCATTGTAGCGAGGAATAGGGGAGCGCGATGTTAATTTTCGTTAATGCACGAACCAGTACAAAGTATAGTTCGCAGGCATGGTGTGCTCGAGCGTTCTACTTATTCCAATCGCGACGACCTACTCGGATGGGATGTTCCTAATGTTAATTCACCTTCGTCCGCCAAATTGAAAGTTTATTCAGGAAGGAACACAGAGGAACCGAGAGGCGAAAGTTTTTGCTTCGACGTTACCGCAAGAAATCGCTGACTTGCTACATCTGGTCCTACTCGGACAGGATTTATCACTGACGGCCGGAGTTGTGTGTGTGTGTCTCCTTAAAAATTATATCACCTGCGGTAAAATATCGTTCCGGGCCAAAACCATCCTTTAGAATTTCTGCCAGTCCTTTTAACAGTGTGACCAAAAATTACCATATCATTCGGTAAATCATTTCTGATCCTTTGATTCTGGAACGAGACTGCGTTTGAATATCAGTGGAAGAAATTGAGCACGGGTAGCAAATTGATTGAAATTACCAAAATGACTGCCAGATTCTTTTCTTTCACTAATTCGCGCAGTTATAGAGAATGATCAATTCTGTTTGTAATTCTCGATCTACTTCGACTATTCTCCTGAATGTTCACGTGAGAGCTGTGAAGCTTGAGTAGAGCAGGCAGCTAACGAGGTCCTGATTCGACGGAAAATGAATATTAAAACTCACAAGGCACAAGTAACTACAAGGCACAAAGGCAGCGAGACGAGTGGTTAGTCGCAGGATTTTGGAGGAGCTCGAGACAGCAGCATCCGACAAAGAAAATGAACAATTGCGAATCGTGCAATTATCGTCCGGCTGAGCGAGTCATTATCAACTTGGCGTCCCGACGCGGAGACATTCGCCGCGACGTGTCTCGTCGCGGAGACGTCGTCGCGCAGCCAAATATGAAAATCTGTTCTCTCGCTCTGTTCTCTTTCTCTCTTGACGTCGTCTGCACAGAGAGAGAGAGAAGGGTCTCGACGAAACACTGTTCTTTAGGGCTTGCCGGCGTGTTGTGCACGAGGCTTTCGAGTATGGGGGAGCGGCAGGAGCAACAGTTTATGTCAATTTTCCGCTCCAGGTAGCGGGGCGAGCCTTGGAATGGGTCTCTCCGACTACATCGCGTGCAGCCTGAGCGTATCCTCGCGAAAATATCGCTGTTACGGAAGCAATAGGCAATCGAGCGTGTGAAATATTTCTCGCGCGAATGTGCCACTGCGATATAGCGATGCAGTCTCGTTGCTCGAGCTGTCCTCCCTCCGACTTCTCTCTGTCATTAATAACTGACAAATCGGATCTCGAATCGGCTCTTCACGAGCCTGATCAACTGGCAACGAATCTTCTTCGGATTTCTTGGGAAGCGACAGTCAAGATTGAGCATGCCTTGAATCTTTAAATGTCTTCCAGACGTTCGAAACGCTCGTTCTTTACACAGTTCCGTTCCAATAAGAGGCCGATTTAGGTTAGTGGAACTCTTTTCGACAGGCTGGCACGGTTCTGGATTCTGCTCTAAGCTTCGATTCATTCTGAGACGATGAACAGCGTTGTTGATACTTGAAAATGTAGAGATGTTTTTTTAAAATTGTTTTTCATCTTTACTGACTCGAAAAACGGAATCTAGAACTCAGTGTTTCGAGAACGATGACAGCGGCGTTCGGAGCGATATGCCAAGAAAAGTGTCGAAGGGAGTCCAGCCGAGGGTTGGATCGACGCGTGAATTCCGGCAAATGGCAGAGGCGAACGTGGCCCCGGGTCCGAATTGTTTTCGCATTCCCGGATTTTCATTAAACCGAGATCGCAATCGCGGACTCGAACCCCGGAGTAGAACTTAAAAGGTGGCGGGATAACTTTGCCTGGAACGTTCCGTTCATCAGAAATGCATGGGGTTTCGGACGGCCGATCCCGCAGCCGAAAAAACCGACCGTTTCCGTTCTTCTTTTCCCTTGGTTCGTTTTTTCTCGGCGGGCCGGCAGCGCCGTAAAGTCCGAACGAAATCCGAGATAAGGCGTGTGCACGCACACCGGGACCCGCTGATACGAAAGTTTGCCAATGGAAAACCGCCGCGCGTGTTCCCATTTGCATATACAGGGTGTCCCGGGCAAAGGACCCGCGCGGACTTTTTCACTTTTTCAGTTTTTCCTCCGTCCCCATCCCCTCCCCTTTCCCGTGGAGCCGTGGTTTTCGCGGAAAGCATCTTTCGCGGGCAAACTTGCACGGCTTTAAAGCTCGCGGTGCGAACGCGCCCTCTTTTCCCGTCCTTTTCGCCTGTTCCGCGAGATTTTCGAATCGTTCCCTCGGCCAGAACTTTCCACTTACCGTCGTCGCGCCACCGTTTTCTATGTTAAACAGATCACGGAATTAAATATTATGTTAAAAAGACCCGACGCGACGAGATGTCGACTGCTGAATTCGCGCCGCATTCCCCGCTGGAAACGGGCATGCGGTTTTTGCTTTTATTGGTCAGCGCGCTGGACTGTTATTTATAATCAACGGACCGGGCAGCCGTATGTAAATAGCTGTTTTTATCGTAAATAGAAAATGTTTGTTCTTGGTATTGTTCTATGGGCCGGGCTGCGCCGGACGCTATGAAACGGAAATTTATTTAAAGGACCGGTGATTTTGTCCAGTTAGAGGCGGACGAAAAAATAGAAACTGTTGACGAACTTACAATAGCTGTAATTGAAACTTTCTCGATTTTTCTGGGCTCTTGTATTTTGTAATAATACTTTCTACATAGTCATTTTATGGTTGTTATTTGGGAACAGGGAAATCTCGATTCTGCTGTGAAACCAAAAATCCAGCGTTAATTCGCAAAGTTAGAGTGATTTGAGGGAGTGATTGGCGTGCGAACGGTGGAACAAATGTTGCCGTCGAGCCGAACAAATGCCCGGAGCTTGTTCATGTTGGTCTCGCGGGTTGAGCCGGTTCTACGGATCGAGCTTAAAGGTCTGGTTAAAATAAATTGCGAGAATGCTGATCCGATGCGCCGCGCCCGGCTCAATCGAATCGGCAGCTCGGGGAGCTAAGTCTAACAGCGTCGGTGGTAGGCGACGGTAGTCGTGTCTCTCCCCGGCGTAGATGGTCTGACAAATGACAGCAGTCTGTCTGTCCCGGGACCAATGAGTCGTCCTTATCAGCCGCTTCACGGGCGCAGCCTCTCGATTTTTCCCGTGGAAAAGGCGAAAAAGGGTGTCGGGTCTATCTATCGATATCACTTCGCTGCCATGGTGGTAGACTGATGGTGGAAAAACAACACCGGAGGGTAGATAAACCTTTCTTTTCCCCGAGCCGATATCATTGGCCCGCGAAGATTAAGTGCCGGCAATAAAGAAGTAAAACACCGACGAAATATATATATGGGTAGACGGATATGACGCGACGATGACATCCGACTACCACTCATCACCCCGGGAACCTTCCGATTAATTATGTTCTTTCGCGATCGAATTATTCCTTGATTCGAACGATGCTGTTCCTTCCCTCCTTCTCTCTCTCTCTCTATCTCCCTTTCGATAACGAATTTATCGGAGGATTCCCTCTTGCAGATTTTATTGCAGCCGACAGGCAATTACGAGAACCATTGAAATATTAACGAGGGGACTGTTACCCTTTGTTACTCCGAAATCGGTTCTCTTTGATCAGGAATCCCCGACGACGAAAGAAATCTGTCGAGAATATTTCGTTTCTCGAGTCGAAGACTTTACATGACTATCCGTCTGTAATCTCCCTGGAAATATAGTGATAATTGAGCGACGTATTAATCGGTCGTCGAACCGTCCGAGCAGACAAAAATTCGTTCGGGAACTGCGGAGGAGCGAGACGCGTCCGCGTTCGATAAGAAAGCCGAGGCGACGCGCGATGGTAGTTAAACGGCTGTAAAACAATTCGCCCGCGCTAATTGGTCAGCTAGTTAACAGAAGATTTTAATCTGCGCGCGGCAAACTAATATTTTCCGTCGGGCCGGGGGATCCAATCGAACAAGAAGCGACTCGGGAGCCGAAGCGAACACGAAAACAAAAACACGGGGGGACTCGCAATCTCCAGTTATCCGGGAAGGGCTCCTCTTTCTCCGTTCGCCGAAAACGGTGTAACTTCGTGCCCAATAACACTTCCATCAATAACCCATCTGCGAAATCTCCTCGTATCCGGTTCGTATCTGCTCGGGGTAGAAAGGGGGTGGAAGAAAAAAGGAACGGAGGAGAGCATCCCGGGCCGGTTCCCCTTATCTACTTCAAAATCACAAGCGTTCCACGTATTAAAGCGGGCCGTTATACTCTTACCACGATTTTAGACTCCCACCCCCAGCGTACCGGCGCGTCTCGTTCCTTTTTTTCCCGGGGGCCGACCGCTTTTTCCTTCTTTCTCCGGTGCTCGCCTCTTATTTCCCACCTTATCGGTTCAGATCTCATAAATTTCACGGAAAACGCGATTAAGCGGCCCCAGGTTGCGCCCGATTCCCCCTCCGCGACCCCCGACCCGCTGCCATCCACCCCGTCTTCCGGCGAACCGCCAACCCCCTCGGCGACCCTTCCAATCTAAGTATTCAAATGAGAGGACCCCGACTCGCGCCCGCACGTCGTATAGCTTTTTACAATCGTTCTCCTACGTTCTCCTTCTTGTTACATCCCCCCGGAACCTCAACTCACCCCCCCCCCCTAGGAACGGGTTGGAGGGGTGCAAAGAACCTGGAAAACTGCGAACACCAGAAAAGTGGCTGCACTCATGTTGCCCGGCTCTGAGCAAACGGAAATTGTTGAGACGCAATATAATGCGAGACGCACGAAACTGGTCACCAAACAGCAAAAACAAATACATCAAAAATGTGAAATAAAATTTTTTACAGGACGAATACAGGAAAAAAATATCCTGGAGATAATTATGCTTTTGTTATTTTCGTTATAAGCTTCTAGATAAAGTGGGAAGGATTTAATATCCTTTGGAAACGCGATCAGAGATTGTTTATCGGGTGAGCGACATTTATGGCCCGGAGCGTAGTTGTTGGAGTACCGTCAGATTGTATTGTAGTATGGCAGTTAGTACAAACTACTGACTAATCGCTCCGGGAATCTAGATAGCGGGGATCACGATTAAACGCGACCATTACCAAAGTTTTCTACTTTCGAAACTTCGATTAAAGTACTTAAAAATATTTGACCAGACGCTTTAGATTACCGGGGCAATGAAAAGAGTAAAAAAAGGGTAAAAATGTCGGAGTAGGTCGACCGCGTTGCTACATCATCTTTAACATTGTTAAATTTTCAATCCTGTCGATTTAACGTTCTACAGTCGCGCAGAATTTTAATAGCGAAATCAAATTAATTCTCGTCCTGTGTCTGACCACTATCGACCATTTCTATTTAGCCAAGGCCATACGGTAATTACCGGCTCCGATCAAATATTGAAACAAGACGACTCTCGCTTAAACTTTCATCGAAATACAGATCGCACGGCAACATCTGTAATAAATTTTGCAGTACCATATCCATTCGACCTGAATTTAACTCGAATGTTGCATGCTCGTGTACTCTCTTGTCGTCAATGTTGTCTTTGAAGATTTCAGCAGTGTATTGGCCATTTAAAATCTGCCCGCAGGACTACGCGGAGCGATTTGACTATTTTATTCCTCCGACCAAACACTGCTTACCAGTTTGTTCTAAAAATTGCATCGTCTAAACGCTTACGTACTCTCGAAATCTCGGCCCGAAGTTCCGTATCGTTTGGAAGTACAGTCGTTCCCAGCGATATTGCGGCAGTAGCATGCGCGGCGATAAGACAATGCTTGGTCCTGGGAAGAAAATGTCGTGCATTGCTCTTTCCGATTGCGCGATAGAAGTTTGAATAGCGTCCGCAATGCCTTTGTCATTTGCCAGCCAAAAAACCAGTGGATTACACCGTCGTATCTTCGTCACCGTGTAGAATTATACTAATTCGAGACTGTTAATAATTCTAGACTTTTCTTTTCTATAACGCGAGAGCCCATTGTACGACAACGGAAAAGACAGATAATCACCGTGAAGTCGATATCACCGACTCGGGAAAGAGCGGAAGACAATATACCGCTGGCGCATAACATTTCCAGAATTTTCAAGCTTGGGAACAATCTCATTGTAATTAGTATATCCGGGACGTAACCTAATTGAAGCGATGAAGCAAACTGTGAACTTTAATGCGAGCATTACCGGAGAAAAGTTGGCTTTCTCGGATTTAGCGCGTAAAAGCGCGATCTCATCCCCTAATGAGAGTCGGCAGGGGCGCGGCGCGTTTAAAGATACAACAGGAGTAATGAGGAAAGATCTCGCAACGAGAGAGAATCGGGATACGTTATGCTAACAAAGAAATGAAGGAAACGAGGCGCACCGAGAGATTAATCCGATTTAATAAAAGGGAGGCTCCAGACATCGTTCCCCGGAAATTATAGTATCTCGCATGTGAAGAAATTTCTATAAATCCACCGACAGCGATAATTAATCATCACGTTATCACGGATTCGTCCTGACCCAATATTCTGCTAGGTCCATCGTCGCTTCACTTTGTCAATTCGCGAATTTACTAATGTTTCCAGTAGAAGAAGTCAACCATTGATCAGACCACACCATTTAGTAACATTTTCAGTAGTAGAGATCAACGATATCCGCTCGCTTCCCTCGTCGTGTAATATTATACAGGGCCAAGATTTGCACTTTTCTCCGCTTGGGGTGGAGATCGGGAAGAAATACGAGTCTTTGTTTCGACGGCGATAAAATCAGAAGCGGGTCGGCCAGCCCGGCCCTCCGAAAAGACGCGGTCGAACGAGCCGCGGATCGGAGGCCCTTATCTAAATGAACTGCCGTGTCGTACGTACTTTCGGTAAATGGCCGAACGACGTTCGTTTCTCCCCGGAGAAAGTATAATTGGACGAGACGCTAAAACTCGACGATCGGCGAGTCGCGTCGCATCGCGTCGGGTAAACTTCGAAGATCTTGGCAGATCTCCACGGTGGATTCTTCGTTGCCGGTTCCGATGTCTGAATGGCATCGTTGCCGGCTTAATAAATATCGAATGCCCTTGACGTTGCATCGATGTCCTATCGCTGCCCGCGTTAAGCTTGATTAAACGGGCCAGTTCGATGGCGAATTCGAATTGTCCGCGTCAACACATCATTTCGTTGACTCAAAGTGGATTCGCATAAACGTGCCGAGACTGAACAATTTAATTAGCTTAGTAAATTTCTACGGATTAATTCGCAGAAACTTGTGCATATTAATTTGTCTACTGCTTCCACTGCCCTTGTGTACTACGCTTCTGCAAGAACTCGGAAGTAAAATTCACATGAAGGGAAAATAGATTAATTCGTATATATTATGTTCTAATAAATCTCATATGAGATTTCCTAAAAAAAAAAAAAAAAAAAGATTAATTCGTACCATCGCTTTCCATTTGGAACCGATTGAATCATCGCAGAGAAGGAACCCCGTACGATTTTCCTCTTCGGTTCACCAGATATAACTTCCCCCGGCAAAATGTATCTTTTATACTTTGACCATTTCCAACGTTGTTTTGTTCCCCGTGTCGCCGGTGCCTTACATGCGAGTCGCGCGATTTCAACTGCGTCTCCCCACTCGACTAGACTGTTTACCAAAGACCGGGAAACAGCCGCGAGTGTACCGATTCGGCCGCAGCAGCCACGGAAACGATTCCATAAAGGCTTCGCGTTTCAGCGGATTGGCCCCCCAAGAGCGAAACCATTTGAAATATAACTCTCGAATGGTTTTCAAGTGATTCTATGAGCATTTCAGCTTTGTGCCGGCCGTTTGGCCGCGTTTCCCATCGATTGTTGTGCGCCAATCTTTCGAATTAGTCATTCCATTGTTCGATCACGGTAAAACCGTTGCGGCCCGGTTCTTTTGTGCGCCCGCCGGATCCGACGGGAATTTTACACGGTTTTTAATCGGGCCGCGGTTTCGACAATCGAACGACCGTCGCGCTTTGCCAGCGGGATCACGGTTAAACTGCGCCGTCTAAAATCCGCAACAATTTTCCTTCGAAGCTGCACATTCATCAAGATGCAACCATAGAGAAATTAAAACGATCACAGTGCGATTAATGAAACAAAAACAATTTCGGCAAAGGAACATCGCTTATTCCGGCCAGTTGGTTTCCGATTTCTGTGAACAATAGTTGCGATAGCGTGGCCGGCCGCTCGATAAATATACTTGACAAAATCTCCGGGCGATACTTCTTCGTAATCATGCCGAGTATCGGGTCCACAGCGTCGGCAAACACGCCGCTGCCGCCGACGCAGTTTGTCCTTCATATTTCCGCGGTGTACTAAAATGATACTTCTCCCCCGTCCGTCGTAAAGTAAATCCTCTCGAGAATCACGTATCGTAAGGACGGATTTATTCCCCGGCCGCCCGTACGAGAGCGAGGTAAGACGCCGGAGTGAGAATATCGGATTTACGTACTGTTCTGCTTGCCTCTTTGGCCCAGGCGCAACCCTCCCTTGTTCTTTTCTGTTTTCCCTTGCCTCTCTCGCGTGTTTACGCCGCCACCCACACTCCTCTACTCCCCGTTTCGTCGCTTTAAAATGCGATTCCATACCTCCCACGCCGACTTTACTCGGCTGACTTGCGGCGGACATTATATCCCCTTATCCGGCGACTTGCCGACGCTGTTCTCGGATCTTTAATTTGTTCGCCACCATTTGCTTCAACGCCCCCCGAGATTGCGGCACTTTTAACCCTTGTAAAACGCTGTTTATCCACGCCGCTTTCCACGGAACCGTTTTCATCGCGCGAGAACTTTTATTTCGCTTGACTTCTCCGGTCTTTAATTTATTTGTTCGTTCAGAATGTATTATGAAAGAAGAAGAAATTTTGATCGATAACCCCGTTCCGTTGATTGGATTTAAATACTAACAGCGCTACGGACCAAATGGCATATTTTCCGGCGCAGCTAATGACGGATAACACGGTTCGTTCGTCGCATAATTTATTAGCAAATTTTCAGCGTACAGAATGTGTCCATTAATCGCGGGCAGATTTCACGTTCACGTGAAATATGAATCTGAATGTAATCAGAACGTTCGCATTAAGCAACCATGTGATTTGCGGGTGTATGTAATTAAGCTACACAGTACGATTAGTGTTTATAAATCAGCTACTGTACGTACGCGGGCGGAGTTGCGATAAATAATTCAAGGTTTCTGCTGATAGAACGATTCTTCCGACGCCGAATCATCGGAATCCAGTTTAATGTCGCTTAAACGTCGATGATTACAAATTTGTATTAATCGTAATTGTGTTAAACGGTATAAAATGTTAATGCAACGTTACAAACACGAGGAACAATACAATAAACGTTCCATTTAATTCAAATCGTTTTGTTTGCGAGCATTATTCATCAACATGCATACAGACATTTCATTAAAAAATCACACGAATTCAATCGACCAGCGAGGCATTCGATAAACCACTGAACGAACGAACACGGATCTAAATATCTGCGATTCCTAGTTGCTTCGATGTCCGAGGCGACCTTATTTCCAACTCATTGGGAGAAATCGATGTTACCATAGCTTCCTTTTTTCCGCCGTGCCATTGGCACAATGGTCTTATTAAGGTGTCCCTATTTGCGCCAAGGGTTCGTTTAAATATGCATGGAACTTATTCCAACCCTACCTCTCCATTTCACACAGAAAATATTTTCATTAGCCGCTACTCACTTGCCCAGGACACCTGGAACTATTTCGAGCGTGTCTGGAAATTGATTTACCAACATTTCCAGGTCAACGATTACCAATCGCTTAGGCGCGGAATCCAACTTGCGTCAAGCATTGTGTTTTCTTATACAAATAACATCATAGAATTTATATAGATTTTTTGTGATTTGTATTATAATATGTGCTTGGATACAAAAATGTATATAATCATTTTCAGTGAAAGCATCGTTATAATTTCAATGGTTGTAAAATAAAAAACCAGAAACCAGTACATTCATTTCTACGCACAATAGCCATCTTCAAGGATTGAATTACGTAGGACTTTTTGCTCGGGCATGAGATAAAAAAGCTAAAAACCATATGAAAACGAAGGCCCGAAGCGTGGGAGTATTCGGCAGAGGTGTTCCGAGTGACAATTGGAATCCACGTTTCGTTCGACCGTTTATTCGATCCCTCGACATCGAGGCTGTGAATGTTCGTCGAAAAGTCGCAGCCGCGCCAGGAAAACGGTGCAGCTTAACGGGGTGATATCGCGCCAGTGTCAATCTCTCGAGGCGGACTAACACCCACGTGTCTCCCCCCGAACAGCAGTTAATCGATTTTAATTTCCTGTCCGCCTTTATAGCCGAAAAGGTTGTCATTCCTCGCGACTCGTAGGCGCGACCGACACTTTCCCGTGCGCCCGACAAATTTCCCGCGCTCCCTCTCTCTCTTATCACGGCGGGTTTTCAATAAACGAACCCGACGACGTTCACGGATTCGTTCTACGGCGATCCAGCTCCCCGACTCGCTGCGAATCGATCTCGTTCCCCGCCGAAAACACGCCTGTGCCTTTCGTCAGCTGTCGGGAACCTTGAACGTGAAACGGCTTCACTAAATTTACACTTCAGTATATTCTGAAGTTTGCATTTGTTTTTAATTCGTCGGGAGACTCGAAGAAGATAATTTTATTTAACCCAAGCGTTGAGATGCTTCGAATCTTCTTAATTCGTTAGCGCCCGGTTTATTTGTTAAGCTACTATGGAAATTCAGATTCCTATTTACTTCAGAAGTTCCAGGAATTTGTCTTCGCCAACCTGCAGCATAATCTTCCACTCTCGACGCATGGGAGAGGAGGAACTCGAGTCGTACAATCATAAAGAACAATGATTTGTTCCCGCGACGAAGCACCGTCTCATCATGCATGCAATTGCAGGGGAATGACTGCGGTTCGTTCGACGAGTCGAGCGAACAGTTGCAAAGAAATACGCTTATATAAAGCGGAGTGCTTCTTCTGTTTATCTGCATCGGCACGTGGTTCCGTTTAATTCTCGGGATCAAGATTATCTAGACTGATATATTTGTCATAATAAAACATAGAATTTCTTCGACGGCGAATAAACTTCATCTCCGCCGCGTTACGGTGAATTTATTTACCATATTAATTTCGGTGCGAATGCTATATCAAAAGGAAAACGAAAAGACTCGTCCAGCCGGCAATTTATTTATCGTATTTGTTACTTCGCGTGCTCGGCACGTATCATAAAATTATAAACGCTCCGGCTCGTCCGCGAAGAATTAACACGGTATTATTTCGAAGCGGCGATATTTACGAACGCTTTATTTTCATATTACAATGCCGCTTCCTCGTGTGAATCAGCTCTCCCGCGCCCGCTGCCAACGAAAATCTGAGCCCCGATATAACCGTACTTTTAATTGGAATATCTAGCCGGACTTCATTTAAAAGTAAACTCCAATTTATACGACATTGAACGGGCATCGGTTTAATTACGTGGCGGCCGAGTAATTTCAATCAGCATTTCGATAAGTTCCCGATTATTTGAACTGCGACGGGCTTTTGGTTCAACGCTGGAACGATATGTCCCACTGATCTTCGTTCCTGTTTCATTCCAACATCTCCCTGGATTCGATATTGTACCTACAAATACGCAGAAACATTCGCCATTCGAAGGGCATTCCTTCGAACATATTCGAACTTGTCGGAATGTGGAAAAAGCTTTTTGGAAAAAATGAAGTTCAGTCGGTGAAAGTAGATGCTTCGCGCTTTACAATGAGTCTTGATACTATTTTTTTCCGAGTTGAAATTCCCAGTGGCATCAAAAAGTGTTGGAAAATACAACGAGTTAAACGAATTCCATATTGATCGCACGCAAATCTGTAATAAAAAAAACAATCGAGCTATCGATAAGTACATTTTCGTGATTATCGTAATAAAAACGCTTTGATCGCCAGGGAGTATCCTCGTCGGAAAAGGAATATTACTTCGTTCCAGTAGAGCGGCGCATGGCGTTTCTGAAAAACGGGGAGCCAGTTCCTTATTCGCCATTCGTCTCGCGCGCACGATCATCTCCTCCCCGGCCGTGCCATCAATAACGCAGCAACCGGTATAAATGTCACGAAGATTGTATTTAAGGAAGAATTTTCTACGTGTGCAGTGAAAAGGAACGCTCGAGGATAATAGTGGAGGAGTGGACGTCCACTCCCCCGAGAGCATCTCTTAAGACTGATTCACTTCAGTCTGTTCAGGGCCGTTTCCCTTTCGCTTTTCTCTCTTCCTCTTTCTCCTCTGTCTGTCTCTTTCCGTTTTTCAGCTCCGCGCGACAGTCCGTGGAATCCTTGTCCTGGCCGCGTGCGAAATTTTTTTTTCATATGCTGCGTGGCTGGAATTTATGCGACCGAGATCCCAGGGCAATAGGGGAAACGTCCGCTCGCCGGACAGAAATGAATAGAGCGGCTGGCTCCCGGGTACTTTACAAATATGTGACCAGAAAACACACCGAGAACGCGCATCCCTTTCTGCCAGCGCGCCGCGCGCCGTTCCACCCTCTCAATTCGATCCCGCCTCGGCGTTGTCCTGCCCTACGCTCGCACGAATTTTTCCAGCGGCTTCAACCCTCCCCGACATTGGATTCCCAGCATCCCCGGCTAGCTCTACTCTGCTCTGCTCGTCCGACCAATTCCGCTCGCTTTTTAAGTAATCTGCTCGAACGGCCGTCTCCCGGAGTCCGATCTACACTGTCCTGGTACTCAGCCTATGGCTCTGTATTCCCGTTGAAACCGGAAGTGGCTTACTTCACTTGCGAAAAGCGCAGTTCGAAACGATGAATCTAATTTTTTCCTATCCGATTCTATTTTCCGGAAAATCGACGGAAAATTTATGCCCTTATTTATCAGAAAGTCAGCATCTTGCAAGAATGTTTTGTAGAATCTGCAATATTCATTTTAATATTCATTTTAACGCTGGTACATCGAGTTTAATGAAAATACTTGACCGTTTTGACAATGCGTAGTTAATGCCGGGAAACCCACCCGTTTTACAGGGTGAACAGATTTTAATGTGATACGATCGCATTGTAATTCGACGCGAATCACAGTGTAAAATAACGCGGAATGTTACCGCGACCACGTTGATATTCGATTCCTTGCTTGTGCCGTTGTCTGTTTTGTAAAACGAGTGGCTTAAATCACGCATCCCTCTCCCGCCAGCCCCGAAATCTCCAGTTAATGTTTATCAAATTTTCATTCCCCCCGTTCACATAAATCACAGACGTTCGCCGACCTTCGGTTCGCTCGGCATATCTCTCGCACGCTCGTCCATCTGTCTTCATTACTCTTCATTCGAGCTCTCTGCCGCCGTCACGTTTTAACGCGTTCGTTCCTTCGAACGCCGTTTCTTTCCCTCCCTATTCTCGGTCGCGGCACTCAGCTGTTACCTCTTTCTCGTTGTTCGTCATCGAAATCTTAATTTCACGCTGATAAGAACCCTTCTGCGAACTTATTCTTCATCTCACGGCGGACGAATCTCTGCGGCGGTCTTCGTGAAACCGAGGGAAACTGATATTTTAATCTTTAACACTAGATCTACTGAGCACTAAACGCAATTGACATACATTGGCAGTTTGTTTAAATATGTACTTCAATGGAGAAGTTCACTAAAAACATATTTATAATTTTAATATTTCCGAACGAACAAATCAGAAGCAAGTCATTTTGACTCATTCGGTAGTTCTAGTGTAAATCTTACCAATGTTCGAGTGAACCTATATATATTCAAGTTTTATGAATCGAGTCAGATTAAAGTGGACATTCGATTCAAAGAAACATTGATCGCAAATTTTTCTGGACTACGAAATGAGCGATGAATTTTAATGTTCGGCGATCGAGGGACGGTTCTCGCGAGCAAATATGTCGGAGCAGTTTCAAGCAAACTGCCGCGCAACTGTAAGGGAACAAGCAGGGAGCATCACGTAGCGGGAACCGTCAGATCGGCAGGAATCGGTCGGGAGAAAACGTCGAAACGACGCTCAAACGGTATCCAGTCAAGAATGGGAGAATTCTTCTTCCTCCGGGCGTTCCAGACCGTGCTCCGGAGATAGAGAACGCGCATCGAAGATCGACATCCTCTTTTCTCGAACGGCTCCGGATCCGTCGTTTCGCCCTCGACGTCGGACAACAGTTATCCTGAGTGCAGATACGTGTGAGGAATTACTTTGACCGTAGAAATTTAATTTCCGCGGACCTCCTGACGCTTTGAGGGCTCGTCACCGACTTGAATCCACCAGCTCGATGCCACCGACTGACTCGCGTGCGAGCGATAAATGGACAACGCCGCTTCAGCTCGTTGCCACATAGCCAATGACATCTCCGTGACGCTGTTTCGACGTCGGTAATGTAATGGACACGCGGAAAGGAGATACCTGGAAAAGTACCTCCATATTCCAACATGCTACGGAATATAAAAATTTTTTTCAGGAAAATGAACTCGAAGGCTTGAAAGTAGATATGGTCAGCGTTACAATGAGCCTAGGTACAGTCCTCTACGATTTTTTTTCACAAAGTTATAATAATTTCAGCCTACAGTTCGAAACAGTACCACCAAAAGAATAATCAAAGAGTATCACCATTTTTAAACTCGCCGCGCGTTAGGAACTTTTTTTGGAAAAACTGACGTCCAGTCCGTTAAAGCAGATACTTCACGCTTTGAAACCAATCTAGGTAGATTTTTGTACACTTTTTTCTCGCGAGTATATTCGTATCTTCGCGTATATATTTTTGCACATTTTCTCCAAATAGGATGTACAATGAATTTTATACATGATCAGGACTTTGAAAATTAGAAGAAAAATTTTTTTCACCAGTAACCTATTGAGCCATGCGATCCCGTGGCGCATTTGCACGTTTTCAGCAATGTCAATGGAGCAGCTCCGAATTTTATGATAATAATCATATGGATGAGGGTAGAATCGATTGAAGCAACGATCGGAGGACAGTTCAATTTCGTGGCGCGGCGGTACGATTACGTGGGGAGAGGTTCGCCGAAATAATGCTTGACCTTTTGTTTATCCGAGTTGACATTTTCCGTCGATTATTGAAATTGCATCCGTTTCAAGTACGCTTTTCAGCATTATTGCAGGCGTTCTCTCTCCCCCTCTCTCGTCGAGGTAAGCGTTTTCTCTCTCGTGCCGTCGCCCGTCGGCGCGTGGTACTTTTTTTTTTGTTTTCCATTTTCCCACGACCTCAGCGATATGGCCCGCCCATCCATCCGGTATCATGCAATTGCGGGAAATGTCAAGCGCGGCTAACCACATGTGACATTGCCGGCGCAAACGAATTGATGCCCGCCCGGGGACCGATCGTGAAAATTCGAGGACCGATTCGACACTTGATACCGATACGCGTAATTATTTCGTTCAATGATACACGTTAATTAGGCCGTCCCGCAAGCGTTGATTGTCGCGATAATTGGTCGGCCGTATGTTTCGGATGGTAATTATCATTAAGTGTCGCCGTCGAAATTTCATTTCGCCTGGCCATCGCGATCAGATCGAACGTAACGTTAATTTTTCTTTTTCGCCGAAAAAAAAGAATACCATAAAATGGACCTCTCTGTTCACCAGAATCGAGCAAATCGAAATTCTGTCGCCGCGAGGCTGTTGCAGCGAGTTTATTTTCCATTTAACAAAAAAAATCGATTGCTTAGATCCGCCTGTTCCGCGTCGATTGGATTTTTCCGTGTTTCGTGACACCGCGCGTTTACAAGTATCGCGAGATTTGGACGTTGCGTTGGATTTTCGCGTTGAAGGAATGTCTCCGCAGCTATAACAATGAACATCACGATTCTAATAACGCAATGCACAGCCGACGCGCGTTTAACAGTCGATCGAATCGAGTTCTTTGTGAACGGGTCCCTCTGGTGGCAGTCGTTTCGCGAAATCGATACGTCGACGGTCCGACCAGTAATTGTTCCGATACATCGATGATGCAGGCACAGCAACCTTGCACCGCATTCGCTCGGAAAATTAGACTATAAGTGAATACAATGGAAGACGCGTGGAAAACAAGGCACCGCACAGTCGATTGGTCAATCTGTTACTGATGTGTCAGCGCCAGTGGAAAGTGTTACCTGTTATACCGGGAGCTGAATAGTGCTCGGTTTAGATCGCTTCGCGGCGCACAAGCACGGGCAAAAGGATCGAACCCTAAAAATACGATTACCGGGGCCAAAGGAAATGACGACTGTCGATTGATCTCGAAAAAACGGTGGAAAAACCGGCCGGTGAATTTTTTCCAAGGAAAACCGTTACGCGCCCCGCTTTCAAACTTTGCAGATTCGTTTCCGACGGTTCGAAAACGTGCGGGAATTTTTTCAAGCAAAATATTTGCTCGAGCTGGAACTATGACGGTTTTGTCTGCATCGCGTCCTGGAAAGCGGTCAAAGAAAAACGCACTGAAGGTTAGCGGAGTGGATCATGTTATTTTGTTCTATTATGATCTCCTTGCATCTTCAATATTCTCGGAAGAATTTTTGCAGAAAACATAAATGAAGCATAGGTGCGACAAAACACTCTCTACAGTGAATACAAGATTGCAGAAAGGTGCTAAATCCAAACAAGAGTAGAACGATCCTCGTAAAAGTCCGAATCATCCGAAGAAGACGTTTTACTGGTCGTAAAGATCTCATCAGGACATTTCAGACAATGCCAGTGCCAAAGACAGTGGCCAGACGATTAAAGCAGCTTTTTGGACGACAATGAAGAATCGGGAGGAGCAAGGGATAGTCTAGGATAGCCAAGGAGTTGGGCTACGATGGGACAGGGTAACACAGTGCTGAGTTGGACCGATCGCTGACGGTCGGACGGAAGCGGGCGAAATAAGCGAGACAGGTAACGGGGATCAGACGGCGATCGGCCGTGGCAATTTGCGACAACTAATCTAAATTCAAATTGCCTCGAACAAAACTAATCTAGTGGTCACACGGAACGGAACGAGAACAGAAGTGGGGACGGAACAGAACGGAACGCCCCCTCCTTTGGCCTCTTTGTTTCGCTCGCGTGCGCCGGAGCTCTTCTGCTCTCTTCGGGGGGCCCCCGGATTCTGTTCCTCTCCGTTGCTTTTGACCGTGTCGTCCCCATCAGCAACGCCGGCCCGTCACGCCCATACGTTGATTGAGCGCCCGGTAACAATCTGCATCCGCAACCTTTGGCCTCAGACCGCGTTTATACGCGTATTTCGCGAGCCAGCGTTTTTCCAGCGAGAACACGCGCTCCGCTCTGTCTCTCCGACCCCTCCGACGAAATTGCAGTCGGCTTGGCGTGGCGTGGAGTCGGCGTGGAATCGGCGCGGCGTCAAGCCTAGCCAACGCGGCGTGGCACACGGCGCGGTGGTCACGCAAAGCGTCCGGTTTGATGGACGAATTGCAAGGTTTTTGAAACCAAATTCCGTGGGCTCGAACGATTCAAAGGGATTTCCATGGACGCAGTAAGCCGTGGATAGGATTTCACGGTGAAACGCGAACGCACGACGCCCACCATCGCGCTTCCGATCATCTGCCCTCCGACGACAAGATACCGTGGCCAGAATAATCATTAATTCAATGATCTCGCGTCTAGACTGAAGATTAGTTAAAATGGTTGTATTGACTCGGGGTAAGTGACATATCCTTCTTGCAAGCGATGACAATGCAGAAGATTATGATGTTAATTTATGAGGTGTAAAAATCATTTTCATTCGATAAAGCAGACCTTCCAGATTCAATAAAAACAAGATGCATCTCGATCCGATGGTTCCCAAGATAAAAATTCGTAAGCGCAGCCTGTTTAGAAGTATTTTCTAAAGAAATGTGATAGAATACTGACTTAAACTGCTCCCAATTTCGCACACACCTCGCCTCATTACAGAGAGTAAACAGGAGAATACAATCGCTTCATTAACGCAGAAAGCACAAGAGAGTTAGAAAGTGTCGTTTGTTGTTCGAACAAGGAAATAATTGCAGCTCAACTTTATCGAGAGAATCCCTCCAGCGGATATGTCTTGGTTAAATCTTAACGCGCAGGAACACGCAACCCTCCCTACTCGAAGGAACACATTATAAACGCGCCCGTTCCCGGAATATATCCCATATTTCAGAAATTCCGTTCCGAAGGGTTCGCGTTTGTTGCATGACTCGGCGGCGGCTGGCATAAGTAACGTCCCCCACATTTTTATACACTCCGACTCATGCATCATTTACGGTTTTTCACTCGGATGAAACTTTAACGCGTTTTACAAAGCACGGTGGGACGTTAAGCTGCCGGAGACCGCTCAGAAATTCATGGTACCAGTTTTGTATACATGAAGTAATCATTGAGCCCCGAAGCAGTCGGTAAAGATCTCCTTCAAATTTCCGATCCTCCTACAGGGTGTTCCTTCAATAACATTACACTATACGCCTCACTTGGAAGCGCATTTTTTATGATAAAAATAATTTCCATGAAAATATCAGCTTCTACTAGAATATAACAGTTTCAGAGGCAAATAGAATTAACCTATACTGAAAAATGCGAAATCCATTTCCATGACCTGGAGTGACCTTGAAAGCCCACGTCATTGAAATTGCGTCCCCTATTTAATTTACTGTGCAAAGTGTCCGCAAATATAAGAAGTTAACCTGTAGGAGCCGGAATCGGAGAGGTCAGGACAATTTCGAAGCGAAACAAGCGTTCTTTTTGAAATGACCGTGGACAAGGTATTGGCTCTTTAATCGGAAACTAGAAACCAGAGGCGGTCATGTTTTAGGTCGGGCCGGAGGACGGAAAAAACTTGTGACCCCTGAGAAAGCAATATTGGTTCGGCAGTGGGAGCTACCAAGCCACAATTCATTACGGAAATCGATTCGACCATGGCGATGGTTGATTGGAAGTGGTCATCGAACGCTTCCTCATCTTACCCGAGTTTTTTCTATTTTTGTTTCCGGATTCTGTCGCAGGGTGTGCAGCCGCCGTTCCTTTCGTAGTTCGGTGCGGAATTCGAGTGGTTACAATCGTCAAACCCTCGTCGAAAAAATATGTAGCCGGCATTCAGACTGCCAGTGCCAATCGATACGACTTCTTTATCAATGGGAATCGCCGTTTACGTTCTTTGGGAGACAACAGTGTCGACCATTAATTCTTCGCGTAATCCGGCGCGACGGTTTATCAAAACCATTGGAGCCATTGGAAAAATATTCCACGCCATTGAATCGGTCAAAAAATAATTCCGCCGGTCGGGCCATTCAAATTTTACTCGGTGAAACTGTATGTTTCGCTCAGATTACGACCGGGACGATAAATTTTAAGAAACCTCGTCCGCCTTGTGATACGCACGCGACGCCGTAAAGGGCCATCCTTTTTTATTCCCAAGACAACGACAGGGATTCGTACGTGTGGTATTCAACGATTTGACTTTTTACGAGGCTCAGGACTTTATGGCATTCGACAATCCCTCCACAGACGTATACACGTTTCTTTGCCCCCTTCTATTATCGAGGAGCAATCCGAACGATCATGTCGATTGAGACCATCCTGTAAAACGCTCTACTACCTCCATCACCTCCAAAAAAATTATCACAATTTTTAAAAAATTTCAGTCATTAACAATCGAGTGAGTTCTTTAAAAAGAATTCCCGAAAATTGAAAACTAGAAAACTCTTCGATGAAAAAATCGTTCCCATACCTGCACGCATTTCCCATTTTCCAGCAGTCAAACACAACGCGAGGAATAATCGAACGGGTAAAAAAAGAGAGCATATCCGGGGGGGTTGATAAGAGCAGTAGGTCCATTGAAAACATTTCCCAAAATCGCCACAGAACCGGAGCGTTAAACCATCGGAGTCCCTTCGATTAAAAAAATCGTTCCCCACTTTCGAAACCTGCGCGCACTGTTCTCGTCCAATCAAGAGCAGCACCTGGAACAATCGAACCTAGCAAAAAGAGAACGTCGGGGTTCGCCTTCGGAACAAAGAATCGTGGGAAAACGAAAAGGTAAAAGCCGAAGAAAAATACGTTCGAGTCTCAAAAATTCGCACGCAGCGAGGAGCAGGCGGTTAGGGGAGGTGATGGACCAGGAGAGAGAGATAGCGGCGAGAACAAAGGGTGCCCGCGTGGTCTGGGGTGCGCACCCACACCAGCCTACAATCTACGCTCTGCTCTGTTCCGCTCAGCTCAACTCTGCTCCGCTCTGCGCCGACGTATTGTCCAGGCTGGTATTTGTGATATTAAACTGTTTAATCACCGAACTATAGAAAAAGCACAACGACAACGTCGTGGCACTCTCTCTCGTTCTGTGTTGGTGTGCGAGTGCCGCCCCCGCATAGCTCGTAAATCTCAACCCCGCACACAAAATCGCGGCGCACGGTTATACGCCGATACAACAGACTCTGTGCTCGTTGTGGCCAATGCTAGCTGGAACCATACGCTCTCAGTGCCGGTAGAGGGAGGCAAACTTGAAACGAGTCTATGGTGGAGGAGCCAAGGGGAGGACAGGGGACGCGCGGCACGGCACTCCATAGAATTGGCGGCGAGCAGAACGCAGCCGTGGGTGAAACACGCGCGCGCGGCGGACGACAACAATGACGATCGTTCTCGCCGCATTAAAAGTGCCCCTGTCCCCCGACGATTGTCCGGCGACGGTGACATCGATTCTTTTTTACCCCGATGGCCAATTATCGGGCCGGTAGTCGATTTCTGCCGGTATCCTCCTACGTCTGAAGTGTCTGTCGCGGTTGTTCGCGGTTGGGATTGATGGTTAGGAATTTTTAAACGTTCAACAATCATTTTGTGAATCTTCAAGCTTGATTTCTCGTTCGACCGAGGACAGGATTTTGGATGTAGCGGTCGAGAGTCTTGTGACTGGCAGCTTCTGTTCATCTTTCGCGGTCTGGAAACGTCGATAGCGTGCCATCGCATCAACTCGCTCCTGCGCCGAGTCCTCCTCGAATCTCGTTTCACGGATGATATATCGTCCCCCCCGAATGTCATCAAGATTTCTCGTTAGCGATCTACTCGCGTCATATAATTATAGCGCCGTCTGTGTACGCCTGGGCCGTCACAATTAATTCCTGACGAAACTGGAGGGTGACGGCCGGCGCGAACGTGTTGAAAAATCGCGGGGAGAACTGAGAGGAACGACGAGAAACAAAGAAAGAAAGAGAAATAGAAGAGGGCGAGAGACTAGAGGGGAAGACAGTTCGGAGGAGTAGGGGAGGACGGAGCGTCGTTTTTCATTCCATCCATTGTCGGGACATACAATTCAGGAGCCTATTATGGTTGTTATTCTTTCGGTGGCAGACAGGTTTGCTCGCGGTGTATATGCGACAGTTGCACCGACATTTGTGTACCGATACGTTATTGCGTTTCGTTACAACGCAACAAGCGACGCAATATACTGCTCGACTGCGTTACCGAGCCTCCGATGCTCTCTGGCCATCCTGTCACCCGAAATCTAACCGGTGCAACGCGTTGCAACGCGGTGCAGCGCGATGCAGTGCGCGTATTTACGTTTCGCGGTGCAGCCATCGAAACGACCCCACCCCGAAATTCTCGTCTCCCTTTTCTTCCGGGCTCGACAACCTCGGCGGCCAATAAACGCTCGTCGACGGACCTCGGTACGGACCGCGTAACTCATTTTCGTCCTGTCCTTTGTGGCCGCTCTCGTAAATCCGATCGTATGCTGTCGTTTCTCCGGCTGCGTTCGCTTTCCGCCATCTATCTTTCCGGCTGATTTGAAAACCCTGCCATCCAGACCGTTTCTTATCTTTCGCAAATGATCGTGTTCTCGATGTTGTCAATTTTCATTCCACTCGTCTGTTTCTTTCGAAATGAATTCGTTCGTTCAAACTAAACCGCAGTACCATTTGCAGAATGAATGAATAATCGTGTTGGTACACTTTAACTCTGCGGTTTCGACCTCGTTCATGAATCACCACTCCGTGGATCTTTAAAATCAAAATATTCAGCTTCATCTGCTACGATTTATACGAAAATTTATATATTCTGTTAATTATTGGACGAAATTCATTTCAACCCCCTGACTCTATTAATTTTTAATTACTTTTTCATAGTGTACTTGCAACCTCAAAAAGTGGTGTGCGAGTAACAGGAGGTTAAATTATTTTTGATGTCTCTACGAGAAGAATGCATAGCCCAGGTTTTTGAAATGTGAGATTCTATGGACGTAAAAGTTCTGCGACTTCCTGGGGACGCACGGCTATTAATATCGATCCAACAAGGGACAATACACGATGCGCAATAATGTAGAACGAACGTAGATTGGATCACGCACGAAATTCGGCTCGTTTAATGTCCGTCGAGCTGGTGTTTCACGCTCGCGCGCCTTGTAAACGCGTAGGCGCGACGGGACGCGCGAATAACAATAGCGAATTCGGAATGATTCGCATCGAAAGGTGGCGAATCGGAACCCGGAGCGATCCGGAGGAACTGTTAGAGCACACACGTTATATGTATCTTTCATTCCACCGTAAATCTCGACGTTTGAATACCAAACGCGAGTACGTACGTACGTGTGCATGTGTGTAGGTGCGCATACATCGAGCGGATTGCGAAGTATAAGCGAATATAAGGGAATGCTAACAGTATTTGCATTTTATGAGAGTCCCAACACGCTCGCCGAAAGGCGTACGTAGTATCGCTAGTATCGTAGGATCGCGATTTCCGCGAATCGAGGCGTCGATACACCGAGCGAAGAATCAATTTTTCTGAACCTCCAGATATGTTCTTTCCAATCCGATAGCGAGCAACGAACATAATTAAAAAGTCGTGGTTTCATTCCGTCGAGTGAGGAATGAACAATGCTTCCAGATGGAGTTGCATGTTAATCCATATTCCAAGAAGGGAGAATATCACAGCAACATCTCGTTGCAGATTTTACGTGCTTTGTTGTTCGAAGCTGTAACACGTTCGGAAACCTAACGAGATTTCTTTCAAAAAGGAGTTACAGTAAAGTTTTGATGTAAGATAGATCCTCGGGCCTAAGCTGTTTCTTAGATCGTGTAGTTGTGACATTTTCGAACAGAACTGATTAAATATAAAGATATTTGGCCATTGGAGAGAACACAAGCATGCAGTAAGTACCTCGCACGGTAACCGCACACTAAATCATGGTGCAAGGGGTTGAGAGAGCCCGAATCTAGGTGGAAGAAGCGGCCAGACCGTTCCCAATTATGCGATGGGGAGGCGAAGGAAAAACTCGGCCCAAAAACACGGACAAAGTCTAGGGAAGTAGTAGAGAGTGTAACAGGGGAAGCTTCAAACATCCTGGTGCCTTCATCAAGTGGTTACGGACAGTCCCTGGTCAGCCGGGAGTTATTCTTGAACGTTTTCCTCTCCGTTTTCCGCGGAAAGCGGCCGCGTAAAGGTTTTCCGCAAATGCCACGTGCACTCGCCACGGTTTCGCCCTCTGCTTCAAACGCATGAATATTCACGGCTAATTTGTAAGAAGCTTGGCCTACAATGGCGACTGGCGAAACGCACGGTAACGCGTATACACCCGTACATACACGGACGGGCATGCATATGTATATGGATAGCAGAGACAGACGTAGTTTCCGCATGTTGGGACCCAACAGGCAGCGGGTTCCTCTGTCGACTGACTAGAATTTACCTTTAATTAGTGTACAAACGAATCGACAGAAACATCGTGACCGGTGACGTGTAAGAGTTACCCACGAGGAACCGCGGTTGCGGCGAGTGTATAATTAGCGCGGAGTGAATTGTCGGTGTCCCTTTGATCTCTCGAACGTAATATTCTTTTTTTTTCCACCGCGTACTTTGACATTGCGACATCGCCGCGCCGGCGAACGCGGCAAAACCGCGGACTATCGCACGGAACTGCCGGCCACCTCGTTTATTATAAATATAATAATTAGCGATACTGCTGGCAATGGAAACAGGTTGTACCGCTAGAGGTAAACGGAAAGAAAAATGATTCCCCTTCTTGAAATAATGTATTTCGCGAGCAGAATTTATTTTAATTCCACTTCGCTCGCAACGACTCCAAAACGTGTTTTCCTCGATGGAAGAAAACGCTAATGCAAAACTGACTGTGAACAATCGTGTCTCCCTTTACGCGATCTTTTAACGTGCATTAAGAGCGACATGCGCCGCTTTATAACAGTAAACAGTAAATTTGTTTCAATTTTGAACAGACCGTGTGCTAGGACAAATATTGATTCATTTAATAACGATTACTAAGAACCGTTAGGGTTGGAATCCCGGATGCTGCACAATGATTCAGAGAATCCGTCCGCGATCTGCCGTCATGTTCGTCGCTCGCGAAAAATGTTCGCGCGGCCGGACAGTGAATTTACATTCGCGCCGCTATCGTTCTCTGTTATTAATATGCATGCAACACTCTCCGGTGCGCGGGGGTTGTTGCGGTATTATCAAGTCGCGTTGAATTCTCTAGTATTCCTCCGACGAGCACACGCGGCGCGTAAACTCGCTCGAGTGGAAGTATCGGAAAGCGGACGACAGCCGTGTAAAATCGAATCGCATGCAAATCTGGTATTAACTTTCGATTCCGCCGCGTTATTACGGAATAAGATTATTTTACGATCCGCGGAATTACTGGCTGTGCCGGCACGGCGTCGGATGGCTTTTATGAATGGCTTTATGCAGGTAGAAGAAGCTGTTGTTAAGACGACAACGGAATCATGATCGAGGCAGTGGAATCAGGTCAACGACCGTAGTAAAACATTACGCGTAGACGCAGTTTCACGCACGTGCATCGTAACACGAGGGGGAGAGACAAGTGCAGTACAGTTTACGTCGATTTGCAAAAAATCCCGAGCAACATGATGGCGGTGAATTCGCTGGAAATCCCGGAAATTGCGACAATTCGTCGAGAGTTCTCCGGCGAAACCTCGAATTGCTAATAAACAAATATCGCGGTGCACGGTAATTAATAACGAGCTCCCATTCAAGGGTTCAGGAAAAGAATCGAGACCACACTTCTTTGGCAATTGCTTAATTAAACAAAACCTTCCGCGATGCGGCAAGAAGAAGCCGGAACGGTAGATCCTATGAATAAATAAGCCCTTTCTTGATTCGCCAGCGTCGAGCACGATACGAAAGAAAAAACATTGCTCTTCTGTATTAAGTTAGTTAGCAGCCCTCGTTCCGGTTCTTCTTCTTCTTCCTCCTTGTTCTTCTTACTCCTCACCTTCTTCCTTCCTTCTTCGGCTTAATTTTCGTAATTTCTCTTTTTTCGTGAGTTAGCTGCCGACTACACGCGAGGGAGTACCGTTCGTTGAATAGCGCTGCTATACGTGCCGCGAGAAGTTTCAGGAAAGAGGTCCTCCGTGATGTAACGGGACGTTGGAAATTGATTACTCGGCTCTTTCGGGCGAAATCGCAAAAATGCCTGTGAGCCGCAAATTTGAACCGCCCAGCCTGAATATGGAGTCTACGTTTCGAACTTTATTCGACCAGAATAGTCAACGTCGTTATTTTTCACAAACAATTAATGGGACAAAATAAGGAAATTCTTCATTATCGATTTTTATGGAAAATATATCAATTGTGACAATTCATTGCAGGACAGAGAATTTATGTGAACATTTCTTCCTGTTTGGAATAATCGTAAGCAGTCGAATGCTTCAATACCCTATACCGCTGTTTTTTTCGCGAACTCGTCGGCGGTGACGAAGAAAACGTTTCGAAAGTGGAAATGCTTTATTCCAGGAGTGTAGCGCTCGTAAACCGCAAGATGTGCGCATTGATACGCGTCCGTGAAAAAAGAAACCGGTGGAATTAAGCCGGAACCCAAGCGAGGCGTCGCGACGGCCATTCGCGGTGTGCAGACGGATCGCGACTTCCGCCTCGATGCTCTTAAAAATCTCACCGAAAGTCGCGTTAAGCCGGTCGTCGGTCGCCAGGACAGAATTTAATAAAAAGCAGCGAGCGAGCGCGATCTTTACGTCCTCGTAACGAGAGCACGCTCGTAAAACGGAACAAAATGGCGGGCTGGCTTCCGCGAGGCACGGCTTCCCCGGGTCCACGACGATCCGAAACAATAATTAGAACGTTAGGGTCCGTTTTTACTGCGGCTAGACTAGTCTAGATCGCCGCTGAAAGCGTCTCGAAGCGTATCGATCGCGATGAGGAAGGCCGACGTTACTACGACCATCGTAAAAACCGGTTAATAGCGATTTCCGGTGGGACAGTCTTTGCAGAATCAATTTTATGTCGTTCCTCGATGCTCGTACCGTGAGACTCTTCTGTACCGTTCCCCCGGCTGGCTCTTCTCCGACGTTCCCTTGATTTTAGGGTCCTGTTGATTATCCTGATTCATCGCCGACAGGCCATCCGTGTAGTTTCGATGTCCCGAAGGAAATTTGAAGCATCGCTTTCGTTAAAATGTTACCGTGAACTCGAACACAGGTGAAATACTGTTCGCGTCGAATGTAGAGGTGATATCGATATTCGCGGTACAATCGGGAAGGGATTTTACGCGATAAAGTACGCCGGAAAATATAGAGTGAAATTTTACGTGCGTGGCAATTTACAGGAAGGGGATACGGTGAGTTGTGGTCAGACACGGCAGCCAATACCTGTACAGTGGCACGCGGGACCGTATGAATTTTCAAACTCGGTTTTCTCGAAAACGAACCTTGCGGGTGGAAAGTTTATTGTTTATTTACGACTCATTTTTCACCGTCCGGATCGTTTACTCCTGCTCTGCGACATTCTGTATGGCTTTGCGTTTTAATAATTGCGGGAAACGTTCACAGAATTATTAAACATTTTCATTTTTTTCAAATTGTTTGGAGGATTTTATACGCGATTAATTAAGAGACACATATCTAATAATATTCGTGAGAAAGCTTCACATCGTATTAGCATGTTCCAGTATTTTTCCAGCGGCGAAGTCGTCCAACCGGAAGTGACACGCAGCAAATCCTAAGGACATTAGTATTCTCTATCGGTGTACCACTCGCGAATGCATAGAGTTTTTGTTTCGCGCGACGCTCGCTGTTCCACCGCTACCTACCATCAGCGCTTCGAATGATTTCCTTGGAGGTGATGCGAGCTTTAGAAGAATAAATCGTACATTTAAATTGTCCTGTTAATCGGGTATCTCCTTCTTAAGTGGCTAGCACGCGTGTCATCAAAATGCAACATGCTCGTGTATAGAAAAGTCGATTTAATTAATTCTCACAAAAGCGCCTTTGTAATTTCAAGCTCGCTGTAGATTTTGATCGCTGGACGATTAAAACAATGTTTAAATGTATTACAAATATTAATTCTGGTTCTCTGTCCTGTAAAATTTTATTTGTTTGAACAGCGTTGCCGGTGGATGACATTCGCAATCGGGAAATTGTCAGATTAATGGAACTTTCAGAATAAATTCGCCGAAACTTGTGTACCAGGTAGTGTTAATATTCTTTAGAAAAATTCTGTGAGAGACAGGATTGAC
Source organism: Lasioglossum marginatum (assembly GCA_028455795.1). NCBI lineage: Eukaryota > Metazoa > Arthropoda > Insecta > Hymenoptera > Halictidae > Lasioglossum > Lasioglossum marginatum. The sequence continues at coordinate 6,790,307 of CM052276.1, forward strand.
GGAAATCACGAGTAAACGGTTGCCTAAAGCGGACGTGGAAGCATAACGATGTAAATAAAAGTGGAGCCCGTCGGTGTAAAGAAATTACGAACTATTTGCCCGCGCATAAAGCCCGGTCCCGATCCGTCCCCATCGAAGAATTACTAATGCAATTTTCCGATTACGTAAGTTCGAAATTTAAAATTCCGCCGTCGTGACCTGTTATTTTTCCTGTTCATCGTTAATGCAAGGCAGCGTCAAAGCTTGTTCGAAATTCAAACAATGGTAACAAGTCCGAGCGAAAAATGTTAATGGGGGTCCGGGGCTCGAACTTCCAATTTCCTGGCTGTGGTGGCCGGGGGACGGAGATCGGGGGTGAAAAAAAACCGAGCAACTTTCGATTCGAATCCAACCGAAGTTTCATAATGACGGTGTGCAGCTGCGCTGGCCTGTCCTCGAGCGTTGTGCACCTCGTTGCTCGTGTCCGAATTATCTCGTTATCGACTCCTAACCTCCCCCCCCCCCCCCCCCCCGAAAAAATATTCCCTCGTCTATCCCGTCTATCGTCGTCGAATCATTGTCAGCTACGAGATCGACCGTGTCGAGGGAATGGGGTGAAATAAAAACCAGGCAGGCTTTCGACACGCGACTCGTACCGCCGCCCACACGCGAAAACAAAACGATGAAGGATGCATCTGCAATTCACGCCCGAAAGATTATACTTTTTTACAGAGTAAACAGACACTCAACAGGTGTCCGCACGTCCCTCTGTCTGCTGTTTCGATCACGCAAACAGACAATTTACTTTCGTTAATCATACTTTTTATTTTCGAACGACCAACGCCGACAGAAACGTCGAAATATCGATTCCCGACCGTGTCTGTGTGCTCTTGAAAAGACGCGGAACCGGAAACCGACAGGTCGCGTCGACACGTATTTACAATTTAAATCATCCGCCGACCCGCCGTTTTCATAGAATCGAAAATACTGCGGAAAGTGGTGTTTTCGTTAACCAATTTTTGACCATCCCTTTCCGCACTGAAAGCATTTCCTACTTGCATTTATTTCATTCCATTTTGTAGTCTGCAGTTCATAGTAAAGGGTCTCTTAATCAATTTTTCAATCGCAGTAGCAATTTTCATCGAGGACTCACCCCTAATATAATCATTTCTCTTGTTCAATCCGTTGATTCAATTTGTTGTAACATTGTGAAAAAAGATCGTACAGCACTGTGCCTAGGCTCATTTTAAAGTTAAAAATATCTACTTCCAAACACTTCAGTTCATTCTCCCCAAAAAGATGTTTACATTACGTAGCGTGCTCGGAAATGAAGGTACTTTTCGATTTCAAAATTTTTATGAATTCAAACGTTTGTGAGTGCATTGAATCATTTTTCTCGCGACTAAAATTACAGTGAGTTTGAAGTCTGAAGATTGAAGTCTCCCCTTTACAACAAGCTATTAAAACTTGGCCTACGATCTTTTTTCACCGTTTTATCGCCCTTTATGTGCTACTTGTCTGTCGTAATACTCATTGCCAATTCTAACGCCGGTATACTTTTCATTCAAAGTACGATAACTCCACGAAAAAAAATCGTACATCAAGTTTTAAAAACTCGTTGTAAAGGGGAGACCTCAGTCTTCAAATCTGCGTTAGTATCAGTCGTGAAAAAAATTTTTCAACGCAGGCACAGACGCTTTAATTTGCAGAAGTTTCGAAATCGATAAGTACCTTCACTTTCGAACTGACCAAGCTCTTTAAAAAATTTTCTACAAAAAATGGAGGCAAGATAGCGAAAGAAGTCATTTCACGCTTCAAAATGAGCCACAGTACATTAGTTTCCGATTATTTTAAACAAAGTTACAACAATTCGAAGATCGTCATCTTTTCGTCAAGTGACAGCTTACGTAAATAATTAAAGAATTATTCTTAATTACTGAAGCTGGAGGTTGATTAGAAAAAAACAGTCGGGGCCACGGCGAAATCAACGAAGCCTGAGTGGTCGTGTAGCGCGCTGCAATTGGAGGGCGCACAATAATCTTGTTGGACATTAACATTCATAGCGAAATCACGGAGCGTCCTATTTAAAATCGAGGGGTAGTCAAGCTGGATCCAGTCGACTAGTGATCCTTGAACAGGCATGCGCGGATATCGAGCTGGCTGGACGTTTGTTTACGAGAGGAAGTGATAGATTCGTTATTATTCGTGAATCTGATATTCTATATACGTTAGGTGACCGTGTAATAGAGAAAAGGGGAATGGCTACTCAGTATGCATTGCGGTCTTCTGGTTGGTGGTAATATCGAGCTCCCAAAATATGATATGCCCGGTGCATGCACATATCCGGCTACAAGCACGCTCGCTTGCCCAGCTCTCTGTGTGCCTCTTCACAAACACACGCACGCACACACACCCGCATTCATACAAACACGCGGACAGACTCGTTTCTCTCTACGGGGTTGCACGGTACTCGAGTACCAAATGCAATATACCTGGCCGATGCTTTCGATTTTGCGCGTTGTCCCGTGCAAACTTACATGTTCATCCAATCACCTGTCCTATGAAGAAAACCATCCATGATTAAATCTGTGTTCCGACGGTTGCTCTGCAAATCAACCAGTAGAAAACGTCAATATTGGTCAGACAAGCAACTGTACACCGATTAATTTCTTGCTCAATAATAGCAAGACCGAGCTACAGTCCAGCATCAATGCGGAACACTCGTTCCAGCTTAACTGATAGGATCAGACGCGTACAGATGTTCGCAATAGTAATCACCTCTTATTGATCAGCGGAGATTTCATCAGCTGATTTTATTCATTCGCTATGTTTCACAAAAATTCGGTAGAAAAATTGTTTGTAGATCACTGATCATTATTAAACATATTTTCAGGAACTGCGCGCTTCGATCAGAATAATTCATGCATGGTCGAGTAGTGAAAGGAGGAGAATCGCTCGTACACAGCTCGTGGCGGCACGATTCGGGATTATCATGGAAGAATGGGGAATCGATGAAATTTAAAAGTCGATACCCGTCGCGACGGCACCCGCGGTCGTTCGCGTCGTAATCGATCGGAGAGCCGTGTGCATTTTTAAATCGGTTCCGGTCCAGCCCGCGATGCGGAACATTAAACTAGAAACACATTGCGGGAAATGCGGCATGGCGGCTTCGAACAGAGCCGAATGGTCGACCCCCCGTATAGATCATTGACGGAACGAAGCCTCATAATTCGCGAGCCGGGCATTTCATGAATCCCCGATGCCTCAGTAATGCGTTGCGAATCTAAGGATTTTCCGTGCGTTGCGCGCATTTTAGCGCGATAGAAATTTCAATCGGATATCCGGCCGTTGTCCCGCCGAATATGCTGCCGGAATATCTCCGTTGGCCGGAGCGAAACCCTTCGCGTTGATTCCGAAACGTTCCGAAAATTATAGCGCACTGAAGAGAGAGGGAGAGAGAGGCGGGTCGTGATTCGCGCCATCGACTAACGAAGCCGACCAGCTATACCCCGCGCAAATATGTACGAATCGAAACCCGTAAACTATTTCAGCCGGACCGAGTCTTCGACCACGCGCCGTCCTGAATACCGCAATCGAGCGATTAGACTGACGATCTTCCACACGCGCAAACTATACGGCACGGTGCTGGCGAATTCTTATTCTGCTTATACAAACATCCCCTCGAACAACGCGGCTAATACACTCCGCGAATAACTCGATTAGAGTGAGGTACAGCGCGAAATACAAATCATTAATAGTTACAGAATTTTCAAATAGACGAACGGCAGCCTGAAAATCTTGCATCGTATAAATCGCAGGGATTAAGGCGCTTGGTTGTTAACGTCAAAGGTAGTTCATTTATCCTCGAATAGGAATTTAATACCACTAAACGTTCAGCCATGCCCGGCGCCATAATTCTTTTCCAATGGTCTTCGAAGAATTCCCGGACGTTCGAATGTATACCTTCGAATATCTAACATCTAAAACATTTCCAGAACGATCCACCTAAATGCTCCTCTGTTGGAATAACAAAACCTCCTTCGGATAACGTAGCAACCCTCTGGAATCACCCCTTATGAAACAGGAGCGGAATAACAACCTAATCCATCCGGAAGCATCTCCCTGGAAGAAGATTCGAGCGACGAACAGGGTGCAAAAGATGCTCGCATGTATACGCATAAGCATTTGATCGTTATCGGCCATATTTTGCGGCGCTTACACATCAACGACAATCAGCGCGGGCAAATTCGAAGGAGGTAGGATCCACGGCCGATACCGCAGCCCGCCCCTTAGACAGGGTGGGGGTGCACCCGATGAGACAGGCAGATTACCTAATCACGGGTAACCCGTAAAGCAATCAAATTCTCCGCGGTATTGTGGTCGATGTGTTAGTCGCGCATTCGTGTAAGGCGAGGGTGGGGGTGCACGAGGGCGCAGGGCACCGCAGGGTACCGCAGACTATGGAGAAAGAGAGACGGAAGAGCTTCGTAGGCTGTTAAATTCGATTTAAACCATTAATGCGGTATTGTCCGCGTAATGACCGTGGCTCCCTTCGACTGCCACCCCCGATCAACCCTTCTTCCTTTCGTCTCCTCCTCGTCTGGCAGCTGCTGACTGTTTCTTCTCGCGGAATTACCAACGGTTACCCTTTGCAAGCCCCGCGAGGGAAGACAGGGTAACCCTGGAACTCGGAATTCAGCCACGGGGTGGAAAATGTCGAAGAGTAAAATGATGGAAAATAATCATAGACTAAAAAATTTCATCTTGTATAAATTTTTTAAACGATGAGTATAATGTCTCTTTCTGAGCCGGCAGGTCCGAGAACCATTCGCAGACCTTCAGATTTATCGCAGCGTCCGAAATCTGCTGAATACCACCGGCGATCCTAAGAAGCCTCGGAAAGAGGTTTGATACTGGGACCTTGGAACTTATGCTACCCAGCCGGGGAAATCGATATTTCTTGATTTATCGCCGGGCGATAAAATTGACCGTGCCCGTGTTTGAGTTCAGCCAGGGTGAAGTGATGTACGAGAGCTCTGCAGCGTTTTTCTCGGGACTCGTTCCTCGAGGCGTCCGAGTTAATTGCTCGGCCACGTAATTATAGCGTAAACCGTGGTCTCTCTGTGTTCCGCCGATTTTTTTGATTGTGTAGGAGAATCACGCACGCGGATTCTCTGCGTCGGTATTATTTTATTGCGCGATGTTTCTGTCGTCGAGAGCCGAGGTTCGATCAGCGCGTTTAATTTTAATGCACGCGATTACGTGTGAATTTACTCCGCGGCCCCAAAGCGCAGTCGAAAGTAATCGTTGCGTCGATCGCGACGGACAGCATGATCCCGGCCCCGTTCGCCGTGCAAACGTATTTTTCCCCTAGTATTACTAGTAAGTATTACGATCGGCGAGCACACGAACGTAGAGCACAGTTGCGAGGGTAAACAATAGCATATACGCTCCACGGCCAATAAAGCGTCGCGACGACTCCGCCGGGACCGCGGTCACTTTTAATCGCCCATTTATCATCTACGACTTGAAGCCGTGCTGTTTCCGTGGCCGCTCCACGGGAATTAACGTTCCCGCGATATCACTGGACGCATTAATATTGCCACCGGATAATAAGACGGGACAGCTCCGAAGATGATCCTGCTGAATTTTTCCATAAAGCCAAGAACGTTCCACTAGTATTCTCTTTTCACGCATTATTCCGCAATTCGCCTAATTAATGGACTGCCTGCGACTGAACTAACAGTAATTGGACTCCATGCGATGACTTCGTTAATACTCCATAGTACAGCTGCTTTATAATACTCCAATATAGTCTGCGCCGGCGAGGTCGTCTCTATGCAATTTAATGAATTGCTACAGCGCGGATCTGTATTAAAAATGATTAAAAATTGATGACACATTCCCGTTCTACGCAATTTCACTTTAAGCTATTAAAACCGTTCGTAAAGGAAGCGGTATTTCAATCAAGCTTCTTCGTGTTCCCTCGTCAGAACGTCAATCTGTATAAACGTTTGCAACCTCTTAGTTGCTTTAAAATAGACCGCGGACCTTTATACGTGTATACCATCTGCAGGTTTGCAATATTAATACCTTGACAGACGAGTTAATTATGGTTTATATTATTATTATATATATTATTATATATATATAATAGTATAATAGTATATATTATTCATTATTTAACTTATCATATATGCCGACGAAATTACAACAATTTGAACGAACAAGTTAAAACAGTACCATCAAGGGAGTCTCGAAATCTACCATTACTTTCGAACTCACCGAATTCTATAAAAAGTTTTTTGGAGGGAACGAACTCGAGGCCGTGATAGTAGACATTTCATGCTTCGAAATGAGCCTAGGTAAATTAACCTACGATTTTTTTTAACAGGGTTACAACGATTTGAAAATGGACATCAATCTTTTTAATTCTCGCGACAGTCTATGAAATTAAAAAATTCTTAATTACCGGAGCTGAAGGGTGATTAGAAAAATGCTCAACTTAGACGCTGTATAATGATCTAAAGTGATGTTGCAACATGAAACGTTCAGATTGTGTGGAGAATTTCTAAATATTTTGCCTAGGTTCCTACATTTCGCGTGACGTGTTTATCGGCTGCGGATGCAGGTTAACGGGCTCGATGCGTGATGCATAAACAATACTCGGAAGATTAATAATACCGACCGTTAACTCAATGATCCACGTTAATGACAGATAAACGTTGATAGAGCGGGAAACGCCGAATGATATCGTTTACCGAAACGTGTGGCAAGTCGGGGCAACCGGCTTTCCGAAATGTTCGCGCACCGACGAAGAAATATTTATGCCGCGGAAAACGAACGGGAGTTATTGCACGGCTGTCAGAGCAACATCTCGCCGAGGATTATCAAAATCAAATGAAACAACCGACGGAGTTTCCAATCGATCATCGCACAGAGCCTCTCGATCCTGTTTATATTCCGGCCGTAATTTTTTCGGGAAAACGACGCTGACACTGGAAAACGATTTCCACGGTTTTTCAAATTGCGAAATTATATCCTGGACTACTAGGACCGTCGCATCGTCACTCTATCGGATTTATTCTGACAAATATTTAATCCATATCGATGCGGATATTTAAAGATTTAAGTGGACTTTCATTATCTCTCTGCATTCCCGGAGCAAAAATTGGAAAGTTGAATTCCTTCGACAGTGCGTATCTTGCCGATCTCAATAAATTTGCTAAATATGTTAGAGATGGAAATCATTTTTAAGTCCGTGTCTCAATAATTCTGTCTCCTATCTCTGAGGACACGATGTTGAACCTTTTCAGTGAAATCAATAGATGCTTAAATCTGCAGTATACCAAAAATTTGACAAGTTCCCACTTTTGTAAAGAAATGTAAGAATAAATCTAATTGCAATATTGAATATTAAATCGGAGGTGTTTTATAACTGCACTTTTCCCAGTGGCTCGAACCGTGAAAAAATGCGGAGGAGAATCGTCGATCCACCGACTCGTCGGTTTCGGCTGCGGCCGGATCTGTCGAGCGTCTAAAATTCGGGGATAAAGTCGCGGACGCCGCGAAACGGGAATGGTGACAGTGAGATTCGTTAATCACGAGTAGCGTAACGCCGGACGTGTTAGTTTATGATGTCGCAAATAAATTGTCGACGTTGAGTGAGGTCCGACAGCGAAGTCATTCGTGTCTGTACGTGACTGCTTTCCAGATCCACCCTCCTCGAGGGGATGAAAATGGGTGGTTGGAAGAACGGCCATAAGGAAGAGGACCGGTCCGTCGTATCTTTTCGTCTGGCTCTCGCTGTCGGGGCGCACGCGCCCGTCTATTGAAAATTCATCGTTTTATCGCGGCGAAACTTTATCGACACTTCGTTTATCGTCGCCGACCGAAGCTTTTACACGTAAGCTCGCGTAGAAAAAAAAACCGGCTGAACGGCAGGTCTTAAGCGAACGACCAGATAAATCTTCGCTCCGATGGGCCCGAGATACTCTCGAGCGAACGAGTGGAACTGTGATCGGCGATTATTATGCGCCGCGGGATATTTCGCGGCGATACTTCACCCCCGTAATAATCCCCCCTTTTTTTACTATTTGTCCTAGCGAGCCTCGATCACTATCGCGCTTTCCCCACCACGCAATTCATTACTCACATTTTCTTTTTATCTTCGATTTATTTAACCTTTCTTGGGCTCTTGATATTACTGATTTTATTCCGCTCCGTTCCGTAATCTCATTTGTGCTTTAATGTTGCTATTTTAATTCGAAACCCGATTTTCATAATTTGATCGATATAAAACTGATATAGTACCTCGTACAGTATTTTCAGTAGTCGATTAACATATTAAATACGTTTTAATAATTTATTGAATACAAAAGTAAAGCAACCAAATATCAAATCCACCGTTGCCACGAACGTGAATTATTCTCGAACTTTTTCCGCGACGTCAGCCCGCTTTAATCCTATGATTTTTTAAAGAAATCAAGCCGAAATCGATATCAACTAATTCATTAAACTGCATCGTACTGTAACGGGATCAAGTCCATTATTTTCTAATTAGAAAAAAGTAGAAATAACCTTCGAACTAAACCTCGAACGTTTATTACCATTCGAATCTTATCAGTGTTTTTTCAGTCCCGCACGGTTCATGCCGGGAATTCTCGCTGTCTTATCAATAAGTCATACTGGTAAATAATGATATTTTCGATATTCGTTTCGGGCCGAATAGAATTGCTCTAGATATTCAGAATAATTCTACTTCTGCTAGCGTTCATCGACGCGCTTCAAAGTGGTCCGTCAAATTTTTGCAAAATTTTCTGTACAAAGTAAACGTGGAAATATTAACCCCTCGATTGTCTTCATGGTTACAATAATTACAACTACTTTGTCTTTGTCTTTTACGGAAAGGGATAAAGTCGAACCTGTAGCAACGTCTGCTGGTCCAGAAAAGCAGTGCATCACATCGAATTTAATAATTGCAGCTCGATTACACAAAAAGGATCGTTGCATGAGGATACGCAAGTGGCATGCACCGCACCGATAGAATCCAGGAGTAATGCGTCCCCATATTGGCTAATCTCGGGCGGCTAACACGAGCGTGGAACGGCGTCCTCGTTGTGTATGCAGCTCGGCGAGTAGCACCTAAAGAAAACGGCGGCGAAACTGCGGTTCGCGTCGCCGCGGTCGTGGCCGGGCCACCGTTTTCGTGGCCTAGCCTAAATATTAACGAAGCTTCCAGGGAAATGGCAATCAGGTGGTGTACCGGGACGGCACGTGCAGACTCGCCGCGAATAGCACACACAGCTACATGTATTTGCGTGTGTACAGGAGGACGGCACGTGGTACGGCATGGATGCACCCTGCGTGCACGCGTGACGGTGCACCGTTCGCGTCACGCGTGCGTAATGAATCCGGGGGCACCGGATGCGTTCGAGGTCTCGCCGTGAGGGTCGACCGACACGACAAACACGTGCAGACACATACATTACCCTGTAGAAATATTCAGACACGCCGCCGGGTCCGGTCCGAGCACACTCTTTACACTCGTTAGACCGAGAATCTTCCGTATACCCAAAGGTGCTTTATCATTAAACTATGGATTTGATTAATTCGTGGGGAAAACGAGCTGCTGCGATTTATAGTGGGCCAAAGGATAAAAAAATTTAATTTTTTTGTGATTGCTGCTTCCTCAAATTCTGAAATGAATTTATCAGATTGCGTGGAAAGATGCACGCAATTCGGTGCTAAGAAATTCGCTGTTGGAATCTGAGAGGGAACGGTTGATTCAATAAATTAGCGTTGCAATAACGACAGGGAGTAAATGACGGCATGGACGCGGAAGTGTCTGAATAACTATGAACGATAGCGTGCAGGACCTGTGTATGTTCGATCCAGTAGCCCACCCGCGGCCATTGTGATCGTTGAAAACGACACATTTCGTAATTGCGCGCGGAGCCAGTTTATGCGGGCGAGGAGGAACGCGTCGCCGAGCGTTGGACGTTGCACCGCGCGTTTCACCGATGCAGCGTTGCACCACCGTGGGACTCGCGGCGGATTCTGCGATGCGCGTGATGCAGATGGACGCGCGGATAGTCGAGCAGCCCTGGGAACAAGGAAAAGTGACGGCGACCGAAGCCCCGGCTTTCCATTACCCGTGGATGCACTTAATAATCACCCCGCATCGTTGATGGCATCGTGGATCTATTTCGCCGCAAAATGTCACGATGCACCACCCCCCGTTCTAACCCTCTGCTACCCTTACTACACGCGTTGCGGGAACCCTCCTGCCGAGGGTTCAATTAAAACAGATCTGACCGCAGAATATCGATACGATATATTACATGCTATCTTGATACCATCTAAACTGGGATTATTATGCTTCTCCGGTTAATTAACGCGCGCCGCGTGCGCCCTGAGTTATGCTAATAGAGGACTTCCGAAATTGCCCTGCGACGATTCCGCCAAAATATATTCGACCGCTGCAGAATGCAACTTAACCCCAACGCACCGATCGGCCAAAATCACTCGCTTGTATTTTCTCGCAAAAAAGTTAAGTTAATTTAAACTTAAATAAAAAATGAAATGAAAGAACTATGCAATTCTACATAGATTGCACGCAGCATGTTTGTCACAAACACATAAAGTTCATAATGTAGCGAAAACAATCTGTACGATTCGAGCAGCAATCGGGTAGAAAATCGGGAACCAGTCATTTTGGCTGGTCTCGAAGTTCCAGGGTCCATTTCGACGAAGCACGGCCAAGTTTGATAATTTAGTTTGTTTCTCTGAATGATATTTAACTTCTGTTTCGATAGCACGGTAACATCCGTGGTTAACTTTACGGCATCTTCCCCCAATTCCGACTCCCATGACGCTTGCTCCACCGATTCAGCGATTCCTATCTGAAAATGCCTCCATTTCTCACGATCGTTTCCCTTCCGGCATGCGTATCTCCCTCTCGAAGAATTTCCTCCCACTCACCCTCGGATTTATCATTTGACATTGTTTTTGCGGAACCCTCGTCGTTCGGACATTCACTTTGCTCGCAATCAGATCCGTTTCTTCGAACGGAGAGCCACCCCTGAACGTCACTTTCCTAAACATCTCGATCAATTGCCCACTTTTCTCCTATCAAAGCGTGTTTCCACTTTGCGAGACGTCCACGCAGTTTTTCCTCGGCGTGACTAAGCTGATGCTGCAAAGGATACAAGAAATAAATCGTTCTCGGCCAATTTCTGCCTCGGACCCTTCACTATCGGCACTCATTTCTACATCATGGTTATATGGAAGTACGAGGAAATCAAATTAAGTTCTGAACGGCCTGTGACCACCTTGACAGCTCTTTGTGGACTTTTTATGCATTCACAAAATGTGTGATTTGAAACAATAAAGACATTACATAAATTTAAAAATACTATATAACTTTCAGCCTATTAAACGTGCTACAGAAGAAAATAAAAATGCCCGAATACTAAAGACAAATTGTCGTCTAATTTTCGCTGCCTGCAATTCTGCGACGAGGAAGAAATTTGACCGAGGGCATTCGCGTCTCCGGTCCAGTCTGCTTGAAAATAGCCGGTGACTTTTAAGCTCGCATCGAAAGAGAGAGCGAGAGGACGGGAGGAATGAGGAACGGAGTGAGAGATAGGATTCTCTCCTCGTTCTGTCACGTCCTATTAAGCCGAAGCGGCGAGAGCAATCCCGGCGAGCGGAATGCGTCACAGATCACCAGCGGGTCCCGGCGTATCAAGCCGCCGTCCAACACTAACGTTTCACAGAGCGTCCCCGGAACCATTTTGTCCAATAACTGGACGTGCATTAATGCAGCCTAGCGAGAAGATAACGGGCCCGGTGCATTGGCACGACGCTATCGATCGGATCGGGCCAATGCGAGAAGTTAATAGCCAACACACCGGTGAGAGAGACCGTGGAGAGAGCCTACTATACCAACTATACGCGCACCCAGCAGTGCCGTATTTTAAAGGGAGAGTCGGGAGAGTGGGAGATAGGTGGAGCTGGTGGATGTGTGGGCGACACGGGGTGTGTACGAGTGACCGGAGGGCATCTCGGCCCTTCGAAACCGGTGGCGGTAACAACGATGCCGGCGGTGCTCGAGAATGTTAATCGTGCGTCCGAGAACACCGTGGACAACCGTTATACCGTTGCCACCGTTATACCGTAGCCTCCGCGCCGTGCTTTCACGATGTACGATCCGCAATGGTGTAGAATACAGCCGTGTCGCGATCCCTATCTCGGCCCGTGAGGATCCCATACGCGTCCTATCGCCGTTATCGGGACAATTATCCTGCGGAACAGCTGCGAAACAAAAGCCTCCACGCAACCGTGCTTCTCGATTCTTTGGCCCCCGGCAAAAGCTAATCGAGATGATTACCAATTAACGCGCTCGATCTATCCCTCGCCCACAACCCTCTGCCATCCTCCCATCGTCCTCGAGCACGTGATTCTTTGCGAGCAACGCCGAGCCGCGTGCCGTTTAATGCCGTCACAGCCAATTAATTTGCGTTAAAGTGCTCCGCTCCGTTCTCGAGGACGCTCCGCTGCGAGGAGACACTGCATTCAAGATGCACCGCACTCGAATCAAGTTTTCGCTGATACTGAAAGCGGCCGCATTCTGCCGCGGTGCTTTCAAATTAAATGCTCGAATTCGAACTCGTATCCACCGAACGCCAGAGGCCGACGCTTGCCACTTCCCTCTGAGCTCCGTCGAATTATTTATTTCGCCGGCGCGGCGCGGCGCGGCGGCAGCCCGGAACTTTGTGCGGTTTCGCATTTTTCGAGGTAGACCGCCGGTCTCTCTCTCTATAGGGTCTGCGGGATATTATATTTCTGTATTTTCTTTTGGAAATTTGTATGCTGCCATGTACCTTCGATAGTATACTGTGGGCGAGCTCAATTTAACGCCAATTGTCCGTTGATGCTCGGAACCAATTTACACGGTTAGTAGCTAATTACTACATTGCGGATTCTATGCCAATTAAAAGAGATCCCATCGAGCAAAAAATGTATCATTTAATGTATCATCGCCCGTTTCGCGAACAGCAATTATAAACATTACAAAGACCCGAGGAGAACATATCCCTTTTCAATGAAAAGCGAATGTGGCGTACTTGAACGTCGGAAATGTTCAAGCAGATTATACCGTAAAAATTGGCGAGGCATTAATGGGGAAAAAATGGCCGCGTACGGCGCAGATCAATTTAACCGAATCGCTGTTGTTTAAAGCTACCGGACGGTCTGTCCGGCGCGGCGTAGCAGAAAGTGAAAATCCACGATGATAAATAATCCGGTTTGTTTACAAAGAACGGAAGAAACTTCACACGCTGTGAATGCGTATTTGCTCTTACGGAGCGATGCTCGCATTGGCGCGAACGCGGATTTTTTTATTTCGCTGGACACCCGGGCCCGCAAATGTCCAACGAACGGAAGACCGTTCCGCATTTCCAGCGAATACTTTTGCCTCTCCCTTTTTCCCCACGTCGCCAGCACGAAAATTAATGTTTGTTCTGGCGGCCGATTCGAATTGGCAGGGGCGGCCGCAACACCCATGACTGCCGATGACCCGGCCCCCGAGATTTTCAATTTCAAATGCTCGCGGAATCGAGGACGATCCAGATTTAATCGGAAACAGTTGCTGCCCACAATTTATAACTAAATTCTTTTTTTGTAGATAGGCTTTCCCGAGGCCTGTTGATCGTGATTAAATTTATTTTTCGTTCGACAGTTCGATAGAGAGAAGCGGGGAACGATAATGGGCATTTCTTTGTGAGTCTGTAATTTTTTCGTGGATCGTTGTCGTGTTTTCAACGGTCCACGGCATCGATTAGTGGCTCGTAGCTTTAATTAACGTTGACCAGAATGATTCACGGGTGCAAAGTTCTTCTTATACGACTCGCTGTTACATTTACCTGGAACGATGGGCATTGGTACACGATAAACCAGGTTCGAATGTCCAGCAAATTGTAACGAACGTGGTCCAAATGCGTATCAAGGCCATAAACGACGTTGCATTATCCGGAAAATTTTCGGTGAAAGCAGAGTGTCACGTGAAATAGGAGGGTACCAGATACATGCGGTAGCCGGACTAACGTACAATGAGCAATTCACGTGGAATCCGAATCCGGACGCATTGTGCATTATCTGCGGGGGAACAAAACACCCGAACACACTTACACGTTTGGGGCTGGCTCTCTCACCGATCGACAATTCAAGAATGCAAATTGATAATCGAGTGAAAAGCAGCACACCTGCCGATGGCCGCGTTAACATCTAATTTTATAGTTACCGTGCGCTGATTCGTCACAAAGATTGGTTAATACTGTCGAATCCTCTTAATGGAACATCCATTCGATATGAAATTCAACAGTCGCACAAAAGAAGTACATCCTCAAGAATCTTTTCCAGTCCCCTTTTGCATTCCTGAACATTCCTGACCCCCCGGAATATTGGAAAGCCCTTCACATTCCAGAAACCTTTCGGAATTCACTGTATTCCTAATTCTCCCTTAACCAATCTCTGTGTTGACTACACTAGCAAATATTTATTTTGCATTAAGCTAGTTATCTTATTGAATAAAAATTTGCTTTGTATGAAATTGCTGAGAAAAATGCACGATCACCCATCCCAAATAACCGTATGACTAATTAACCGCTGAAGTACCCAAATACCACCAACTATTATATTCGTCTAACTTTTGATATATCTAGAACAACTTTCGTTCATAGTAGCTCATTTAAAATTTTTGGTTTCTCGCCAGAAAGAAGTTTTTCATCCTCGCCCTCATTTTTCACAACTTCAACATCGTATCTCGAATAAATATACATAACATTGTTTACTCTTCCCCTCTTGTTTCTCATGAAATTTTTTGTTTTCCTGTGGATTCAACAATAGCAGTTTTCAACCACCCTTCTTTTCACTTCTAGCTAACAATGACATAAAAACTTAATTAATAAAGCCACAATGGACATTGTACACTGTGGAATGAATCAGTAGTCGCGGGAGAGAACTATGAAACTCAAATACTCTTTTACTTTCAAATAATTTCGACGTCGAGTATAAAACATTGCCTTTTCCATTCCCATCACAACAAAGTTTCTTTAATGCATATTCTTTTCGTTGCAGCATACCGTAGAGCCCTGCGGAACTGGAATTTTTCGCAAACGTAACTCACGTCGATTCGCCTCGCGAAGCAGATATAAATAGTCGTAAGCTGGCAAGTTAATTAGCCTTTTCCAATCGGAACTTGAGCGAGAGCGAGAAAGAGAGAGAGAAAAGGAGAAGAGTGCGGAGAGGATGAAAAATTCAAAGAAAAATAAAACGAATACGATGAAATTATCCAATTAATCGTCGTCTTGGAGAAAAGAATCGACGACCGGGTAGGTGCACCATAATTCGCAATTAATCGTCAGGGCGTCGACGAATTGATGATAAAATATCGACCGCCATTCGTTCGGCGACGAAGTGATTTACGAACCGAGAAATCACGTAGAGAGGAAAAACGAGACTCGTGCATTATGCCGTTTCCCACCGTGAGTACCAGTTGCACCGAGAACGCGCACAGACACCGTGAAACACGCGAAATACACCGGCCAACACGCAGAAGCTCACACAAGGGTGCAAAATGTGCAACCGGCACGACAAATTCGCCCGATCCCCGCTCCTCCTCTGTTTTTTCGTTCCGCCGCGCTGCTTCGGTATTTATTGTTTTAATTTACCGTGACCGTGTTTAATTATGGAGAGTTCATTTTGAACGGCGACAGCGGGCATACGGGGGACACCGGACGCTTAAGCAGGCGTTTTTGTTTACACTTAACGGGGCGAAAACAGTGTTCCGCCGGTCGTTTATACATCAGGGAAGTAATGCCGCCTCTGGACCCCCGAGGAAAACGCTATCTCGTCAACCGAGTCCCGCAGTTTTTGATCATCGAAACGACCAACATGGACGGCCCCATATTTTTTCCTCCATTGTTCTTCCCGTTTTGATCGATCGAGAAGCTAACAAACACTAAACATCCCCCCCCCCCGGAATTTGAATAAGTTCCACTCGCTCGAGCTTCATATTCGCTCGTTTTTAAATAAAACCGGAAATTCCGATATTTTATTCCCTGCCGTTTCGATTCGTTCATTATATCCTTCCGCATCGAATGCGATGTTTCGAGCTTCTCGATAGAAAATAGTCGATCAAAAACTTCCAATTTGCAAAGAGATTCAACATTTTTTTCGATATAGATGTACGACCATTTTTCCCGAAGTTATACCACCTTGTAAAAGGTTACATTGTAAAATATCAAAGTTCCGTTTTGAAGAAAGCATTGCTATCCCGGACGAAAATATTCTGGGAGCTTTCTCTGCTCATCTGGCGTCACACTTGTTAGTGACCGGCATCTAAAATCGGCGCGGGGTGTTCATTAGCGGCGCATCGTGACTCCGTGCCAAGGAATTGTCGGTCTTTGTTTGGCGCATGGGCTTCCACGTCCACGTTGCGCGCCGCGGCAACCGTAAAGTTTATCGCCGTCACAAGGGACGCAAAACGAACAGCAAGAGAATTCCGGGAGGGGATCGAGACCGGAGAGATGTCAGGGGCAACGATCGCGCAGCTGTACGGACCATCTAAAAATATGCGGCGAACAATATCGAGATCTCGCGAACTCCGATTCGTGACGGTCGTCTTCGATACTGTTTCCCGGAGAACCGAACAGTAAAACGACTTCGTTTCGCGTATAACCGCGGGAGTCGGCTTCCTACCTTTCCTCTTTAAATGCTTTCTATTTTACGGGATACTATTCACCGCGTGTACAACTTCCGAAACTTTCCCTTGCTCATCGGCTAAAAATAACCCATGCCTTCCACGACACTGTCTCCTGTTCCCCGAACAATTCTTACCGCTTTGTTCCACCGCCTTTTCTACGGTTTCGTACGTATTTCTTCGCGTTTTCATCTTGCTCTTCTGCTTCTCCTATTGTCCTATATCTGTCGTTTCTCGTTTTCACGTTTACTGCTCGAAAACATTTTCCTTCGAATTTTTGAATATAGATTTTCTGGAATTGCAGTCAGTCCCGCAATGCAGCAACGGTAACAATGGATTGATCCAGCGAATGTACAAAAATCACACTCGACGCAAGAAGACAAGTCAAATAATGTCTACAGTGGCAGCGACACGTCCCAGCTCGTTTCAAAGTGACACAGAACTGTCCGCCAGCGCTTGAACTCGAAACAATAATAATAAAACAAATATTGGCTAGGAGGGGATGATACATAGAGGTCGAATTCGAGAGCCAGCGGTTCGCGAATTGTTCCGCAGAGCAGCTCGGAAGACAGATTTCAATAAAACCTGTTTGCGATCATGACCCGAAGGTTCTCTCGGTCAACAGGCGAAGAGCAAACAGTGATAGAGTGAAGATGAACGAGAGAGGGCGAAAGAATCAGGAGAAAAAGGAGGAGCCGGGAGCAACGAAAACGAAGGAGAGGAGAAAAAGCTGACGAGAAGAAACCGAAGACGAAGGAAAAGAATCCGAAGAAGAAGAAGCACGTAGCGGCAGATAAAAGCGAGAGGGGAACACGCTACCAAAATAGCTGGACATTCCGTTAAGTTGCCTCTCTACAGCTACTCGAGACGCGAAATAAAAGGTCGGCAATAGGACCGGGGTCAGAGAGAACCGAGCCGGCGTTTATCTGTCGTGTTCCTTCCTCCCGGTTCCACCTCGAAAAGCGTTTCAATTACAAAATCCTGCGAAATCACCCGGGCGACTCTCCTCGCCAGCTGCACGTCCACCCGTTATATTTGTTGTGCCTCGCCACCACCGCCACGCTGGCCATCCTCTATACTCTTTTTCACCCCCGCACACCATCCCCTCCACCGATGGGTTCGACCGATGCTGCACACTACCGACTACAATCCCCCTTCCCCTCCGCACTGCTAGTTCCCTGGACGTGGACTCACCGCGGACCGAGGAAGAGAAACAAAAAGGGCACGTCTATTGTTTGAACAAGCCAGAGTAAACACCGGTGTCCGACAAAATCGAACTGCCAAGGCTCGCGAATCGCAGACAGATACTTCGATATTCATGTCGCGCTTTCCATCCCGCCCCTAAAACCCCTAACCCTCCGCGTTTCGCTACTCGCCGATGATTAACCTTTCACCCTCGGGATTCAGGATTCGGGATTCGGGATCGAGTTCGGACTCGTCCATGCGAAATCCGAGGAATCCCACGGAATTTTCGACCCAGCCCGACCATGATACTGTTATCCGTTTCGGTTTAATTAACTCCCCGCGAGAGGAATATCCTTCTTGCGGTTCGTTCGACCAACCCCGACAAACACGGTGTCGGTCGAGGAACCTTTTCCATTCCCTTGACCATCGTACATCACTCCGGAAATCCATTGCATGTAAGATGCTGAGAGAGTAATTTTTAGAAAATGTTTTAGAATACTTGGGCGAATTTAGGGGGGACATTTCATCAAATGCACATGAGCCACAAGTTTCAAGTAGAAGCGGAAACCAAAGGGGATGGTTAAGTGACTCGACGCTCGAAAGTCTTATCGCCAGTAAATACGCGAGTTTTCTGCTATCGTAAATTACGCGGCGCGCAATTCGAAATGGCAAATGTTTGCTTTAATCTTCGCTCCGTAATCCCGGCACAAAAGAAGCCGGTTTCATATGCGCAAGAACCCCGCGATTTCATATGGAATTTTTCTTGAAAACGATCCGTTCTCATCGCGCGTGTACCGCGAAATTGAACAAGCATTCAAATAAACGCGGCCGAAACTCCGGTTATTTCACGTGTTGAATCATCCAGACAAAACAGGTTGGATAATATTATATATAAGCTTTCTCCACCTTCTCTGCTCGGTTTCCGATTGAACATTTTCGGAGAGTGATATATTTAAGATTGTTACGTGAGACGGCTGTCTGCCAATAAAACGAGAAATTGGGAATTTCTATAAAAACTAAAACTCGTACGAAAATATCATTTCAATAAATTGTAAAATATTCAATGAACCGGGTTATCTCACGGAATCTTTTGAAAGAGCAGAAATAATTTTACCGTCGATCCTTGATCTAGCGGAGAGATTTTTAATAAATCTGAAAATCATCGCTTTCCATAAATATCGGATTCTTGAGCAAGGTACATATCGATTTTCTGTCTAATATACATAGCTAATCAGAGATCCTTGTCTTTAATTTCCATTTAATCTGTACAGAATTCCTTGTCCTCTCACCCAGAAACTGCACCTAATAATGAAGTAACCGTGCACGTGGGAATATTCATGAGGGATCGTCACATATACTACATAATTACGGGTTACACAGCTCGATATTCTCTTTCCACGTTCCTCTCTATGTACCGGTTTATTTTATCCTCTAATTTCGTGTGGAATATTGCTAGTTACACCATAAGGAGAAGTTCTGCTTCGTATAACATTCATAAATAGTTGCAGAATACTACAATGAAGAAGATCATTTTCTGAAAGCAATATTATCATCAAGAAAAACAAAATATGTCACCATTCAACAGTCTGGTTACTTTAATGAAAAATAAATTAAAGATTAAACGTCGAGCTGCGTACAGCGGAGATTCTAGTTGCGGCAATATTTTTTGTTGAATTTTATAAAATTCTATTGAAACTGCTACAGAGCAGGGGAAGTCATTC
Organism: Lasioglossum marginatum; assembly: GCA_028455795.1. Classification (NCBI taxonomy): domain Eukaryota; kingdom Metazoa; phylum Arthropoda; class Insecta; order Hymenoptera; family Halictidae; genus Lasioglossum; species Lasioglossum marginatum. Next base: position 6,809,957 of record CM052276.1, read on the forward strand.
TTTACAGGCTGAAAGTAGAACTGGCAATTTAAACGTACAATAGAACAATATTGCTGCCCTTTATTCGGCCAGCTTCATAACAGCTCCGCTTTCATCTAGAAGGTCCGGGAACGTCGTCGATATATGTCACGTTGATCCGTTTAAGTTAAGCGTTTAATACAATTATACTAAAGAAACGGAAGTGCAATATACCTGAGCGAAATGCCTTCCGCCGAATCATTCCGTCCTTGCTCTCACGAATGAATAGGGTCGTTCAAATTCAAAAGGCGCCACTACACTAAAAAACGATCCGACATGACTTTCCGTTAAGAAAAACAATTTATTGAAATATTCATCGATTTCAAAATATTTCAAATTTTCATGAAGAACGGACGAATAATTTGTGATTCATGAATCAGAAGAAAATTGAGGAGCGCGCCGGATTGATATGAAAATTGTGTACAGTGTTGGAGAAAGAATGGGAACGATGGATAGGTGGTTAATACCTTGGTAATGGCGGCTACGGGGTTGAAAAAAGCCCTAAGATCGACGCGCCACGCCGTCGTCTCCAATATTCCCTATGATTTTCGAAAAATAAGCAGAACGCATGAGAGGGATTGTAAGGGTGTGATTGGTGGCCGTTATAGGTAGAATGGGGCGTCCTGACACGAGGCCGAATAACAATGGCCACATCCGTGTATGTGTTTCCGGTCGGTGAGCACCTTCCGGTTGTGAATTACGCGGGTGAATAAATAGAGTGGGGATCACGGCTATTCCCGCCGAGGAGAATATTACAACTGCGAGCGCAGAACTTCATATAGACCGACTAATGAAATTGAAATGAACGGTAAAGGAAGGATTATGCTCGTCCACGGTGACGAACGACCACGGATCCGTGCCCGGTCCTGGCCTTACATCTATCATCCCCGTGCATTATTGACCCGCAACGACCTAAATAATTCCTTTTTATCGCGGGACCGTCTCTCCCGCGAGCCGACTCTCGTTAATCGCCTGATTAAATTCAAGGGGCAAATGCGTTCTGCCATCGTGCCACCCTGTGCTCTCGATACAAATTACGTTCGATTTGACGAGATTGAATCCGAAACAATTCGAAATCTGAATGATTAGGTGCCGCTTTTCCTTATCCTGCGATATCGACGATTTACATGCATCGATATACTGGCTCGCGAAATGATAAATACATAATTTAGATTTTTGCGTCGTTTTAACAATTGGAGAAAGCAGCTCCGATCGCGTTGCCCTTGAAATATGTTGTCAAGGTCAACATTCTGAACTTTTTCCGGCAGAATTTTTAAATGCAAAATGCAAGTGCATAAAATTCACAGTACATTTTATCGTTATACCTCGGTGAATCCCTCGTCTTGAATCTAAATAAAATTCTTTTCCTATCGATGTTCAAACATTAAAGCGCTCGTAGCCACACGATATTCTTCTATGAAATGATTAAACACGTAGAAATCCGTATTTCCATTTATACCGCGCTTCTCCGTATTCACGTACGAGTTCTTTCATTTTTTTTCTCGCTTCGTTCTCCCCTGGAATTGGTTTGCCGGTGCAAGAAAAAAATGTATAATCCAAACGGAGTGCTATTGTAGGAAGCGATACGCGCAATACGAAACGTAAGATCGACCGGAGCGCAGCAGAGTATCGATTGCAGCTGGGCGTGCGGTGTTTGAAAAATTGAAAAGAAGACGCCTCGGAGCGTGAAGCATACGATGAACGTCAAATTTTTAACTGGCCCCATAGAGTCGCTGATGAAAATCACTCGTCTGGGCTTCAGCGTGGCAAAAGTGTATTGGAAATTTCGTGTTTTACGGTTTGACGGTCTGCAATCGATGACACGCGAGGCCATTGTTATCCCCGTTGCGCGCGGAAAACTAAAACAACGAGAGCACGCTGGGCGCGTTGTTTCATAACGCGTGATTACGCGATGAAAAAGAGATTTCGTCTCTGGGAAGGTTCCTCCTCTTCCTCCGTTATCCAACGCGACCAAATTTTGTTGGATATCCGACGATATTCGGCATATTCGGAACGAATTCATCGCGATATTCGGTCGGAATTCGCGTTTTGTAAGGTTGCCGCGGCGCGAGAAGGAGACCGATACACTATTGAATTAATTTCCATAGTGAAGTACTCGGATTAATTAGAAGTCGCGGGCTGCCCCGTCGACATGAACACGCGTGGATAATTATTCTAATGGGCCAGGCGGTGTTTGTATTTACCATGCCGATGGCGCATTCAAAGGATCGCAACAACCTTACCCTCCGCACGCGTTCTTGCGCTCGAGGAATATACTCGACATCTCTGCACCAGCATGACCCGCCTTGTGCAGCAGCGCGTGTATTAGAACTCTAATGACCGAATAAACGAATACCCCGACCCCAGTCCGGCGCAATTGTTTGTATATTGACGCGACGGAATTGCCACCGTTCTCTTAATTGGAATTGCTCGCGTTAAAACAGTCCGGGAAATATTTTCTTTCGAACCGGAAACAGCTGTTCCGATCGACACACGCATTCCATCCGCCATCTATCGAATTCTCCTAGCTCCATTCGCTGCTAGCCTGTTATTCTAGTTTTTCAAACTACCCCTCTCCCCAAATAGCATAAACTGATAATATTTCGATAATTTCTCGTCATCATACAATATAACATTATATTATTCCATTCTCTTATACCATCAATTTATCCGCGATAATAATACAAGACACATATAGCAAGGTTTTACATATTCGATATTGAAGATAAATGTTCAAACGGTATGCCGTGTCATACAGGTGTACATACGGTTTCTCAAAAATATACAGATCCAAATGTAAATCTAAAGAACGACAGAATAAATCAATATCGACAGAGAAATTTGCATCATCAAACATGATAAACGTATTTTTAAACTGGCCAGTGTTTTCCGATAGTGCATATATAAATTATTTCGCGAGAAATAGGACGAAAGAAAAATATTCTCTGTTCTGATAAAGATAAAATCAAGTCCGTCTAAATTTCATCTTGCAGCGGTTAAAAATGTCTAAATGTCGCCAGCGGACTCTCGAGCATATTGTAGATTTTACACGGTGTTCTATTTTCATTAAAAAAATTGACGTCCGGTAGAATCACGCGCTTTTTTTCGATATTTACAAGCGATGAAGCGTAACGCGCTGTAGACAGGATCAGCATATCCTGGCTCGAACTAGGACACAGAACGATGATGCAAAGTCCGTGGCTTGTTTCCGACTAGATTTGGCTTACCTACAGAGGATTAGCTTCGGTCAGGGAAACCCTTGTTCGTGGTTTCTCCCCGTCCACATTTCGGCCGTATGCCACCGCCGAGTCTCGAGGAACCATGATCGAATCGATCGTGCGGTCATGTCGCCTTTCCTCTATGGAAAAACGCTATTCTCTCTTTGCGTGTCTTAAATATTCATTACCGAATCGTATCACGCTCTTTCTCATTTCATCTTCAAATTTAATCACACTGTCCAATAAGAATGGCAATCAATTTTGTTTCAATCAATACCTACGCAAAGTTCTTCCAAGATTTATGAGCTTGTAATATAATATGTTATAGCTTACAGTAATTTTTGTAGATATTCTAATGCTTTAAATTCAAACAATATTTACTAATCAAGTATTGTATGACGTATTATATCACGTTCATATCCATAAAATCATATGCAATGGAATTATTCGAGGTCGGAGGAAATGTTTAATTTTTTAGTTAAAATAGCTCCGACTGCAAAGAATTAATTTAAATAATTGATTGTCCAAAGAATGTTAACATAAATATCTCCTGTGCCCTGCGCAGGGTTTTAATAGAACTGGATGCGCCGAATTGAAAGGAGCGTTTTGGGAAACGCGAATAAATTTTCTGTAGGCAATGAATTTGCTGGACCATGATGCATTAATATCACGGGTAGAGGTCGAGGAGAACAAACACTCGGATAGACTCGCAAAGTATTTTATCTCTATGCTCCTGTGATATAATTTAGAATAGCCACGCGGGGCATGAAATGGTTATCGCGGGTCGCATAATTAACCGAGATTCTTAAATACGGTCACACAGCCGGGGCTCGGTAATTCCGACTGCCTTCCACGCTTTTCTGTTACGTCTTTACCCGGAGCTTAACATGTTCTTAAGCTAATTAGTCCCGCGGTCGCGTACCAAGCACCAGCTTTGTTCCCGTTGATTACGCGGCGGCGAACAATGTTCTCGAAATTGTAGAACCGTGTAAACACGTGTTGACCGGAACAACAATAGACACCGGTGATACAAAAATAATCAATCGATGCAATTAATCAGTTGCTCCACGCTAATGCAGATATTTATTGTTATAGGTTATGGCTAGACCTATTAAAGTGAACGAGACGTCGCGTATTCCATTAACGCGGTCCGTGCAAACAAATTGTTTGTCTAAATTGATGAACTCACGAGCGTGTGGGACAAGTATAGAAAATTCATGAGAAAATTAGAACGACGGCAGGTATCTCTCTGCATTCCATACAAAATAAACAAAAATCTTTAATTGTGTAAAATATGCAGTATTCTATATTTATCATTAAACTGCGGATCTCTATGCAAAATAAAAACTGACTGCATCGATTGCAAAAAATAGAAACTAAATTGAATTATTTCTTTATTGACATCTTCAATTCCAAAAATTTTTCAACAATTTTGAATTTCATCTAGTCAATTTTGCTATAAATGCATAAAGATCCGCAGTCTATTTACCATCTTTAAGCGCCTTCGCATCGTGGGAACGAGAAATCTCGTCCATCGTGGTGAAAGGATTAACCGGATGGTCGAAGAACAATCGGGCATAATTTATTCGTCGGTGGAACGGCTCGACCGTAAGGTCTCCGAGTAAAAGGATCGTTCGGCGCGATGATGGGAGCATTGAAAATCATCGTAGGCCAAAGTGGCGATATCCCAGGGTAATACAAAACTCTGGAATTTCGATTACCACGGTAACCGGTGGGGTGAATTCGATTTCCGAATAACCGAGGAGTCACCGTTTCACGGGTCTCCGGAGCTAACCCAATTTACACGCATTTCTTATTTCTATGTAGGTGGTGCGAGAGCGTAGACGGCATGGCACGACGGCGCCTTGCAGAGAGAGCACCAGAAGCTGCAGAGCTCGGTAGAGAGCACGTCGGTACATGCACCCTTTAAAAGGAGCGTCGGAGAGGACCGACACTGGAGGGTGGGGCGGGCCTGGAACGAGGAAAGAAGAGGACGGATTTTAATTCGCATTTTCGGATTTCCAATATCGTAAAGCGGCGAAGGAAGACGCCGAGTAATGCCTGACGTTCGATAAGGGTGAGTCTCCTCTCGCGGAGGAGACCGAGAGAGAGAGAGAAATAGGGGATGACGAGAGGATCGCGGGTCGAAAGGGGTTATTTCGTGACTGCTGCTTGCTCTCCCCGCGTATTATCATATTTATAAGTTAGCCTGACTCCTGAGGGATCCCAGGGAAGAAAAAAAAGAACGAAACGAACCCCGGGAACGGCCCGGAATCCATGTATAGTGTTGGACTTTGCTCAGATCAGATATGTTGGTAAACCGGGTTACATGTGTGCGTTCCCGTTATCGCCGTCCCGATCAGATTTACGTGGAAAGGAGAATGGATGCTAGTTCGAAATAATACCGCATAAATTTGGATGAACTTTCGATCGGTTCAACCCCCTCCTCGACCAATTATTGCTGCGGTATCGGACATGTTCATTTAAAATTTCGTATTAATTGCGCTGTAGCGAATCTGCCGGAGCTGTCCGTCTACCGGGCTCCGTGGATTTTAATGGACAAACGTTGTCGGTAAATCCGATGATTAACGCAGATACATTAAAGCTTTATGAAATAATTGCGACAGAAATGCGGACTACATTAACAATATCATCAGCCTGTTCGTGCGAGGTGCAACTAATGCAACTTTGCGAAAGTCTCCACCGTTTTGCAAGATTGATTCGAACAAAAGCAGAATTTATAACGCTACAATCTTCATTGTTATTTCATTTCAGTAACAGCACCATCGATTTCTTCTGTCAGCTAAATCACGCGATTCGCGACTCTGCTACATTTAAGTCGTGATTTTTTAATCAACTTCTAAAAGTATTTCTACAGATTACAGATTTCCACGCGATGGACGAAGGATACTGAATGCTGGAAAAATCGAAAAACTGATTAATCTTTAGTTTGGCAATTTCGAAATCATCAGAATAGATTTGCAAATCAAGGAAGGGCTAATGTTTAGACTAGTTTCGGAGTTTTGATATTAATCCGCGTAAAAGAATCGACCAGTCGGTACCACAATGCAATGGGTTTCCTATGTCCGCCGTATCGCGATGAGTTTAATGGCAGAATCCGCGGTAGCCGTAATATTCGACGTTATTTTGAATATTTTATGGTTACACTAATGCTCCGAGCGAAACTAATTTTGCTGCTACCTCGGAGCGCGGTCCAGCGTTTACACGTTTCAGTAAGAGGAATACTTAATGAGTTTGCATGTTATATAATTTCGCGATGGTTTTTCATAGTCCTACTTCGAGAGCGGGTAACTGTTGCCTTTATTTATCTGTCATATAAAACCAGACCCGTCCAATTTCGCCCGGATTAATGGACTTCGAAGATATATGTCGTCAAGAATGTGGAATCGGCTCGACGTAAATTCTTAAAAAATAGCGGGGCCTGGTGGAACGGTTATTACACCGACTTTTGCTCGAAATATGATACTAAGCGGGCAGGACGTAGCATGGGGGAGAAGGCCTCTCTAAGAGAGAAAAATTTCAATAGGAAGGGCCAGGTCCCTTCCGACCGTAGCCATAAGATTCGTGATACGAATGTCTATATATCTCGTTGCCAGCGGCGGACCGGAGAGATTAATCAAAAGATAATTTTTCCTAATGTAGCCGGAGAGAGAGACGAACAGGCGCCACATGCGAATTATGTCTCCGATCGACGATACTTAATTCGAGAATGAAAGGTCGATCTCGAACGGAGGGAAACGAACGACACGCGGGAACCGGGCGACTTCGACAATGTTTTTTACGGCGTGCATCGTAAAAAGTTCGCAAATTGCGGATGTAATAGCACGGCCGATTAAACGGCTGCAAAATTTAATTTTCCGTAAGATTAATAAACGGCCGCAGCACGGCTGGATGCTTTACGAGCCGCGCAGGACGTTTCCTGTCGTTGCAATTTGTTGGATCAGTTGTTCATCGAATTTAGTAACGCAAGGTATTATTATTGGAAGAATAGTGATTAGACAATGGAAAGAAATGTGGAGAACTAAATGGCTCCATTATTGATACCTTAACAGTTGATTAAGCACTACAAGTATGTGTCCAGACGACTGAAAAGGCGATGTAAAATTGGATAAGGGAGACGGGTCAATGCAACCTTCTTGTCAGCGTCATTCTAAATATGCGCTCCAACAAAAATACAGCCACCAAAAATATTTAACGTCCTCCGAAACGGACGGTGCAGGAAAATATCGAGAGATGGGAACGTGGAAACGTTAGAAACGGACGGACTGAAAACGCGATGAAATTTTCACGGCCGCTAATGCGTATCCTCCGCGGTAATCTAAATGTATGCGGGAGCGTTACGGGCGTACAAACCGAATGTTAACCGAATCTCCTTAATTAACATCCCGGGTCGGAAATATCCGAAAACGCGTAAACGTTCGAGAACCGGAATTCAACGGCGTGGGTGCGGTGCGGGTCAGGTCCCGCCGATTCCGGTATTTCGCCGGTTAGCCGAGGGATCGTCGAATTTACTGATTTTCACTCGCGGCACGAAGTTCGACGTCCGCCCTTCCTGTAACGAGGCGGCGAGCTCTTTCGGCCAGACGAACTGTCCGTCCGTCCTCCGCGCCGTTCGAAAAGATCCCGGGGAAATCGTGGGCGTCGAAACCGGCGGAAGAAAGGTGGAGGAGGGCGGTGCCTAACTTCCTAACCGAATTGTTAACTCGGCAGCAAGCAGCAGACAGAGGCAAACTTATCGGTTAACTTCAGAAGGCGGGGAAGGGATAAGAAAAGATAAAAAAGGAACGACGGATCTCGGTGACCGGTGGGAAGCGAGAGAAAATAAAATAAGCGGGGGTGGGTGGAGGGAGAGTGGTGGTGAACATTGGGGAGCAAGAGCCAGGCAGCAAGAGCAGTCTGATTTGGTAAACACGATTTGAATATCTGATTGCCAGCTACCTTTAAGTCTCATGGTCGATCCCACAGCACCGGTAGACTTGCTGCTCCGTCTGGTTCGAATTATTTTTTCCTCTCCTCTAACTCTGTGGTCCAAGACTTCTCTCTTCCCTTCCCGAGAAACCCGCGGAAAGAAGCCAGTACGTAGCTACCGCCGCGGCGCAACGGCCCGTTCGCGGCCGAAGAACTTGAAATTATTTAGATTTTATAACACAATAGCGAACTTTATGAGCCTGCCCTGCCCGTACCTGCATTTCCATAAGAATTTAATAACACCGCAACACAGCGCGCAATTAATGTACTTTTTTGCCCTGTTAGAGCCCCGGCTATTGCAGGAGACGCGGCAACCATCAAAGGAAACACTCGAGAGCTTTCTTTCTGTTCTCTCTCTCTCTCTCTCTCTCTCTCTCTCTCTCTCTGTGCTCTCTACTAGCCGCCTCTTTTCCCGCCACTGTCCACGCCGGTTCTCCGCCGCTAACGACGTAATAAGAATTATACCCTCGACCAGTATAATATCTTGATTCACGTTTCCCGGGTTTAGATTGGCAGGGACGTTGAATTGTCGGTCTCAGCGACGCCGACGGGATCCGGACAAAAGGCGGCTGGAGATGGCGTGTAATTAATAAATCCGCGAGCATCAATGCTTTTCTCCCTGCCTTCCACCATCGCCATCGTCTTTCTTTCTCTATCTCTCCGGGGGAAGATGACTTCCAGACGCGAATTATATACGTCACGCCCCGCTCTGTGTAATTGCTTTAACCGTTTCCTTCGCGCCAATGAATTTCGTTCCATCCTTGCCCTCGGTGTTTGTCGACGAGGGCTGTGTTTTGCCCGCGGACCGTGCCTTTCCTGCTCCTTCTGTTTGTCCGTTCTTTCGCGGATATCTCTTTCGATTTAATCGGCCGTCTCCCATCCATTCTCATAAATGGAAATTGTTCGGGTCGCGATGTTTAAATTAGCCGAACCCGAGGGAATTGATCTCTCTCTCTCTCTCTCGTCGAAAGGGAATGTCGAGAGGGCCGGTTGGTTCTTCGTGTTTCGAGATCGGATCTCTCGTCCGTGTTTACGCTCCTTCCGTCGACGACTACTCTCTTCTCTCGTCATCGTGCTCGTCCGCAGACGCGAAATAAATTGAAACGCTCCCGGAGCCCGCAGCATCTGCATATTTTAATTGATCGACCTCCGCACGCAATCATATAATCAAAGCACTTAAGCAGGACTCATGAAATTTCAATGTGACGATATTAAATACACGGATACGATCTCAAAGGACCCTCGAGCGCAAACAAACACGGCCCGGCGAATCTGCAAATAATATTCAAGCATCACCACCGCCGAGCCGCGTCGCGGAAATTTCGCTTTCGTTCGAGCAAGACCCTCTCCCCCGGCTTCAGCCAATCAATTGCGAGTACGAATTTTCGATGTTTTACGTCATTTGCAACACGCGAAAAAAAATAGAAATATATTTTCACATTAACAGATCCAGCAGATGGAAAATAGTACAATAATTCGAAGGAATCAACACCATTAGGATTCGAACAGGCTAAAAGTGATGAATTTAATAAACCTCTTTCGCAATTCCCGATGGAACGAGTCGGGAATTTGTAATCGATCTGTGCATTTTAATCTGCAACAAAAATCTATTTACAAGTGACCGGAACAAATAAAATCGATTGAACGAATAAAACAGAATAAACGGTGTGCTGCTCTCGATACGAACTACAGAAATTTTTGCAGGATTTTATATGCCGGTGCAACATTTTGCTAGTATACGTATTAAGAATTTCAGAGGGTATCGGGTCGGGATAACCGTCTAATCGCCGCGAAATTCAGAAACGCTCGGGGAAAATACGAGGTGAATAAGAGGAAGAAGAGCGGACAGGAAAGACCAGAGGAAGTCAGATGCGGAGGTACGGAGGAATTATAATTTTATGAGTGATTATGTCTGCGAAAATATTCAGTAGCTCCGTTAAGTCGTCGGTGGAGTGGGTGGGGTGAGGGTAGGGAGCGAGCAGAATTTAGCGAGGTTTCCGGAAATTTATTTTAAATTGGATGTATTTTGCGGGAGGAAGAAACTGTAACGCCGTGTCGGGGCGGCCTCGGTGTTTTACATCGTTGCAATTTCATAATTTTCCACGGGGCCCACTGTTCAACTCTGATGGCCTGCATTCACTTATTCCCACGGAATATTGACGTAATTTAATAACCCGACACGCGGCAATCCGAAATTTTACTACGGCCATCCGGATGCAATATTCCTTCGCTTCGCCTTTCGCGCGAATCCAGCAATTTGTTTACTTTTCTGAGGGGGAGCGGTCTAATTGCATGGTTAATGGGATCTGGGGTACAATTCTCGCCTGGTTAACCTGTCTAGGGTACAGTGTTTTACATGTGGGTCAGCTGGAATGAAAAGTAACAAAGTGTTGAATACAAATTTATTGGAGACACAGATCTATAAAATTTTAAAGGAACCCCTAACATTTTGTGAATCTTCTTCAGTCTCTGGAGAATTGAATGGCCGTCTGAGGTTCTTCACGATACACAATATAATCGTAAATATAAAGTTCCTGTAAATTCTTTCTTTCTGAAAGTATTCCGATAAATGTGTCTAAAATTTTTAGAAAGATTCCAGCGTGACGCATTGAAGCGGAAGAATCAGAGTACCACTGCACCACCATTAACAATCCAGTGAACGTTTCTCCTCATCCGAATTCGCCGATTCCGCCACAGGATGCGAACTCGCGAGTAGTTCGACTGCGAAGGAGGGGAAGTCCGCCATCTAAGAATACACCAGCGCCGAAAATTTATAAACCGTGCTTACCGAGTACTCAAACGCATCGTTCCACCCGAGGGGGAAGGAAAAAAAGGAGGAAGCGGGACAAACGGTGGCGAGGAGTGAAACTAAAGAAAAGGAGACACCGAAGTTAGAAACTATACGAACTTTAAAGTCGACGATTGTCGGCAGACAGTCGTGTCGGGAAGAGTTGGGGGTGAATAGTCCCAGAGAAAGAGAAAGGAAACTGGAAGCTTTCCCTCCGCACGTACGCAATCGGGGTGTGGCGAACGAACGAACGAAGACTTGAGGAGGTGGGGGTAAGAACGGAGGAAAGAGAGGAAAAAAGCAGGGTGAAAAGAAAAGAGACCGGGGACCTGGCGAGGAAGGGGTCGAAGGCGACGCTGGTCGGTCGAGGCGCAAAGGTGGAAGACTGTCGGCGAAAGTAAGCGAAAGGGGAGAGGAAACGAGAGGATGAGAGAGCCCCTAGTATTTCGCCAACTTGGTAAGCCGAGTCGAGATCTGCCGTGTGAGGATTTCTCCTCGAAAACCACTATCTACCTTTCTCCTCCCTCGCTCTCTTTCTCGCTTTCTGCCTTTCTTCTCTTGTTCTCCCTCGCTCCACGAGCTTTGTTGTGTGCTGCTTTTTTGCGCGAGACCGAATCTTTCGCGAGAAGATTAAGCTCACCGGATATCGAACCTAACCGACAACCTCGACGACAACATACCTGCGTGCACTGTCTACTCCCTTGGCGAGCACCTTCATAGACGTCGACAGTGCTTATGGTCCAGCTTGTTCCGACCAGCATCTTCGCACTAGCAGCTAGAGACGACTTTATGCAGAACAGAAGCTTTTTACGTCGGCAACAAACAGGTGTTAACGCCACAACAAATGTGTCCATAATTATGAAAGTGGTCAACTATTTTAAACTGAATTATTTCAACATTATATGGAATTCATTTACTGTTAATATCCTTTCCCTTTAAATATCTCGACACAAGAAATATATGACTTGGACCACTTTCATAATTATAGGCACAAATATCAAGATCAAGATTGAAGGAATTCCACTCACTCGAGGAGATACACGGATCGATGCACGGTACCCTGTTACAGTCGTGTAAGTTCTGAAAAACCGTGGGACAAACAAGTGAAAAATGGAACGATTTCGAACGTCGACGCACGGCGACCCGGCGATATTTCGAATTCAATTCGAAAACGCTTACTCCCGGTAAAAAACGGTTATGTGTCGAAGCAGCCACGCTTCGAGAACGAGATTCAGCGATGTTTACCGTTGGAATCGAGGAAACTCGTATGGAAAACAGATACAAAGTTGTTGTCGCGTCCTCTGGCCAGCGGAATAGCGGAACTGTAATGGAAAATGAATTCGCCGGGGGACAAACAATGTGAGAAATGTTAATAGTGTTCTGTCATACATGTCGATGTCCTCCGGGAACGAAACCAATCAGACTTAAACCAGAATATTAAATATAAATGTACTGGAAAAATCTGTAATAAACGCGATTAAAAATTGCCGAAAATGATGAATTCTCTTAGGAAACAGCTGTTGTGTCGATGCGCGTGGGTTTTATAAAAAATACACCTGCTGTCCAATGCAATAACAAGACTAAATCCATCGACACGATATTGGCCGGCACTATCAACCGACAGACAGCCGCAGCATATCAAAATCCATCACGTACCGTAACCACCGGCCCGGCCGAAATAAACTTCGCGCACCCCATGAACCCCTCGCTCCTCCCTGACGGTGCACTGGTCCCAAAAATTACAGGCTCGATGCACATTTGGCCCGCAGCCTCGAAAAATATGAAAACGCACGGGGAAAGACACTTCTATCCAACCCTTTGTTTCGTATTAGTTTAGGGATGGTTAATCATTACAAAAAATCTGAATATAGTGAAATTTAATATGAATATTAATTAAAACTTTTTTCAATTTTTATACAGTTGTATAATTAATTAACTCCATGAACCATCTTTCGCGTCCCGAGGGTGCACCGACTCCAAAAATTGCAAGCTCGATGCATATTCGACTCGTGTGCTCGTAGAAATGCCAGAATAAATGCAGGAAGAGCATCACTTGACGTGTTTATTTCACACGAAATTGCATTGATCAGAACATACAACAGCCTTATCAATTTTCATACGATTATGCGGAGAAAATACACATGAATTTCAACCGCAAGATAACAAGCTAGCCAGAGTGAGACGAGGGTAACTAACTCGATGAACGTAGAAGCATCTTCATTATTATCTTTTCCTCTCAACTGGAAGAGCTGCTACAGGGAAATTATTTATGTAGATTCGAAAGTGAATTATTGCACATGTATACCTGAGAATCTGCAGACTGGGATGAGTATCATACGTTTTAATTTTCCAATTTTGTTAAATGAACTGCTTTGACTCTACGGGATTTTCGAAAGGAAAATGGAGGGGTGGTTTCGATCGGGGAAGAGGGAATCGAGGGGTGATGACGAGATCGTCCACAGCGACCGAGCCATGATCAAAGATAATTCCCGATCAAAGATTAAGGATTGCTCCCGTGGGCCACGTGGCCCGTCTAGGAATCAAAGTCCAACGAAATATAAAATGCATGAAGCGAGAGTCCCCGGGGGGCAGCCAGGCACTAGAAACTCCCCTCTGCGGAAAGAGGACGTGCGCGGAAACCGCGCGCGGACCGTTTCCTCGCCGGTTTTCACCCTCGCCTCTCTCGCGCGCGCGTAGGGTTGCTACGTTTCGGAACGCACACGCACGTACGAACAACCGGAATGAGTATTGTACACTAAAAATCGAAACCTCGCTCCCTACCGATCGGATGTGCGTGTCCCCAGCGTTTCGATTATCCTCGGCGGGCAAACTTTACGACGCGGAAAACTAGAATTCTCGGCGAGGCTGCGACACTTTGCTTCCCGGGACGAAAGTAACATGGAGGCGAAAGAAAAATGGAGATTGCGCGGCTTCCTCAAAGCTGCGTGAATCTTAAAGAAACAACCGGATGAAAAATGAACGAATGAAAATCTTTCTTTAGAACGCGATCCTTTATCGAAGAGTCACGTGTACGGTCAATTATTTGGACAGATATTATTCGTTAGGCAATTACCGCAAACGAAAGAAAGATCGTGTTATTCCGCCTTGAATATTTTCTCTCCTCCTCTGGTCACCGTTCATCTTCTAACATGAGGTGGAAACGAGTGGAAACGGAGATACTTCGCGCTAATCGGATGAGAGCGGATGAATATTCACGAACGCATACGCGCATGCAGAGAAAAGTAGAATAATCCGTGCCTGGCCGGTTGCCGCTGAATTTTTAGTATTTCCTTCGCCGAAGGGTAAACGAAATTACAGACATCGTTACATATTTCGCGCCTCTGTGGTAATATCATGAATATTAGCGAAACGGTCGACGTGGACGGACTGGCAACGCTTCGCCATCCGGAAAAAGGAACGCGCGTCTTGTCATTCATCCATTCGTTCGTTCATTCATTCATCGCTGCGTGGCAGATCTTTACATAAATCGTCAGATCAAAATCAACCGAGAGGAAAACCTTTTGACACGTGGAATTGCATCAAATAATTCTGCAAAATCTAAACCATTTATACCTGATAAAATCTTCTAGCACCTACGAGTCCACGAAAAATTTGTTAAACCTGGGTGAAAAATATAGGACAGTCAAGCTATTAGGTGGTTCGGAAAGTAATTTCGTTATGACTAGACTGATGAAATATAAAACAGTAAAAGATTAGAAAAATATAATAAAAAGCTTATTCTAAATGGTAAAAAATTGGCTATCATTTTCCTTTGAGAAAACGAAATGACTTTCCAAACTAATGGATACTTCATTGAATATGTTCTCGTGAAACGAGCGCAAGTAGAAGAATCGATAACAGTCGGCCGATTAAAACCGTTCGAAAAGCAACATTTGCGGGGACAAAGTGGCGTTCCACGTGATGCGGCCCGCATGTTGCGCCGCAAAAAAAGAGCGCACCCCTGGATAGACTAGCCATTTCGATGCACAATAGCGCAATCATCGCGTCTGTCGATCGCTAAACGCGCCTAATCCTCGATCGGATTCGCTTAAAAGGTCGAAATATTTTTATCGGGAACGTTCCACGATTATCCACGCGTTAGTCCCCACAGAGGGGTTCGGGATTAGTGCTCGTAAAGAGCGAATCGGAAGCTATGGAAATCGTTGGTATTTTTGCCACGTAGGTTGCAGGCCTCGCGAGCATATTAGATATTAGATTTAGCGCGCTTACAACTGTCGCTGTACCTAATTAGGGGTGCGCTCCCCTGGCGGAACAGATGGCAGCCCTCAGGCTACGAGATAATTCCATGGAAAGAGAGAGAGAGAGAGAGAGAGAGAGAGAGAGAGAGAATGGTTCAAGAGTGGCGTAGCTGGAGAAAACCGTCGGGGAATAGTTGTACGCGGGAAAATATAGGAAGGAACGTCGGATAGAAATGAACAAAGAGGAATCGGCTCTCTCGCGGCGGGAGGGGGCTAGGGGCTTCGAGGGAGATAAGCAAACTTGGGAATAGATTCTACGGTGGAGATGTATGCTCGGGATCCAATTCGCGGGGCGACATTCGTTATCAAACTGCTTTAATAATTCATCGAAATTAGATAATGCCGCGGATTGGATAAAGGGAGGGCAGCGTGGACCACGTCTACCTATTCGGGGCTGTTAAACGGAGAACGGTAAAGCGAGCCGGTGGCTCGTTTATTGGGTTAAAGGTTTCATTCGTCCTGGAACACCGGTCTCTCGATCCGATATCGAGGACAATGAGTGGCCCTCTCCATATTATATCTGTGTTCTCGAAACTATCTATCTATCTATCTACTCGTCCATCTATCTATCCCCGTCCTGGACGGCGAGATTGCGCGAACAGCAATCGAATAACTCGCCGTATAAAATCCGCATTCGCCACCCCGGAGATGATAATGCACCCAACCCTTCAAAAATCGGTAATCTGGAACCGTGAACGGCTCGTAAAAACGATCCGATCTCGGAGACGGCCCGGATACCGTGACGACCGAATGCCCGTTCAATGTATGTGCATTATTTTATCAAAGTACGCGCGGATTCCCGATCGACTGAATCTTTGAACGATCCAACGCCCGCTACCGGGGCTGTACGAGAATAAATTACTGGCGGCTCGAGAACTACGGCGAAATTCGAACTATGGCCATGCTCACTCGCTACGTTATTTCGCTCGAGGAAACACGGGAGGTTTGTTCGGTCATCCGGGTCTGTTCGGGCACAAACAATTCGCGAACCACTTGGAAAAATTTCGTCCACCTTTGTTTTTGCGCTGTGTAATGGCCGAAGTTTTTCAACAAGTCTCGTAATTGTGGGGAAAAAACTGTCCGGGCAATGTTGCAGAAAAAAAAATTATGGTCACATTGATCAATTAAGCTTGATCGGTTGAAAGCAATATTTTTTGCTGGATCCTATTCCAACGCGTTCGCGGGTCAAATAAATAAATAAAAGACTGGAGTCTCGTGTTCTAATTGAAATTCTCTTCATCCCTGCGCAGGATAAAAATTTACAATTTTTGTTATAAAACGCGCGCGACTGAGCGAATTTATTCAACACACTGGCCACCGAACCAGCGACGATAAATCATTGTCATTACTACGCTGCGTACTTTTGTGAATTTATAATTTGTTAAATTGAAAAAAAATAGTGCAACGTAAAGGCCAAGGGAATTTAATGTGATTCTGATGCACAAAGGCTACAGTCGTTGGAAATAAGAGATGCAAAGTTGTATGCAAATCCGCGGTCTAATTAGAGCCATGTTTAAAATTAATTTTTAAGCGTGGACAGATAAGTGAGTCACGACTGGACTGCGGATCTGCATGCAAAATAAAAATTGTTTGCATTCACTGCGGAAATCCGCAGACTAATTAATACACGTGAAGTAGGGATCTCTAGTATCGAATAATATTCAAATAAACGCGCAAAGCTCGACGTTAACGAACGTACCGGTAAACAGGGAGGTTTTTGCAAAGCGGTGGCACAAAGAGGTGGGGCAAAATCGAGCAATTAGCGGAGCGCGTGTCGTCGACGGCGTTCGTAGTTCCCGCGTCGTAAAAAGAGGCATTAATCGTCGGAAGTCGAACCCTTCGTCAGAGGCTGAGACAATAAAATCCGGCTTGGCAGCGAAAGAAAGTGTCCGCTTTAGCGGTTACACCGGTCGCGGTGGTCGCCGGGTGGTGTAAGTGGTACCAGGGCTGCATTAGGGTCAATTCATTTGCATGCACTTTTACGTCGTTCCGGCTTCAAAAAATATTTATCGCCCGAGGTTTCCCCGCGACCGGGCCGCTTATGAATTATGCATGGTTGAACGCGCAGGACGCGGTAGCTCATTCCTGGCCGCAATTTCGCCATTGAAGTGTAATTTCGCGCCGCGCGCCGGTATTAGGAACCGCCAACGAGCTTTTTGTGACGATGCTTACAAACGACATCGCCACGAGGTGTGTCGTTCGCTATCTTCCTGGAGCGGTGAGAGGCTCAAAGGCTCTTTGCCGGGGCGACACGTCGAAAGGGCACAAAGGGCCGCGGGTAGGGAAGGACTGTTTCAGCGTTCGCGAAATGAATTTAACGCGTGAAAATGCCTGGATTGAATTATCACCCGTCTGTCGCCTGGGTGGGGCACCTGTGCTAAAGGTGCGACCGGAGAGAGAGAGAGAGGGAGAGAGAGAGAGCGACACCTCGCTCTTTGAGCGTTTACACAACACGGAAACGTTTCCCTGTAGGAAACACGGGCTGGCGACGACGCGACGTCCTCAGAATTTCGCGCGGCCGAGATTCTTCGGGGAAGTTTCCGGCCGGGACGCGTGTGTACCGCATGAAATTTTAAGGGTTGCAGGAAAGAAAGCGAATTTCAACGAGCCCCGCTCCGCAGAAAGCCGGCGCAAACTAGTTTTCGTCGCCTCGGCCCTCCACAGACTGAATAATTCCACACGTGGCCGGAACGCGTTCCACCTGTCATTAGACATCGTTAAAATATTTAAGCTCCCCAGCTTGATCTTTTTTCTTCTCCTTTGCTCCTCCTCCCTCTCTCCCCATCTTTATTTTTCTCCGTCTCTCGTAGAGTCGTCTTGTTTAACGTTTCATCTAGCATATTTACGACTCGCACTATTCGGCCGCGAGAGGAATACCAACGTCAGAACGTGACTGCATACTTTTATGGCGTCATCCGTCATCACGAGCCTCCCTCCGGCATACGTGATACCGATACGGAAACTTCCGGATGAATGATTTACGCGGCATTCGCCTGGGAATTTTCACGATCAGCTTATCCCCGAGTGGATCAACACTGATTTCGAAAAATCCACTTCTCGATCGTTCGATCGATGCGAAATTAGCGACTACCGGTGCGCACCGTGCTCTTTCCGCGCAGAATGGTTACTGGGAACAAGTCTCGTGTCGTGCGCAGAGATTTATCCCTATCGACAGCGAATGACAGTAACGACGCAGAACTTATACAGCGTTGACAGTTTATTCGAACGGACAACAACTCGTGACGAAGTTCGGGATGAAAGTCGCTCACTTGCCAAATTGATTGAAACTTGAAAATTGAGGTGAAGAAAAACCGATGATTTTAGGATTTTCAATTCAACGAATAAGGATTCTTCATCCATGCATAGCATTTTAGCATTACAGCGATCCCATTGGTCTCCCAAAAATATAAAAAAATTCTCACTAATAAGATGACTCGGTAGACGAATGTGAACCGACAAACGAGGTCTGACAGTGACAATAAGCGTCGAGAACGAACCGCGACGCGATCGTCACGGCTACGAAGACACCCCTGTGACAACCTTGCGCGATAGCGTGACTAACACCCGCCATGATCGACACAGTGATCAAAGTCGACGTTCGTAACGTTAAACAGGGATCGCTCGTCACATGCGTTGCACCCGAATAAGCTGCTGCATCCAATATTTCGCTTTGCTACTCGTCGATCCGGAATTTGACGTTCCGCGAAATCGTCTGCAAAAATCTAAAGCGCATTCCCACGGAAATAGCTTTGAGTGGAATTGGTCAATTCCGCAATCGAGCAGCATCAAACTTCTGTACTAAATAATAACGAAGTTAAGTTCATTGATGAACCGGGCAATGTGAACGCTAACCAAGAAACGGGATAAAGATCGATTTTCTCGGAGAGTTCAGACAAGGACGATCTTACCGGTGGTGAACATGGCGTACGTCGGCCGTCCGTCCTGCAGCAGGAGGCACGCGAAAACGAAGAAGGCGGCCATCCTGGGCAAAAAGCTGAAAGCCATCTCTCTACTTCTCTTAACAGACACTGGGAGCGGCGACTCGAAGTCGGAGGAACACCCACGATCTCCGTACGATCGGCATCCGCAAAGAACCGGGTCGAAGTCGAGCACACCGGGAGAATCTCTGGCCGCTTTGTCCAGCGTCGTGGTCTGATCGCTCGGTAGCCGATCGTTCCATCCGCGGTGCGATCTCCTCGATCCACAGGAACGTTTCACCACGCGCGCACGTCCGATCGATCGATCGTTGGATCCTTCGGGTTGCTGCGTAAACCGGAAGAAGCGTTCGCCAGAGGAGTCTTCCGGGCGACCCTCCATCGGGCTTGCGGGGACGAGAGTTCGCGTTCCTATCGCCGGCGGCTCGATTAGGTCAGGATCTTGTAGAAGATGATCTCTCTCCAGCGCATCCTAGATCAATCGTCGAGGTCTTGATATAGAAACAATAGGACAATCGCGACCCGTCACTGGGGAGATTTCTTTGTCGATCGATATCGATCGATGTCGGTCGATTGTCGATCGCTCGTTTTCGCGGTGGGTTGAAACGAACGCGAGGGAAACGCGCGAGATCGTTTCGCGATCAAGAGGATGTTGCACTACGATGCCGGACAATGATCGATTTCGATCCGCTCGCGAGATCGAGAGACGCGTGACGGAGCCTCGAACAACGACCACAGTTCCCACGACTGCGCGCTCGGGACGCCCGGCGTCGACTGGCGTCCTCTCCTTGTAGAGGGGACCGGCAGAGGCAGACGTGCACACGCCGACGTCCCGGCGTCACGGCGCATATCTCCGCCACCCCGGTACGAAATCTCTCACCCTTTGGTGAACCAGGCCAATCGGCGCTTAGGAGTCACCGCCCATCGCATCGCGGGGGCGTCAACCACCCCCGACTTAAGATTTTCGACTTTTCTTAGTCGGACCCGTTCCAATGCACGTATCGAGTCTCCGGTGGCTCTCTCTGTTTCACCCCTCTCCCCCTCCCCTCTTTGTGTAACCAACCCCTCTTTCTCTCTCTCTCTCTCTCATTTTCCCTATTTTTCTCTCTCACTCTCTCCACCCCCGTTTCTCTGTCTGAGTTCGGTCTGTCTTTCGGCGTACACGTGTCTTCCTCCTTTCCGGCAAACGCCGCGGCGCGGCTCAGCATGCGAGTAACGTGCCGCTAACAGAAGGGAACCGCGAAGAACGCGGCTAATTCCAACCTTTGCGGGAAATGTCCCTGATGCCGTTCCGACTTCCGGCTCGAAACCGAGGATCCTATTTACTGTGGAGAACGCGAGACCATCCAGCCGACAGAATGTAAATGTCCCACGGCTGTTTTGATAGCCGACGGAAATGCCGATCTTGCGAACCAGACTCGTACAGCGCACCGGTCACCTCCACGTCTATCGTGATAAACACGATGGAAAATTGTCGCGATCCCGACTCCATCCACCGCGAATTGTGCACTATACATGCGTGCTGATGATATTCTGGAACGTCTCTAACGGAGGCTCGATATCGAATGGAACTAGCAGCCCTTGCTCCTTGCAACACGGTGAACATTTTGTTTAGCTACGTAAATGCATGAGAAACGATGCTAATTGAGTGGTTTTATCTATTCCTTGCAGAAAATGTCTATAAATTTTAATGTAAAATTTTAAAAGGAACTCTGCTCTCTCCACGATGCTGCAGCCAGATTTTATAAATGAACGTATGAATCAATTTGAAGATTTCGCATTGCTGCAGCTGGAAACGTTTACGGACGGTAATGTTTTTTTATAAAATAACGTACGAAAATGCATATTCGCGGGAAGATCCTCGGTCCAGAAATAATTGATGTGACGCTTGCACGGAACCAGGCGCAATATGTAAAAAGAGCAGGAAGAACCGCGGCAGTCGTCCGGACAGCTGTTTACAGTTGATGTAGAATCATGTGGTATGTAACTGCGCTGCCATTAGAATAATAGTGCTCATCTTTTATCAAAAAGCAAGTCGCAGATGTACAGTACGCTCATTTCGTATGACATTTCATTTTCGTGAAAAATCGTCGGTGACGTTTCCTCGCGCGAAATAGAGCGTGGAACTACCGTGAACTTCTGCCGCCGCGTCGCGCCGAATACTTTCAAACTGTGATTCGACGTCGTTCAAATATTTTTGTGGGGACTAAAATTTTCGGGGAAAACCTCGGCTCTCGTTCTCTCCGTTCGGCGAGCAGCGGGGCGGAGGGTGAAGAGGCGCGAGCAATTCGATTATACATCATTATATTCGAAATTAGCGTTTTCCGTGGATCCGTTCAGCGAGACAAGTGATTAAAAGCGGACTGTTTGCGGCTCGGTCGCGACGTCCCGTCTCCCAGGAATAAAATCGAATTACAGTTTAATGAAATCCCGATTGGCGGGCCCGGCCGCGGTCACAGAATAAAATCACTATTTCGCCGAAATAAATGCGCGCTGTAACCGCCGGGTTAATTCCGATTGGCCGGCCCGGAGATACGCCGAGAATAATGCGTCTGTTTACGGAGAAAACCCGGGCATCGTACAGAGGAGAGAACAGAGCACGAGGTATCTGCGAGGATCGCTGGGCTCAATGGACCAATTCCGGATCGCTTTATCAAAGAAGAAAACTCGATTTGAATCCGGAGCTATCTTTCCGAACGGCGGCGGCGATATTAAGCGGTCTCCCCAAAAACGATCGTCTCGAAAATTTCAAGAGAGACTCTCGAAATTCCACGGACCCCGGCCGAGAGATCGATCACCGTTTTGTTTGTCGAGGATTCTGAAATCCTTTGGCCCGTAGACCGATCGAACAATAGCAGATAAATATTTCGTTGCAGCGAGAAAGTTGCCGACAAAGGAACAAGCATTTCGAGAACTTTTGCCAAATATTGGAATTCGATAGCAAGTTTTTCCGTGGAACCGCGATGTATCCGCCCCTTCCACCGTGTGTACACACCCATACACACGTATGTGTTGGTGTGCATAAAAACGTTACGTTTCTTCAGGCTTTGCATACGATCGCGTGCACACGCTAAACCCCGGTGCCCGGAACGGTAACGAATATTTCCCCGGTCCGGCTGGGCCGATCCGGCCGAGAGCGTTTATTTGCACGGACCTAGCAGAAATTAGCCGGAATTGATAGGTGAAAAATTTACGCGTTGCTTCAAATATTTACATGATCAGTCGAACTTTATTCCCGTGACGGGCCCGGCCGCCAAATATTAGCGGATCTAGTTCGAAACCCCGAGAATTCGTGCAAATTTATTCATCCCTCCGCGTGAAATAATATTGCGTGTGTTTCGGTTGCCGCGTTACGTATCGGCAGCATTACTATCGCATTAATTAGCAACTTTCGATTCCGTATATCATCGCATTCCGACCTGCCAATGTTTCATTTCCGGCTTAGAGCGGCCGCTTGCTTTAGAAACCCTGTTCGAACGCGTATTTGCAGTTTGTTTTTCCGAAATTTATCCTGACTCTGCCTACCGGGAGAGCCTATTGACCCTCGTGCGATCTCTAAAAATAGTTGCGCCGGACATTTACCTGTAGTTTTGCATTTCAATTCGACCAGCTGTGTTTTATTCGTAATCTCATATTTTAAAGGGACGCGTGAAATCACAAATTCGATATCTGAATCAGTTAATAAGACTTCTTAAGAAGTTCTAAATTATTTATTTTCCGTTTTCAAAGCGATATCAAGTAATCGCCAGCAGGCGGTTCAGGTATTGAAACATCCAAAAATGCAGCGGGAACAATCGGAAAGCGATTCGACGCCGAAAAAATCTGGAAAAAATCCTAGAATTCATACCGGAAAAAATAACCATCCGCGGGTTTGCTGTATTTAAAAAATTCGAGAATACATTCATACCGACATCGGTGGCATTGCCGTCTCCTTTTCACGAGGTTTATTTTATAAAACAGAAATCGCATTCGAGGCAAACCCGCGACTGTAGAATTCATCAATCTATGAACGCGTTTCACAACGCGCGCGCCGAACGGGCTGCGCAAAGTGCGTGCGGAAACGCACAGAGGAAAAAATTTAAGCCCCCCTTAAGTCGAATGAAATTTTTTCGAAAATGGAATGCCGCGTGGTGGAAAAATAAGAGGAATGTTGGAAAATCCGATGGTCGGGCGAGTTAGCCGAAGCTGCTCACTTCGGGGGAAAAATGAATTAACCGCCGTCAAGGGGATACGGGGTTGTTTCGTGAAAGGGGTGAGTAGTTGCGAGAAGGAAGTTTTATTCGGTGCATGGCGCAACATAAACATCGTATTCAGAGCGTATAGCTGCCGGTTCTCCTTAATACGAGCGATCCGGACGCAAATCCACGGGAGATCTGGAGTTCCCAGTGAGCGGTAAAGGGGAGGTAAAGGCAGATTGCATCGATGTTTGGCGAAGACAGAGTGGGAAACGTCGAAGAAGACGAAGGATGGTAGCGTGGGGGTGGTAGGTCGGGTTGGGTCGGGGCCGCTTTCATTTCGTTGATGTAAGTTTGAAGCTTCGTAGGTCTGACGGGCAACGCGTTTCGGCTTGTCCGCAGATACCCTCCGAGCGAGAGGAAGGTAAACCAGCCCCTCAATCTCGGCCAAAGTATCCGCGTTCATCGCCATCGGTAATCTCCGTTCTTCATCCACGGCTTTCTTCACCAATATTCTCGACTCCCGTGGCTCGTTGCCGGTCACGTGTATCGGACCACCTTCCCTAAACCACTTCCCTATTCTCATTCTCCACACACATACACACCCCGTTTGGTCACAGATTTCGCAACTGTTGTAACAAAAGGAATTTACGCATGGAACGATTAGCCACGCGTAGGCGCTCTCTCCTATCAGCTCGTGACACGAGTTTCGGCCACTTTCATCATTAAGAGAAACTTCTGCGGCCTGTGCGAGGGTGGAGCCCGGTGCCGGTAATATCTTTAAGAGAGTTACCGGCAACGCGGAATGATAGTCGGCATGTCACCTCGGCAATAACTTCAACGACCGGTTATCGAACTCGCCCAGCCGCGATTTATTCGCTCGTAATGAACGCCCGCGATGCGACGCTGATCATTTTTCAACGGACGCGCCTTTAAAACCGCGGCTAATGAGAGATTGATCGCTGGGACGCGCTCGAGAACCGTCGGGAAGCGCGGATCAAACGATCAGAACAAGGATATCCGACCCACGTTTCTCTTCGTTCCCGTTTCCGGGTGTTCCACGATGCCTCCTCGATTCCCCTATCCGACTGAGAGCCGATTAATTGAACAGAAGATTCAACCGGCGAAACTGATCACGTGAAAAACCATCGGCTGTCTAGATCGGGTGAATGATTTCTGAGTGAGATACACCTAGATACTACGCAATTATAATCTCTCCAACTAAGTTTTGCTACACGTGATTTTGTGAAACACGTTTTATCAACTACTCGCCGGAGAAATAAAGGTTGCACGAATGGCTAACTGGAGTGCCCAGTCTACCGTGCATACGTGGATGTATCGCGATTGATAAAATATTGTTTGATGCATTTAATCGTTCGTGCTTAACATCTCGAGTGCCGTTACAGCTCTGCCTGACAAATTCCATGACATAAAAGTTGAAATCATATTCGCTACACTGAATACAGTGACGTGAAAATTCATTTATTACGGACAAATAAGTAATTCCGTCTAGAAGAAACATTTTCTAGTCTGAACCCCAGCCCCTCCACTTACTGATTCAAGGGTTAAAGTGCACATTGTTGAAAGCACGTTGTGACCGATTTGCAGTAAGAAAGTCGGATAAAGTATTGAGCGCGTCGAATGACAGGAAAAGGAAAGAAAACGACGTGACAATCAGGAAGGAGTTTTTGCGAGGGACCCATCTGGTCTTATATTTTCATTTTCCCCGGGAATTGACTTCTTCGTTCAGGCTAGACTCGGCTTCTTCGACATTCGCACAGTCAACACGCGACGCGCTGAGCCGTCGTCGTCGCGTCGATTCGATTATTTCCCTCCGTATCGTCTTGCAAACTCGCGGCCAATCGTCGTCGCAGTACCCGAGGCATTATCTTTGCTCAGGCAGGTAAGCGACAGCGCAAACAAAACTTCGGTATGGGCGACGGATAATCGCACTTTCCAGACTCGAAGGCTTTACAGCCAACTAAGGCTCAATACAATCGATGAGAAACTTCAAATGATGAGACAATCGAAATGTAATTACGTCGTCCCGATCTCCCTGAATGGCAATTCATTTTCCAAAGGATGCCATCTACGTTCCTCCACCTCTCTTCCTCTCGTTAGAACTCTTGCTTACCTCCCACATCTTTTGTCAGAACGAAGTCTTACAGAGAACAGCCTCTGACGGAAACTGTTCGATGAAAATCGTGAATCCGATCGCAGAAAGAATTATTGTGTGTACGTTAATGCTTCTACAATCTTCCGCTGAAGTATAAATCCATTCTCGATTTTTAAATCTCTATTGGTCAAATATATTACTTCTCTGAAATCGTGTCTCAACGCATCTTTCCAATGATTTTTGGTGCTGGACCTTTACACACACACACATGACAAAATATTTCAAACATTCATGAGTGAATAATTACGCTAACTAACGCTTATAAATTTCTTTTAACCACGTTCCCCAAGAGCTTCCCGACGCGTACCCCCCAGAAACAAAATCAGCCCTCGCCGAAGGGGTGCATAATTCCGAAAATATTTTGCTGATATGATTGACGAGAGTTCTTCGCAGCTCGGTCCCAGGTGATTACAGGTGGAACAGCGAATCGATGCCGATGAAATCGGAATTATCGTCACATGCGTCACGTCGGAATTCGATTTGTTTTCTGCGAGGAGAGAAGGGTTGTCCCTGCGGAGACGAGACAAAATTGTCGACTTTGCAAAGTTATCCGAATTCGTTGCTGAAAAGCTAAAGAAATTCATGATTGTTACAACGGTCGCGGAGCAACAATTTTATAAGTCCTCGAAACCGCTCATTTCCGTGCGCGGACAGTGTAAAAAATAGAATTCTTTATAGGAGAATCGAAAACAAAAAAAAAAGATAAAACGGAAAAAATGTGGAAAATGCAACGCTCGAAAATGTGCGCCTAAAGTGTTGACAGCAACGATGACTATCGGACGATGTCCACGTCGGGCTACGCGGAAACAACGAAGTCCGAAAACAGAGAGATAGAGCACGACGAGGACCATTCAGCGACAGGAACGCTGTTATGTCGGGCCAACACGGAGAGCCTCGGATTGCAGATTTTAAAAAAAAAGCACTGTACAGTCGGATATCGCCAAAACCCTTACCGAGAGATACAGAACCGTGCGACCAAAGCGATGGGGAAAGGGTAGAAGACGAGAACGAGAGCCAAAATTCGTTAGAGGAGGGAATAGTGGCACTTGTTTCCCTTCGGTGCGACTAAGAATTTTATTTGATACGAACAAATTATTTATTTGAAAATATCGACCACTTCCGAGACAATGCATCAAATTTTGACGCGATGTTTATTGACAACAGAGTTAACATTGATGTGATTAAGAGTGTGAACGACGTCTTTACATGCAGAGATTTTGTAGACAGCCTCTTCTGCTCTCTAATAAATAATCTCCGAAAATGAGAATTTACAAGAAAATCAGCAATCTAGGTTACGGAGGCTGTCACCGAAATAAACGTGAAACCTACGAGATATGAATGCATTAAAAATGATGAGGATTAAAATTTAATTTTCTGGATTGAATAGCTTCTTCGAAAGAATCGATTTCTTCAGCGTGGAATCGGTGCGAATGATGTCGGCGTGCAGAGATGTCGGCTCGAAACATTGTCGAGGCAAAAATGTGAATAATTCGGAAATGGTGGGGAAAGTACGAATACCCGAGGGCAAAGAGAGTATTAGAAGCGGTGGAGAGGGAACGGTTAGTGAGAGAGGGACGGAGTGGAAAAAAAGCAAAATATTTCACACCGTTATAGGGAGAACGTGCACACGCGGGCGCGCGTCGTATTGTCGACGCTGCGATGCGTTTTGAGCTTTCGACGTACTAGCTTTTCAAATCTGCCATCGGCTCATATTAAGTTATGCGTTCCGCATGCGTGTGAATTCGCGCATTATTCGCCGCGCCGGTTTCCGCATCACGGGAACAAAAAGCCGCATGAACCGAATAACTGCTGTACACGTTGTCGCGGATTGTTCTCTTACCTGTGCCGCTCCGTGCAAATGAACTCGAATCGCTGGCGAACAATCCGTTCGATAGGATAGAAAATTCTTTGTAAACTGTCCGGTGGATCGCCGACACGTGAAACCCATTCCCCGTGAGCTCCATCGCGAAATCCGATGACTCTTTGTCGCTCGAACATTCGCTGAAAGAACGCTCTTTCCTTGGGAACCTCGTAAAGTATGTGACATCCGGTCCTTCACATTTAGCCATTTCATTAAACCATTTTATCAGAATTAAAAATGTTAAAATTGAAGAGCTGTCAGAAGAATTGAATTGTCGACACAAAAAGTTATCGTATGAAATTGGCCGAGCATTAGGAGGCGAAGGTAAACCATATACAAGTGTTTCGATCAGTAAGTTCGTGCCCGGATAGCAGGCTTGCTAATAGCGCAACAATTTATGAAGACTTCAGCGTGCTGACTGGCGACTAGGCGCGGAGCAACCCTCAAAGTTGATTAATGAACGAGCCCACCGATCGGTTCGATTAAACCAGTGTAAACGAAAGGGAGACTGATAAATATCTGCCGATATAAACGTCGGCATTACGTCGCGACTTTTCGCATAAATCAAAACGCGTCGACGCGTGGACGTGTTAGCTCGACGAGCGCGTATTGTTGCAGCGATATTTTAAATAATGAACGCGCGCACGCTAAACGGTTAATGCACAGGGAAATTATTTTCCGATCGCGAAGTGTGAATTCATTGATCGGATAATGACACGTAAATGCTCGGTAGCTCCGACAGTATTATTTGATTAGGTCTAAATGGACCGTTGATTTTCTGGTATTCTGCGAATTTAAAAAATTAATATTAAATTATGCGAACTTCTCATAAATGCATAAAATCCCTAGTGATAAGATTACGGGAGTTTAGAAACATCGATGCACTGCTTTCATTTTGCTAAAATTTTTAAAGAAAGGAAGAATTTTTCACATTCCTCCCGTTTCTGAAAATCGATGCAGATTTTTATTTTGCATGAGCATCCGCAGTCTAGTTCTGAGCGTTTGCAGATTCGAAAACTTTTGGGCAAACAGAACATTCTCTCTGTTTGAAGATTTATATTATTTTGATCACAGATTTCAATATAAAAAAGTGAGAATATATTATATACACTTAGGGGTAAAACGGTGTGTCGCTCACAGTTTGGGGCTAATGATTTAAGGGATTTTCGCGACTGTAGGGAAAAGTAGGAGCACGTCGTCGGGAGATTGATCTCGACTCTTTAAGTGTGTACCGAAAGGCACGCGCTCGGCGATAGAGAAATAGGGGAGAAAGAAAACGTGTGAGTATATCGTCGCGGCGGGGCTGCCGGTGACAGTTCTGTCTTCGCAGGCAAATTTCACTTTTTGTCAACCAACAGTCGTTTGAAAGGAACGAATATTGGATTCGGTTATTACATCTTCGACCTTCACCCGAAATCCCGTTCATCTCCGAGGCCATTCGCTCGTTCGGCATATTGAGATATCCGGGCGGTGCGTCGAGCCGCGAGACAATTCGCTCGAACGAGCGCGAGCAAGAGCAAGAGCGGAACAGTTCGTTCGTTAATTTTCTGTTAAACGTCATTGAATTGAAAATGTCTCTTGGTCCTCTCCACCCTCCCCTCGGCCTGTCATTACCACGAGCGCCGAGGAGATCGAGTGACGTTGGTTTTGTAAACTGCGTCGAGTTCGCCGTGTCGCTCGCTAAAAATCTCTGATGTCTGTTACAAATGCGCGCAAAAAGATCGATAAATCAGCTTTCGAGCGAGCTCGCGCGAGCACCGAAACTTCCCCGCCCGCGCGACTGTGTATACAGAGGTGTCGAGAGTGACATTTTCTTCTCGAACTACCCGAAAAGTTACGATAAAACTGGAATACTAAAAACGAGGGCTCGATACATACGTTTCCGATTAAACGCGCCGCGTTGGCCGGGGAGAGAATTTGGTTTCCAGGCAGACAGACGCATTTGCTTACAAAATGGTGTATCCCGGTGTCCTAACACTCGGTCCGACAATCTAAATTTCATCGGGGAGATTAGTGGGAGCCATTGGCAGCGAGCTATTATCGGCTATTTGTACGATTCATTTTCGCCTGTCATTCTAAATGTCTGCAAAATTCTTGGTCGGACCGCTCTCGAAATTCGCCGGGGCTGACAGTGAAATGTGCTGATAGAGATGCGCATACGAAACATCGTACACCGCAGCGTGCGGAAATACCGGCATAACTGCACAGGAGGAAACGAAATCCAACGTCCATTAAAATGAACACACCCGGAGAGAAGAGGGATGAATCCGAAAGGATTACAAGTTGGACGCGATCGGACGTCGAGAATGACGGATCCGATAACGAAGGCTGCGGCGCTGCTTTCACCAGCATTTCCGACGGACACGCCAGCTTGTGAACACCCCGTGAAAAGAATCCGACCGACGGTGTATGACGTAAAAGCAGAAACCCACCGGTACGTCTAACAACGGCCGATTATCCGAAAGTATTCTGCCCAGACGCTTCTCGGACACCTTGAAAAGAATCTAGAAAATTCTACCATGGAACCTCGTGTAGCAAACGCTACCCTGCAATATTAGGGGATGAAAGCTCTCATCAACCCTCGTCTATTGTTCGCAAACTGCCGGACAACTTTATGAGACCCATAAACTTTCGGCCCACTCAAGAACAATGTCAAGGCGAATAGGTACCTTCATTCGCAACACGAAATGTAATTGTGTATTATTATTCCTTTACACTCTAAAAGGTTGAAGTCATCTGACTGTTTGTGGTAGTCGATGTGAAACGGTGATACATGATCGAGGAAGCAATTAAGGGGAGATTGGTGGTCGAAAATAGCCTAACGAGATCAAGAAGGCCGGAGGAAGTTGGTGATAGTATGAAGAAGCTCTAAATAGAGTTTCCTCCTTTACTATTGGAATGCGACAGGTTAGTCGACGGTTACGAGAATGAACGAGAACGACGTTGGAGGTGCGAACAGAGAATGGGGGATGAACGCGGGGGTTGGTGGTAGGGGTTGGCTGAGCGCGACGGGGGTGTTAGTTTCCTGGTCGGATATTAGCTGTCACGCGGCTCACTGGACAGCACACCAGACATATACCTATACAGGGAGAGGAATCGGTGTAAAGGTAGCACAGTGCACCTAAGCATCGTGGACGCTCGACATTGGAAGCTTGCCACATTTATGTATAGAAAAGTCTGATCCATAGATACCAGCAGACGTTACGGAAACCGGATCGACCATGGCAACGAATGAATTCCTAGATTCCAACGGGGTCTATCGTTTCCTCTCTCTCTTCCTCTCCACGTCATCTCGGTTCTCTCTCTCTTTCCGCGCTCATTCTTCCGTTTACTTGGCCGAAATCAGGCTTCCTGAAACGTTCGAGTGATCGATTCGCGATTACAGAGCCGAGCCCCGGTATCGGACGGTTCTCGGTTAGGAGATCTAAGTCGCCCCATTGATAAGAATGAAGTGACACAGATAAGGGCTGCTCGTTTACGGTCAACACACTGGTCACCCCGTTCCGATATACCCGGACTTACACTTTTTCGCTCTGGTCATCTCTGCTTGTCCCGGGTGCATACAAAATTTTACGGAAAATAAAAAATTTTCTTGGAATTTCTACTTGGAAAATGCATTATCAAATGTAGAAATTATTGAAAGAATATATTGAACACGCATTTCTCTTCCAAAAAGCTGAAGCAAGGTTGAACACGGGGGGCAAAATGATTAGCTTTAGATGAGCCGATACGAACCAGGCTTTTTGGTAGAACCAAGCCTTAAAATGCATCATAGTTGATTGATCGATCGTTCCTCAACGCCTACATTAACCTAAATAATCGCGTCGAGGCCGAAAGCTATTAGCGAAAAAGAAAATGAAAGTCTTTGGCGAGCGAACAGAAAAAACGAACATATTTCTCGAGACACATCAGCGAATTAATACTTGGAAAGCCGACTGGAAAACATTGCATATAATTCAACGAAAACTAGAATCGGAAGAATGTTTCTTCAATAAAGATTACTCTCTACTACAATTGTTGACGCTGTATCGGATAATTTTTATCAATAGCAGATGAATTCGGGAGATTCTAGGCTGTGCCGTTTAAAAATTCGATTTGGATAAATGCGTGTGTCGAATAAAGTATGAAATCGAAAGATGGTTGGCCCACTTGAACGGGAATGTGGTTCGCGAAGAGATTCGCGTTTAATTGTCGGCGCCAAGGGGCAGAGAAGTTGCAAAGTACACGATCGCGACGCCTTGATCAATGTATCTAAGCGACGTTCATCCTACCGCACGATATCCAACTACATGTAAACCTACGGCCTACGTTATAGCCCGGGCTCGCCATACGTGATGCAATGCAGCCTAGGTAGTCACCAGAATACCAAACTACCCGGCTAGCACGGGCACCCCACCCACGTAGCCCATACTCAACCCATACTCTCGACACACATCTTCTTCCAGACTGCCACGGCGCAGGAACACTGCCCCCGTGTCTATGTCACTTTTTCCTCGTGTTCATATCGAATCGCCATCATGTGTCTACATTCTCACCCGCCTCTATCACGGTTGCATGTGACGAAACTCATTTTCACCGTGGCCTTTGCATCCTGAATCTGCAAAACACAGACGTTTCGCTGTCTCCGGTAGCATTCGACCAATTTCGCGACCCTCGTCACCCATCGTTAAGCACCGGGCCACTAGGAACGGGGATTAGGCTTCCCAGACACTTTCAAACAAGTTATTAGCTAAATCCTTGGGCCATCGAGCCGCTGTTCGATAGATTCTGCAGTAAAAGTCCCTGGAAGAACCGGACTTTGTGCAGTTTTGGCACATAAATCGCGGACAAGTGTGGAGAGCAATATTATCCTAAGACCCACTTTGAAGCTAGCAGAAGTATACATTTCTCGTGTTCTCGTTAACAATGATTTTTCATGGGAAGTTCGAGATAAAGAAAAGGCTAAAATTCATTTCTTGATCTATTAGTCGGTGCAGCAGCGTTCCACGGAGGGTTAGGTCCCCTGATCTCATAACTTAATCCAGCCCGTCCCGGTCGCGACGCGACAGTCAATTAAATTTTAACAAGTTCTTTTTCCGCTCGTCCTTTAAACCGAGCCGAGAATTAGCTTCTCCGGGGCGAAGTGAATTATCGCCAGCCGCCGAGATTCGCGAGTTCTATGAAAGCTCGCGGCCCGACCTCCGTCATTACTTCGTTTATACGGTAGGATCCTGCGCATCGATCGGAATTTATTGGATAAGGTATCGCCAATAACGAAGTGGCGCGGTGCCTGGAAACAGAGAAAAATCGAGATAGAGAGGGAAAGAATAACTCGCGAAATTCGCACCACACCCCGCCGGGGTAAACAGCCCGCCGCTTCTATATTCAGCCGATGGCGAAAAGTAATTCTATGATTTCGAGGTCTTCTCTTCGTTTGGGACATGGATTTCCGTCGAGTCGGCAAATTCGTCTTTTCGTCCTTCAAAAATTCGGTGGACGAGTCGCGCGGAACATTCGTGACTCTACTTGATGATACGCCCGGTCCCCTAGATTTCACGGACTCAGCTTTCCTTCAGGCAGGGCGTAATTCCTTTAAGCATCCGTCCCAACCGAGCAACATTACTCAATCGAGAATTATCTTATTCCGTAATAAGGCCGTTTCCGTCATCGGTCCACGACTCACCATCGTCCATCAATTTCACGTACAGTGAAAAGTACACATTTTAAAAACGAATAACTTCTTCGAAATTCGACCCAACAGCTTCAAAAAAAATTATTTACACATAAACTAACTTACACATAACTTACACATAAATTACTTCTAATCCTGTTTGGTCCGAATAAGCAGTACAAAAAAATTCAACACTGGGTCCAAATTGCCGCGATGGTAGAAACAATAATCTCAAAACACGACGAACTTGATAAAACGTTTCGTTCCGAACGACATGCACTCGCGATCAAATTCTATTTTCTCGAATTATACATTCCTGCTCCGCGTTTAATTATCACACTCGGAACTTCTCCGCTGCGAGGGCTGGCAAAGACATGATCGAACATTAAGCTAAGATTTAGAAACTCCAGAAACACAAATGTTTACTCAGCGCTTACTACCTTGTAAGAGAAATTGTTTAAGGTGGCGCAATGCAAATACTGGAGAGAAGAGATGTAATTCTAACGCTGCTCGATAATTCTGACCTTGTTCCCGCAAGAACGTACGAGTCATAAATTATAATTCTAAACGAATGGATGCTATCAAAAAATTGTCGAACGCAACACACGGTGTCGAAACAGTTCCACGGAAGAAAATCTGAGAAGAAGAATAAAGCGGTCAGCGTTCCGATTTGGCGAGACGGGCATAAAAGGTCGAATCAAAGCGGAATTCTCGGGGAAGAATAGCATCGTTCGGTTGCTGAAACAAGCCACGGTTATGATTTTAACACGAGTCGATAGATAGGTCGAAAGAGATGCTGACGGGGTCGGTGCTGGCTGGCTGGGTGGTAGGATGGTTCTCGGATGAAAACGGTTCCGATACATTGCATCGGTGGAAAGAAGCTTGCGGACATAGGCAACCCGTAACAGTTAGAGGTTCGAGGGAGAGCCAGCCAACAGAGCCGGGCTTTCTATCCTGCTACACGAGCTCTCGTGGATTCTGGTAAGGGATGGCTGACGGTGAACTCGAAGGTTGCGGAGGATAGTTAGAGGGGTTGGGGTTGAACGTGATCTTTCATAGCTGCTTGATTGGCCGGTCGAGTGGGCAAATCTATTGTCCCGGCAGCTCGCCGTCCGAGCCGCTCCTTGAGCGACAAAATATTTAAGGCCACCGCTAAACTGGCAACAATAAAAGGAGACACGCTGATGAAATCAAGATCGCAGGAAAAGTTGCACGCCACTCTCGGCTCCGCACGTCCACGTGGGCGCCAGAACGAAACAGACGCTGTTAGATGAACGATCCATATAACATCCCCGTGAACAGCTTTAGGCGGAACGCGCCGCACCACACCGACAGAGGAATAAGCGCAGGATTACCGGCCGTTTAAGTCTCGCGACATCCTCTGTCCTCGCATTATGAAATTAATGCTTTGACCGATCATTCTGTTGTCAGGCTCCCGCGATCACTATTGAAATGAATATTCTCGCTGCCTGGGGGCACGTTCCTGTTACAGTTGACGATCAAAATAGTATTTTATGTCTCTGTTCCTAAATTGTAAATGTTGAAAAGAACATTTACAGCGGGCGAAACGAAAAGCTAGAGTGGACGCCTAGCTCTCTGGTTTTCTTTTTTCTCTGTCGCAGCGAAACACGATGCGTTGTAATGAAGGTACGAGACTCGGCCGGATTCTTTATAACTGTAATCGGGCCACGTGCATTTTGTTTCACGGTGCTAATTGCGCGAGAGGTTGCGGCACGGGCGCGGCTATAATATTTTCCTTCCTCGATTTTATCCCCTAAAAATCAGGAGCGATCACACTTTGCCAGAAACATACGATCGACAGGTGATTCGAGCAAATACCGGTACTTCCTCGAAATACCTAGTCGCCGTGGATTACGCCTGGCCACGGTCAAAGAGAATAAAGAGGAAAGAAGGTCGGCGAGAAAAACGAGACGAAAGGTGGGGAGCGGAAAGGTAGAAAGAACTAGGCCGCGGGAGTATGTGTGTATTTTCCAGAGGAAAAACGAGCGGAGTCGTGGCACGGCTCGTAAATACTAGGCATCCCACCGTTGATTGGGGCGTGAATCTTCCAAGTAAATATATATATATATATATATATACAGTATATATATATGTATTTGTACATGTATGCCTATATATGCCCGTGTCTATATACTCCCTAAACCGGGCAACTTACTTTCGGCTGTGCGAACAGAACCACCGATACACTGATTACGCCACGGCGGCTTAATTGATTCCAGACCAATCTGGAGATCCCCCCGGATGTCGATGCTACTTTTTGAACTTTATCTCTATTTTCCTTTCTTCCTCTTCGTCCACGGTTCCCCTCTGTTCTTTGACTTTCCTCCTCGCACCCGGTGCTCGTTCCTCGGCGACCCAGCAATTTTGTCTCCGACAACGATTTTTGCTTTCGTCGATGCAATCGAGCCGTCCTCGTAAATTCACCCGCAGACCAGGTCGCTCTTAACGTTTCTCACCGGCTACGACCGCACCGGAACAGTCAGATAGAGCTCGTAATCAACTGTCCGTTCACTGGCAGAAGATTTTATGCAAACTCCACTGTTGTTGTTATAAAGGAATATATATCAGTCTCGGTGAAAAGCTCGCTAGTTCCAGTGTTAAAGACGAGAATTGTTCCTATTACTCCATTCTGCTGGGATTTAGTGGCACACGATGAGCACGACGTCACAGTAAAAGGGGGATTATGCAATCCTCCACGACGCTGCAAACGTAATGACGTACGTGTTCGGTCACTCCCTTGTTCCATGTACTCCTTCAACCCTTTACGATGGTCCCCTTCGAATCTTTACCTCGTTCCACCGACGCTTAGCGAAAGGCAGCCTCTCGAGCAGCTCGTAACGCAACTGAACTTAAATCGCGCGGCTAGTCTCGCAAGTGAAACAAGAAGTAACAGCTGCAACGCCTCCGAAACACCACGATATATCCGAGAGATCGAGCAGACGAATGTAATTATGCGGGATACACCGTGGGGCCCTTCGAGCTTCTTAAATCTACGGGGAAACTTTTTGATTTATCACTTCGACCGCCTGCTTGACCCTTCCGACGTTCACCCCCCGCTTTGTTACGCGCTCCTGCGAATCAAGAGAGCAATTCAATAATTACGGAACAACATTCTCGAAAGAACAATGAGCAGAACACGGTATTCGTTGAATTTGGAAATGAAATTTAGCATCCTGTTTCCGAATATTTAACAGACCCAGTATCTCAAAATAATTTCTTGTTGCCTCGTAAAGATGGCGAACGAGCAGAAGTTAAAGAACAGCTGAATAAAATGTTAAAAAGCGAAACATGTATATAAAGGTACTAACTTTTAGTGATGCAGGCGATTCTTGACAAGACATTAGTCTACGAAGATTGGATTTCGACGATGATATTATTTGCCGTTGGATATCTACTCAATATTGGTCCGTCCCGTACAATGTAAATATCGGAACGGTCCTATCGCGAGGCTAGAGGGACCACGCCGTACTATAGCATTCAATGAAACAAGTTTGCCTT
The DNA here is from genome assembly GCA_028455795.1 of Lasioglossum marginatum. NCBI lineage: Eukaryota > Metazoa > Arthropoda > Insecta > Hymenoptera > Halictidae > Lasioglossum > Lasioglossum marginatum. The sequence goes on from CM052276.1 coordinate 6,846,545, forward strand.
TGTCCGACAATTACGTTGAAACAATGAAGCGTCCCGATCCTTTCGACCGCCCCGTTCGGCAGCTGCCACCTTCTGCACAGTACCCACACCCGCTATTGCCTTTCCGGACCTTCATCTCGGTTGTACTACCACAACTAATATCAAACTTTGCTGAAAGTAAAAACAGTATCGTTACCCGACATCGCCGATCTATATTGATACAAAACTGGTGTTGTGCACGTTGCCACATAAATATGACACAGTCCGAGATTATTCTCTGTGCTCCCAAACGCGAAGCCGAATCAAAGATGAGACCCACCTTTCTACAATTTGATATGATTTTTATTGTGACATGGATCAGATGAATTTATTTTTCATGCCAACTTGACAACATTCTACTAACTTCGAAACCGCAGAAAAATATTTTTTACAGTTTTAAACGTGTTTATATTTAAAAAATTACAAAATTTAACACTAAAAGCGATTCAAATGTTTCATCTTATAAAACTGACAAGGCTTTATTTCTTTAGATTTTGTGCAATTTTTATTCCAATATGTGTAAAATGAAAATATAAAACCGGTCAGTTAACCAGCACTGGTAGGTTTATGGTAGGTAAAATGAAAATCGTCTAGAATGGAAATATTTTATATCGGTAGAACGAATCGGCGGCGCAGGAAAAGTGCAGTAATCGCGACAAGAGCATGAGCGGTGCAACGATGCACCCGTGGAGTGTAGGCTCGTTACGCGGTCGCATTAGGAACCGCGATTATTATATCGCGGCGGGTTCAGCCAATCACTCGTCGGATGGCCGCAAGGTTCGTGATTTCGAGCAAACATTTGCCGTTAGCTGCATCGGCGAGGTGTAGACGTAGACGTGGCACGTGCACAGGTGCACAGACACACACATGTAGGGAACCAGCACATGGAAGGAAAGAGAGAGAGAGACGGATGCACGGATAGACAGCAGCCCACGTCCACACGCGTATATATATACAGAGGGATAAGCCCGAGAGCTTTGCGCGCGGCAAGAGTTCGGCCGCGCAATCCGCAGGCGGAATACTAACTCACCTAATACAATCAATTATTTCCCGCGGAACATTCTCTCCTTCTGTTTTACTTCCAGGTAGCGGCGCGCGGCATCGTCGACTCGCCTTCGTCCCTTTTCAACCCTTACCCACAGATCCTCTTTTATGTACGCGAACGCCCAACACCCCCGCAGAAAGCTCACTAACACAGAGAGTGCCAGCCGTTTCTAGACGCGTGTTCGCGTCCCTGCTCGCCGGAGTTATACCTACCGAGCTCCCGGATATATGTTTACGTTCACCGAACAAATTATACTCGGTGTTCGTGGGCGGTCCAGAATCGCGGTGGACATTGTTCCCTGTGTGCCACCTACGGGCGAGCATTATTGTCGCCATTTCCAACCACCGTTACACGAGTTATCGGAGAATCGCCTTCGAGGAGTTTCTTTGTCGAGAAGTGCTCCAACGAGACCAACAGTAGAATTAATTATGAAGCATGGCGACGAATATTGCCGCGAATAGAATCAGCCGAACATGGTTGGACGCTTTGTGCTAGCCCATAGAATAGTACCTCTAAATCATCTACAATCTTTTCACCAAAACAATTCGGATTGAAAAATTCATTTCTAAATCTGGGTTTGAATACTTGCATCTCGATTTCGAAAAAATCCGAAGCAAGCGTCTGTCAAGAGGGGCTAGCTTCAACCCGACGTTTCTAGACACGAATACGCGAGAAGAAGCGATAACAAATTCGGACAGCTAATCCCCAGCTCCCGAAGAGCTGGGGAAATCGAACGCGTTGCTCGAACGTCCCCGACGTGGCGTTCTTAATGTTTAAAAAATCCCGTCGATTTCGCGAACACTCGTGCTCGTGTTGTAATTGAATTGCATCTGGAATCCGCAGGCTGTTAGAGCGAGACTGTTGTCGAAAGGGAGCGTAAGCAAACGAACTACTGGCTGGCAAAAGAAGGGGACGCGAAGGAGGCTGTAAGAGGGTGGCTGGAGAGGAAACTAGGAAGAAGAAGATGAAGAGGAAGACGAGGAAGTATAGGAGAGATGCAGGAAGAAGCGACCGGGAAAGAAGAGGAAGTGGCTGGGCGATCGATCAGGTCGCAACTTTCCTCGAAACGGGCGAAAGATTCCGCGGGGGGATGAAAAGGGACGGAGGGATGTGGTCTGTCGGTATTCGATGCCCATACACATCCAACCAGGTGTAGAGAGGCATGAAGCAAGCCGTAAGTAAGCCGTAAGCCGTAGCAGGCCGTGGGGGCTGGCTCTGACTGGCAGGTTTCTTCATCGGAGAAGCCACCGGAAATGATGCTTCCTTCCTCTGTACCGGGGATATATTGTCGCAACGCGTACCGCGGGATGTATCCACGGCCTCGTCAATAAATGTGCCATCGACGAAAATATACTTTAAATATGAAACAGTCAGGCGCAAGGCCCCGATCCCCATCGAGATGACTCCCGACAGCAACATGCCGAGAACACGCCTCGGCATACCCTCGGCCTGGCTTCTCGACTTCCTCGAATCCGTCGACGACGACGAGGACGACGCTCTTTTCTACAACTTTCGTAACGACGAGCAACCGGAACTTTGTCACCGTTCCTCCTTGAAAGATACCTGCGCCCAACGTTTTTACTGCAACTAGCTGAATAAATCAGTTGCCGCAGCCGAATTACTTTGCAAACTGGGCCGACGCGATCAGCCGACGACAACCGCGGCCTACAGACGATCTTCAAAGTCTGGCATCGAGATCGACAGCTCTATCAGGTTGTTGCATAAGAAATGTTCGATTTTTAACGGTAACGTTGAGGACACATAATCCTCGAAATAAAGATGTGTTTACGAGATTGTGGAAGGAAATAATTTGCTGTATAAAAAAGAGGAAAAATCATTTATTGACATCTTTAATCTTTAAAATCTTCCAAGAATTTGGAAATTTCTCTACTCAATTCTGCTATAAATGCATAGAGATTCGCAGTCTAATTATTATATTTTAGAACGTCTAATCTATCGGACTAATTATTCGGGAATTTTCTCGCAGCTGCGACGTGTAGGAAAATGGCGAAATCCGCGGGTCGTGTTCGTCGAAACGCATTAGCCGGGACAATGGGCAACGCGGTAGATTCCACAGGAACATAACAATGTAATCCAGTGGTAACTCTCTCGCATCGAGGCGGAACACAAGGGGTGTTATGATATTTATGAATGTATAGATAGGAAATTGACAGACGTCAATTTATTCTTCAGACCGGCACGACAGCGCCGTACGTTGAAAATACGAAGTGAAGAGAACTGTATGCCACACAATTGCGTTTCCGCCTATTTCCCTCCGCTACTGCGCCATCTCTGACTTCCATACCTTCTGTGAATTCTCAAAAGGATACTACCTTTCGCCTACTTTTGTACCGAACATATCGGGTCCTCTGGGATACATACAAATGCAAGGTAGGACACGAAATATCCAGAACGGCTACCGCTCAAAATTCGATATCTTCACGGAAAAATCGGATTTTTAGAAAATATAAATCCACGTTACCGTATTCGTTAGAAAGACTTCGGAAAAATATACTTCCAAGAGACGGTAGACTTTTTCTTGGTCTTGATCGTTTCTTACTCTCCATAGAAAATTGTTAAAAATGTCCGAATATTTTCTGCGAGGCTTCCAGAGACGCGGGAAGTGTGGTTATGGCAAACCACGGTCGAATAATAAAATAGTAGGTTTTCTGGGAGCAGTAAATGCACGTGCCTAGACGGAAAGATGGCTGAACGTCGAAGTCTGCACCTACATATGCGCGGAGGCCAGCATCGGCCGTGACGACGGCTGCGCTTCGTTATCAGGAACGAATGCCAATTATACTTTAACCAAACTGCGAGTCCAATTTGTGAGTCGGCTGCTGGAGTGGCCTCAAACTTCGGACGAAGGGGCCTCTTCTCTACACGTAGGCCAAGCGTGCTGTAGTGCCTATACTTGCTTCGCCACCAAAATAACAAGAATGTCTCGGCCATTCGCTCCCCGACCTAACTCCGGGCTCGTTCTCCACAGTCTCGAGACGAGCAATGAGGCGTGCGCCGCCCCTAAGGATTCAATTGAACACATTTATGCCAGTTATTTCTATAGATGGAACCGAACTTTCCCTCCGTCCCTCTTCTCACGAATAGATATATGCAGCATCTTAACTCGTTCTGCTCGTAAAGCTGTTCATACATACCATTTTAACACATTATCTACCGGCGATTATTCCACAATTTTTGAAAGTCTCTGTAACAGTAACTTCAGTCATAAACCAATAAGATAATCTAATAATTTAGTTTGAGATTCTTATATATAGATTTTGTTTGTATTTTGTTCATAAATTCTGGTTACTATGATTAAAGTATTCTTTATTCAATTTCTTATAATTACATATACATCTGAATCCCACATCTATCCCGCGGGATTGCAAACCCTACAGCCAAGAGGATTTCGTAGAGGTGAAATACCGCAAGTGGAGGCTGGGTTCTCGGTATTTTTGCCAGAACAACGAGCAATTCGAAGTATCGAGAGGATTTAACGCGTTGACTTGAAAACAGGTTGCTAAGTAGCGTTGAATCATGAACCGAAGTCACAGGTCGAGCATTTCGCTCTGGCATCGTGTGCCGACGTCTCTTATCGACTGGCAGAAGAGCGCATAAACAATAGATGCCGGCAGTTCATCGGGCCGATTGCGATACCGTGCACGTAGTCGCGCATGGGAGCACGGATATTCGTCACAGGCGTGTACCGGCGTGGCACGGCGCGAGTACGAGCTTGACGTCCGCGCGTTAGAAAGAGTAGACGTATGAAGATTGAAAATGGATTTTCGAAACGCAATTTCCCAGCGAGAAAATGAAGAGAGAGAGAGAGCGAGAGCGTGTGCACGACCGGGCCCGGCCATGCGTGTTCACCGGCTTGTACGTTGAATATTAACAAAAATAATCCAGCCTCGCAAAAGCCACACCGTCGCGCAACTCCAATCCTCATTTGCTGGACGGTCTTTCACCAGTGCGAAGCCTTGTTCGACGTCCGGCTGCGTAATTGCTACGGTACTTTTCGAAATGGCCAACGCAAAGCGGAGCCAGATAATTCGAAACGAACATCGGGATCATCGCCGCTACGGTTAAAATGTAATTCGATCGCATAATTTCGTTTCTGCGCGCTCGCGCGTCCCCGCGGCAAATCAATTTGCCCGGGAACGGGAAAATTTGTTGGCCAAATCGGCGAAAACATTGCGCAAGTTTTCCCACATTTCTACCCTCCGATGTAGGGACATCGGCACATTTTTAATCAATTGTGTAAATTGTTCCAGGACCTTCTATCGTTGGTCCTTCGTTCCTACGATTTTCTATTTACAGGCACAATGATTATTACCTTTTTGAGAAACTTTATATTTATCGTATAAATAATTCGGATGGAAATATATTTCATCGGAATGTGTTCGTTGAGCAGAGGAATTTTTTCCCCGCGTGATTTTTTGATAAAACGGTATGACGCTGAAGCCTCGGCGACACTCGAATGTGGCAAAGTGTACGTAACCAAGCGGACATTGAAAATTTCTTATGGAACGAAAGCTCTTCGTCACGCGGCCACGAAACACAGCCGCGTCTGTCAGCTACAGGATCATTTCCAATCATTTTCGGGCGTGCTTCAAACACCGACCTGAAAATCGATGAAATATCGCGTGAAGTGATCGAATCCCGTGCCAAAGACACGGACAAAATTTGCGATAAAAAAACAACCTAAACCACACATATTTTTTTTCAGTGGCGTATTAAAAGATCGAACGCGATAAACGATAAAATAAAGCGACGAAGAAGAGGACGCGTTCGATGTATTAACAAATGTTCGGGCGAAACGGTATTTACACCCCTCGCCGATTATTTATCGCGTTCACCGGCCCGTAGGAAAATCAGGTTAGATTGATACGTATCAGATCAACGAAATTTATCGCAGTGTTGTAACGATAATTACGTAGCAACGCGTTAATAGGTATTATCGTGAGCAGGCCAGCGTCACGTGCAGCCATTAATGAAATCCTACGTGAGAAAGGTTTCGATCAGCGAATTGCTTTTAATTACGTTGTCATTCCCTTCAATTTACAACCAGCGAATAACATTTTCAGCGCCGATTTCCCGCGCTAATTCTATTTCGCTCAACTCGCGCAAAACTCCGAAATGTTTCGGAAACCGACGGGATTAACATCTTTTTCTGAAACATTACTTAATTACGGGGACCGGCGCGGCGCGACGCGAACAACTGTCCGAATAAAAAACGCCAGATGTCCCGAATCATTCCAACAGGACAGAGGGAATCCTCCTTGCGGATCGTTTCAAACGAATTGGCTTCGAGTTCAATTATTCCCGTATTCACTGTACCAGCAGTAATTTTGTTGCGCACTCTCTCCAGCGCGTCACGCGAAATGTGCCGCCGCGCCGTTTCCATTTGGAAATGATCGAATTGCGAATTACACTTTTATTGCGTCCTGGACGTCCGAATCGACGCTCTTGCGTTGCTCTTCGCTTTCTTTATTTCGTTCGTTTAGAATCGAATGATTACGGATGATTTAATGTAGGTACATCTAACAATAATTTTGTGTTAAGAAAAATAAGATATCACTGATCTATGTTTCCAGAAAACGAAATAAAATATATTCCCTTGTGTTCCAGAGGCTTTCGCGACCGACTGCAGATTTCAAAAATTGAGTGATCGCCCGGCAGATAATGCGTTAATTGTTTCTACACGTCGACTGACAACCGAAGCGGGTGGATTGGTTCTCTTCGGTGCGAGTGGCTGTTGAAATTTCATTATTATACGCGGGCGGCAGTATATCGGCGATATGTTCATGTTCCAGTGGATCGGGAGAATAAAAAAAAATCGCTCTGGGAGGCTCGATAGCGAATAAAAAGTCTGAGCCGCCTGAAATTCCCATTTGTGAAAATATACAGAAGCGGCGGAAGAGGTAGAACGGGGTGGAAAAAGGACGCGCGCACGCCGGAACCGTCAAGCAGATTTCAACCCTCCGGGGGCCTGCGAGCTAACCTCAGCTAGAGCCGATTAACGATGCGATTTATCAAAAAATAAAAGCATGCTTTTAAGTTGATATTTCGGGACACATGGCGCTGGTACGTTACGACCGTGGAAAATGTCCTGGACTGAATAGCCTTCGTTTTTCCTGAACGGTATAATTACCGCGTTTTCGAAGGCTCGTTTACTTTCCGGGACCTGCCTCGCCCGGTTATCCTTCCTACGCCGATTAACGATTTTCCGGCGACCGTTGACGGGAAACCGGTCCATATTTATATTTCCCCACAATTCGACTAAAATTCTGTTGGATGACACGCGAAATTCAAGAAATATTTCGCCGGAAAATGGCAAAATTACCGGGGGATGTTCCAGGTCTTTCAAAATAATGAAAACAGTGTGATAAAACAGTTTACATATCTTATATCATTTATATCTCTCACTTAAAAATGAATTGTGTGTGTGTGTGTGTGTGAGAGAGAGAATTTATTTATATTCTCTCCAACTTCCTAAAATTCATAAAAGATGAAACTGCGTCTAATCAGTCTAATGATTCAATAAATCCCGATTGTTCCGCAACAACGTGATCTGTGAGACTTTCAGGCTGACACCTGCAATCGGGAGGAATTATAAGTTCCCACGGATAAATCTGATATTCGTTCGCTGTGGTTTTCTCCTGCAGTCGGACCAATCGCGATTCTTAGCCGATTCAAAGACGTGACGAGTGAAATTGCAAGGAACCGACGTCAGACAATATTTCGCTCGTTAAGGGCCACAACGCAACGGTACCAGAAGAGGGCAGGAGGTATTAAAAGTAAGGCACGATGGGCGAACTTATCTCATTAGAACAGCTTGTAAAGCCAATCTCCGTTGTGCTCCGGAACCGACCCCTGGATTACGCGCCACTTTCGAAGATGATTGAGAGTGGGGTCCTGTCTCTCCCATAATCGGAGTCGTTCCATCGGATCTCAGGAAGAGGGGAATAAACTCAGCCACTGGGAGAAACGCGTGACACGCTCGTCGATTGACCCGCACGTCGATTGACCCGCATGAAACATAAATTAATTTCAACCTTCACCTACTAGATCTTCTCTTTGATTTTGTAAGAGAAACAAGTTCTCTTTCTTTCATGATTTAGTTGGCAAATTGAACTTGTTCTTTGGATGATCCTTGCAAACTGATTCAACTTTTACAGCAAGATCTCCAATTAGATCGGTATCAGAATATTAAATATCGTCCCGGGAGGGAAAGGTCGGATTAATTGGGCGATCTATTTTAAGGAATCCCGGAGATCTCTGATACGAGAAAGCAATTTTGCGTAGGGTTCGATGGAAATTCGCCGGCAGGTTTCCCCGGGCGACTGTTCATTTTTCGGCCCTTCCGGAATCATTATGTGCCGAGCGATCGGCGTAGGCGCACGATTACCAACTAAATCAAACCGGCGCGCGAATATTGAAATATGCTAAGAGAACCCATCTCGCCACCTGTTCCCTTAATGCACTCATATGTATGTGTAGGATATTCTAATGCGATTTCCGATTCATAATGCATCGACGGGGACCAAGGGGAGCAGGAAAAAGATCGGAGGAAATAAACGTGACAGAAACAAGAATCGCGCTCTCGCCTTTTTTCGGATAATCATGGAGGCGCGATCCCTTTCGCGGCCGATCGAAAAAATCGTGGAGAGAAGAGGAATCGAACGGGTTCGACCGATCGAATTTTCATTAGCTCCCGCGAGCCTCGATCTCCGGACGACAAAAAGTTACCGCGCGATATTAAATTACTCGTCTGCCCTTTGCTGATAGTTCGGAGACCGTGAACAAACTTCCCGGGGAACGACAATTTTTCTAAGTTTCATAAACTTTAAGGATTGTATGGGACTCTGGGAAACTGTGTTTTAATGTAAGCCCGAGGAAAAATGGTCCCGGGAATATTTACTCCGCGACTATTATATATTTAGCCTAAGTTATGAAGGGATATTCTGAGTGTATTATTAAGACAGTGTACTTATAAATATTAATAGAAGGAGGAATACGATGGCATAATATCTCGTTACACTCACAGCTATTAGATCCTTCGGAAAGTCATTTCGTTTGTTTTGTTTTTTATTTTTGAACGCAACCATTATGTTGTGGGCACTGAGTGGGAGGTTATGAAATCAGTGAACTATCCAGACGCTTCTATATTGACATCCATCCGGAGGAATTTGCGCTTTATCGTAATGAGATTCAATAAATATTTCGAAAGCGCAAGATGGAAACGGATATGATGGTTAATGCGAATAAATGGCCCGGCAACCGTCCATATAGCTGGGCATTATGTTATAAATTAGCTATTGTTGCCTGGTCATATCCGGATGTGGCTAACTGACGAAGGATAATTTAGCCGTGCCGCGTTCGGCACTATCCGCAGAAGTCACTGCGAGCTCCCGGAAATGCCCTTTCTAATTAGCATGCCGGCCCACGTGGAAATTATGTCCGATTTGTTGGTGATTTGACAGCGCGCAGAAGGCAACGAAATTTTCTCGACCACGCGCGGGGAAACGCGCTGCCCACTGAACACCGTGTCCTAAAATTATCTTCGACAATCGACAAAATAGCTCAAAAACATGTTTAAACTTTTACAATTATCTGTATTCATATTTATATCGTCTGCTTTTGCTGTTCACTTGCAGTGCCTCGTTTAATTTTCTCGTGCATCGGAAGGCTATTAAATAAATTACAATTAAAAATATATTTTCATTACCTCTAATTGAATTGAATTTTGATTCCAGTTGAAAATACACATTAAAAATGATTCAACAGCGAAACTTTATATTAACAGAAGTTAATGGTGCTCTTATTTCGTTTTCACTGCGAGAGATCCTCCGGCAGAGTGAACGAAATTTTTTCTTCTTACTGTGACCTTAATCTTCGAAAATGGGAATTTGCATAAATATCCGTGACATAATCATGATTTACAGCGCTGGCATATATCCAGGGAGAGTCAAAACTGTCGCAGCTCTTCTTAGGGGGTGGAAACGCTCGGAAAAATTCGCTCGGCAAACCGAAGGCCGAGGACAAACGTAACCGCGGCGGTACGCGCGAGCAATCGATCGATCGTTGCGAATTGAAAAACAATTAGTGAATTGCGGTTTGCACCGGTACCGGCCATGTCATTCGAACGTATCGCAAACCCGTTCGTCCAACCCCATCCCCGGGAATCCGTGCAATTCTCTCGTTCTCGCGATCGCGATCGAGGTCATCGCATACATACGACATTAATTTGCATACTCGCCGAGGAAAAGGATAAACTGCGAGGATCCCAGCCGTAGGAATGGTGAAAATCAAACGCATCGACTGCCTGCGAGCACGGAACGGACCTGGGACGAAGGAACCGCGCGGCTGGTCAAAGAGATAAAAACGTAGGAATAACTGAAAAAATATTTTTAAAATAAATCCCGAGGCTGAATAACTTATGCATTCGAACCGGCGATCGTTGTACGTTGTCCCTTCGCCCTCGGCAGTCCTTCCATCGAACTTATGCAAATGCATCGGCCGCGTTCCGACGAAGAATATTCACCCCCCGCCCCCATACGCCCGTGCACGATCGTAAGTGCTCGGAACACCGTAGTTTTACACGATTTTCCATTTTCAGGCCTCTACGGGAGGCTGTTGGCGTGACTAATGTCCGCGATTAATACCCCGGCCATCATCACTCGATAAAATGACTTAATCACGAAGAAAAATTCGCTGAAATAACCGGCCTTTCGTTCTTTCGCGCGAGTTCCAGCCCCAATATATCTCGCTTAACTTTTCCGAACACTTTCCCCCGTCCCTCTCTCTCTCTCTCTCTCTCTCTCTTGTTCTTGTCCGCTGCCTATCAATCTATCTTCTCACCCCCTTCCGATTCATTTTTACTTTCCTCCGGCCGGCCGAGTCCGGGCCAATCCGTCAGAATGAGTTAGAAACGTGACAGAATAATACGGTTAACCTGTCCAGCGATCCGAGCCCCGCATCCCCTTCCCGTCGAAAGTTCACCCCCCAGCCAAGAAACCCACCGGAACTCGAAATATAATTAATTAGTAGAAATCTCGGCGCGCTCTTGTCGCCAACGATTACCAGGAAAAGTTCCCGCTTCCGCGACCAGACGCTACAGCTCACTCGGAGTCGAAATTGTCGGAAAATGTAGGTGTCAGCTCTCTCTTGAACCATGTTATTTTTTCAGCTAAAAAAATTTCCGATCGGACCGCTAGCAACAGAGTAATCTAAGCTGACCACGCCGTAACTCACCCTATATATTTACCGCTTCTTTCGCGAGCTTCGGAATTTGGCCGTAAATAATTAGCGAACGTTTAGCAAAGAAAATAGTGATCTTATCGATGGGGTTCATACGCGGAATTGAATCTGAAAAAAGGCAGCATTTCACGTGAATGAGATGCGCACTAGGCGAAACTGGTCATTTCCCATGGGCGAGCCTACGGCTAATTTCCATATCATTTCAGCGGCGCGCGTGCAAACGTACTTTTGACAATCATCTGCTTTATACACGTGCAACTCGCGCCCAGAAATTCATGCTGATCGATGCGCCGGATCGGAACCGTGTCGATCCTCGCCGTAGTCGAGCATCACTTGAAAATCAAATTCCCGGGCGCGATGCGATGCGATGTGTTTCGGGGCTCCGCTTCAAATACACGCACTTAAGTCCGGCCGCGCACGCTGTGTTTGATAGTTGTGAATTATTTTATTCGCATGTGACAAATTGTATTAAACGAACGAACGGAATGGTAATTGACACGTTTAACGTGTATATGTACCGGGACCGTCGTCGTGTGTCGCCTCGTGTCTCCGCACGCCCGCTCTCTCGCCACTGTTTATAACGAGTCGTTTATAACGCGGCCCCGCGGAATTATTTTACGCGTAACCGGGAATTTCACGGCAGATATATATATATATATATATATATATATATACATATATATCACTCCGGTTCCCAGCCACAGATATATATATATATTTTTTATTTTATAGCGATTTTTCAATCGAGAAATATTCGGCGAAAGTCGGCCGAGCTGGAAAACTGATAATTATTTTTCGTTTCGTTCTATCCTTTTAATCCACGCCGCACAGAACGATGAATACACGCGTCCGTAATTGCTGCCCGAAATATTAGGTTGATACGCGAGCTCTCTGTCACTTGTATTTCCTACGCAATTTTGCGCTCGAAACTTTTGCTTCTCCTTTTCCAGACACTTCTTGAATCGCTTGATTTTCCCGCAATTCTCCGTACGAGTTTCAACTATCTCGTTTATAGAAGCATTCGACGTTACAATTTGTTCGTTACTTGATTATGACGTTCTTAACTGGCACTAAATAATCTGGTTAAAATCAGTGTTCAAAAATTAATACACAGTGCAACTTTTTGAGCAACAGAGACTTGTACGCAAATTAGAACATTCAACAGCATTTGGAGGAGGAAAAGCAGAAGTTTGAGCTGAAATTGCGACATCGAGCCAACAGAAATCTAATCTGCCGTCGCGTCGGAGACATTCCGAATTTGTTTGAGAAGCGAGTGACAGCGCGTTAATTATATTGAACGCGCGAGTGAGAGTTCCCGTGATAGAATGCGCGCTCGGTACGAGTCATCGAGGGCAGCGCAAAAATCCGTATAATTCGTTACAATTTTTCCTGTCGCGGATTCACGGCTCCGTGGATTTTTAAGGTCCGCTGATGATTATACCGACTAATGATCTGCTGAAGTGTGCTCGGCCGCGTGCTCTCCGGCACTCGACGTGACAGTCGTTCCGTGCTTCAACGGGTTCGCGCGCCTGAGGCGTTTCTCCTTATGATTAGTAAAACATTAATGAATGAAGATTATTTCGCCGGGCGTATAATTGAGTCGGTCGAGTGGCAAAACCCGTGACGGGGTAACAGGAAAATTATTAAACCCTTCGTTCGTGCGTGCACGGTATCGGCGAGCCTCCTCGCGTAGTCGTCGTCGTCGTCGTCTACCGTTTCCTCTCGCGTGTTCCGATCTTCTACGTTTAATTACATTGTATAATTACACGGACAAACGTTGCATCGGGCTGCTCCGTGCTTATTTCTTTTTCGCTTTGAGGGCCACGCGTCCCCGCCCCTGCGCGCGCGAGCGGGATCGTTATAAATTGTCGAGAGGCGAAAATAAGGACAGCATGAAACGATACAAGCATCCTTAAAAAAGACTCGATGTTAAAACGTAACCAGGGTAATGACAATGTTAAGGACAGTAACGACGTTGATTGAATTTATCTGGAGCACAAATAAAAATATCGCTCGGGTAATTGGTCATGCACATGGGGACCACTTACGTCCAATTATTTGGTATCTTTATTGAGGCAAGGATTCCCCTGATTGTGTCTCCGAGAATCTCTTCCGCCAGGATCAGCCTTGCAAACGGGATTGACGATATCTTTCCTGGATCCCCTCGAATCAATTTTTCCTTACTTTTGGTCCTGCTCTGTCGAAATCAACCTTCCACAGAATTGGAATTTATTAATTGCCCTGATTCTCAAACACGAACAAGTCATTCTATAATATCAAACAATAGATACCGATAGCGAACAACCCGTCGATCAATTTCATTATGACCGTTCGATTTTTCATGAACGCGTCGTGTCTTTTATTATTTAGGGAAATGGAAACGGCGACCGGAAGCGATCGAAACAAAGTTGATTCTCCGGCGAGGGTGCGAGAATGCCAGGGGGACGGAATAAGCACAGGATAACGGAGGAAATTTTGAAAAGTTGTAATCTCTGTCAACGATGAATGATGGGTGTATCGACAGAATTAATCGCAGATGCGCGAATACAGTACGCGCGCGTGTCGTGCCCGTTCGCGTGAACGCGGCGATAATGCGGCGACACATGCATAGAAAGTTCCATTCATTCCTCGGTGAAAACCGCTTAATATCTCGGAATACATCAACCGGCCCGCCGATTTATCGGTGCGTACGAACGATGCACGATGAAATTCTATTTGTAAAATTCATTATGCACTGCCTCCGGTGCTAGATCCCCGGCAGATAATCCCTTTAAAACAGCGATGTTTCGACCCGTCGTTCCGCCGCTAACAATAACAGGCTTTTACGTTTAACAACTGTCCTCGCGATTTCCGCAACACAGCTGAGACCTGAGCAACAAGCTATACTTGGAACGGACGCGGCGTCAAATGACAGTGTTCTATTAGGCCGCATCGTAAATCCCCTCATGCTCGCGACACTAAAGTCGGGCCACCGTTAAATCGATTTCATAGTTTCTGCATCGGGAATGAAAGGACGCCATTCTTCGTTACTATTTCTAACTGGAAGTTTCGCTCATTATCAGGGAGAAACGGGCAGTGTAAAAAATTAACAGACAACAAAAACTGATTTCTGCAACTATAAGTTCACAATGCCCATAATAAAAAAAATGTCATTCCCAATAGTACATCGAGGTTCCTAATTTTATAGGCTGAAGGGTTAAAATTAAAAAATCGCGAGGAGGGTTGTCGGAGAAAGAATGACATTTCGCGACTTTAATTAAAAACTCATCAATTTTCGCCGTGCCTCCGCGATAATCGTATTAGCACAAGTACCCGTTTCGCTCTGATATTTCGATGGAATTGTGGTGCACTTCCCCTTCGTGCCTCTCTCTCTCTCTCTTGCCGGGGGCAAAAAAGAGGAACGAAACATGACAATTATCTGCAAATCTCTAATTTACAATTTTGAATCGCGCACCGGCGAACATTATGTTCCCTGAAAGGATTATGTACATTCCGACAGCGAATTCGAATTAATTAATCCAGATGTATAGAACAAAGTGCAAGTCTGCGCCGACTGATCTGCCCTTTCAGCATCCACCTATAACAGCGAATAACGGGGGTTCCGGTAGAAGAGAGATAGTCATTAAAATAAAAGAGTGTAATACGTAATGGTGGGTAAAGTTTGGAGTATGCGACAATGCATCATCGACCAAGCGAAGCGATAGATAGAGGGAGTGGTTGGGGGTTGGCCAGAGTGGCTAGAAAACGCGGTATTGGTCCAGTGGCCTAATTCGCGTATTCTTTTTCAGGACTATACACCACGCGTACGTGTAGCAAATCGAAATTCTATCTCCGAACGATGCGTGGAAGAGTGCCATCGACAAGAAGGGTGATGTCGGGGTGTGGGTGGTAGGGGAGGGTATGAACATCGCGCTCGATGCCGATATGCAGCGTATCTCGACACATCGACGAGTACAGGGAGTGCACGAGCGCGCACCAGCTCTCTCGTGCACGCTACACACATACACATATACGCACAGACACGCCGGCATCCCGAAACCAGCTCGACGGTACCTACATCGGCTAAAATCAAATTCAACTGCAACCATGCTAAAGGACTTTTTTTATACGTTGCAAGCCTACCGTATGCAGAGCGAAATAAACGACAATGCGAGCCGCATCTCCGCTCTGTCCGTGTGTGCACGCACGTTTACTGTCGCAACCCCTGTCAGGGGTGTGAAAGGGGTGGTCAGCCTGTATACGTGTCACACCAGCAATGAACACGCGTGTAGAACGCTCGCGACGGGACGATACCGTTCGACAATGTAACACTGAATTTTTCAAATCCACGGGAAATTCTGGGATCATACCAGCGGCAACGCAAAAAAAAATTGTATCGGGATATCGATTCGAGGACCGCGCCGAAGATCGAATTATGTAGAAACTACGAGCCATTCTGACGGACCGTTCTCCGGATTTTCGACGGCAAACTTGATCGATCAAAAATGAAATTCCAAAGTTAACTACTGTCGCCGTATTGCTCGGAGGGGAGGGGGCGCGGTTCTGTCGCTGTATCTATCGCAAGGTGCCTTGCGGAGGGCGTGGTTTATTTGCTCTCTCTGCATAGAGTGCCCTAAAGGGTATAAATTTGTTGGTTTCTTTCTATAGAGCTCCTAAGAGCTCCACGGCGTATGATTTCGTTGCTCTTCCTGTGTAGAGTACCATAGTGGGCGTGATTTGTAGAATGCTCCGAGTGGGCGTGGTTTTGTTGCCCATGAGTATCCTGAGAACGGCTTCCACTACGCGATCGGAATTTCCGCTTAGCCAATCAGTCCTAAGAATGCGAATTACTTTAAAAACTGAAGAGATATCAAATGCGCGTTACGTTACAAAGGTGAAAATAATTGGACAATAAGTGAAATCGGACGCGATTTTATCGGAATTATGCAACTCAAAGGCAACACGTACGGTCGGAGTTCATCGTATTGCTTTGTAATTATATCACCGGGCGTATTAATTTCTGATCCGTATGTATGTATGTATACATAGATATTCCCCGGCAGAGAAATTGTATGAGGATAATTAACTTTATAAATTTTATATTAATTCGCGAAATAATTCAACAAGATACAAGTTCATTTCGCAGCAGATACTATACCCTCCCCCCTTTCCCCGCCAAATTATCTGTACATCGTTTATTCGAGCAGCGCTTAATCCGACGCAGGATCATTTAAACAACACCGTGGCGAAATATTGCAACGTAGAACCGTTGAAACGCCGATTTTGTTCCAGCGGGTTCCAGAACTCCAAGACGACAATAAAGCCGGGCCATATAAAGCCGGCACGAGGTAAATTATTAAAATTGTTCGAGAGCCGGATGAATAATTTAATTGACCGTTAACTGTGCACCAATATTGTTCCCATAAACGACGAACGAAGCCTGGTCGCCGTGGGGTCGCGCGCACGACCTTCCTGGTTGTTTTCGCGGGAAACAATATCGCGGAAAAAATATCGGCGGCCGGACGCGAGCTTACACGATGCGTTTCAATCGAATTACCATCGATGAATTTATATTGACTCTCTTACCCGGCGTTATTCGATAAATACAATGTTCGCGAATTAAAAGCGCTCGTGCAAGGCAACGTAAACAAGCGTCGACGAGCGCGCTGCCTCCCCTTCGGTGTGCGTGCGTGCGTGCGTGAGTACACACGCCTGTGCGTTTCCGCGCGCGGTTTTACCGGACGCGTGCGTGCGGTCGCGTTTGCACGGTGTTCGCGATAGGAAGACGATTCCCCATAAATTTGTCGGCCGGAGACGGCAGGGGGACTCTTTCGTATTCGCGTCGTAGCTTATCACGCGTCGCGGATGCCAACGAGCCGTGGCTCGTGTTCGAGCCCGAATGCCTTATCTCGATCACGAGATTCGACTCGGAAGGGTTTGTACATACGGATGACGCGAGAAGGCGGCATGGGGGACGGCTCATATCGGGGGCGGCTCTATGCAAAGTTATGCCGTCACGTCGCGTCGGGACCGACGCGAGAACGTCGACTTCGGTTTCCGATGCTCGCCGCGAAGAAAAGTCCACGAAAGTCGGTGTAACGATAAATCTCCTCGCGACGCAGCATCCGCCGGTTCAGAGACAATTTATCCGAACCTTCGATAAACAAGAATTCGAACGCAACGCGACAACTTGGCCCGGGAACTATGGCGAGATTGATGCAAGAGAACCGGAGCCGCGAGCCTTGGTTTCTTCCGAAGACCGAAATCACTTATCTGACACCTTCCATCCGCAATGGCTCAATTTTCCATTGAAGATTGCCCTATGGGGCACTGTCCTGCCTCCGGAGGAGACAGGAGCTATGCGGCCCCGCCTACTCTGGGCGGGGGTTGGACTGTTTCTCTATTTAACTAAGCCAAGAATAACTTTAATTTTCCATATTTAGAATACACAGTTGCTGCAGATTTAAGCGAAGGACATACATACGTCATCCGTCATTCTGTTAAAATAGAATTTATTTTAGAATGAAAATTGATACACTCCAGCATGAACGACAGTGCTTGTACATCCGATTGTGTGACTGCAGACTAATTACTTTCTCGTGAAAGGAAGATGAAGACGGTCTCCTGTTTCTTTGGCACAGTTGCTGGACAAGTGTTTAATCGCGGAACATTTGGGACAGTCTCATTCCGGGTGTCTCTTTCGTGCCCGAGCGTTGAACTTAAAAGCAGTTTTGTTAATGGAAGAAGGCACGGGTCACCGATATTCCAACGTGACGTGACCTCTTTAAAAGTTTCGAGCAGCTGCTTGTTATTCTCATTACACAATGAGGTTAGCTTAATATCTAATTATTACCAACTTCCCGCTCTGTATCCTCTTTCACCTCGAGTTTTCCATATTTTTCTTCCCTTCCCCTCTATCATCCTCCCTTTCTTTCCGACCTAACCCATCGGCTTACCTACCAGTTTCGCTGCTCGAGGCACTTTTCAAAGCGCTAAATGGCAACCAAACTGGAAACTCAAGAGTCTCGATGAACTACCCTTTACATTCTGCAGACTAAACTTCGAAGGAAATAAGAAGGAGAGATAGAAAGACGAAGAGTATCAAGATGATCTCGTTCGATGACGAAGTCTGAAGACCCTCGCAACTGCGTTCATTAATCTTACATTCCAACGGAAGTTATAAAAAGAAATTGAAAGTTGGTACTTGCAACAATAGTTACAAGTATGCGACATTCGTGTTGCTCGTGCAATCTTACGATACATCCGTCCTAGGCAAAATAGGGCGATTTATGTTTGGAATAATCAGTTTGAGCGCATGTGCTGTTTATCTTCGGGTGCTTAATAGGATAATCGGGAGCCGCGTAGCTCGCAGCTTCACCAAAATCAACAAGAAAGTAAGGAAAACAGTTGCTTGCACGGTGGGGTGCACGATGCAGGAAGGCCACACATCTTCCAGGAGGACAGTAACGCTGAGAAACAGCCGCGGGCGGCTCCACGCTACAAACAGAATCCACCCCCACCCCCAACGAGGAATATCTGAATTTCCCTCTCCTACCTTCCTCGATTTTCTTCGTTCGGTCGGGGTTCTTCGTTAGCGATTTCGAGGGTAAAGTACCGTGGAGTTAGCTAATTGGTTGAACGCCTCCGGGCAGCTACTCCCGGAATCCATGAGATATCCAAAACCCTTCGGCCTCTCCCCATATTTCCTTCGTCTCGAACCTTTAGTCCCTCCCGGTTCCCTATCTATATCTTGGCATCTGAAACGACGCAAGGAAGAAGGAGGTGTAACTATATACTTTCTTCGAGATTACGAAATCGCGTTCTCGAGAGGGAGGATGAATTCGCGTGTAGGCGAGCACGCGCACGATGGTAGCCACGGTGTCTCTGCCTTTCTCTCTCTTCGTGTATATGTGTATACGAGCGTGTAGAACGGAATGAACACTCCGGAGGACGATCCCGTCGAGTTTATTGTGAAAGTTTTCGCCAGTTGTCCGAGGATAAGGACAAAATCCAGAGATCCCGCTCGGCGACAATGAGGACTTCTACAGACGATATCTGACGATCGTAATATAGTGCTGCCGATTCCGACGGCACGGATAGTCGCGGGATATCGTAACCGATGTTTGTTAGTTTTACCCCTTGCTCCGGGTTCAATTTTACGCGATCCGGGGGAAACGAGTGTTATTTACGCCCCCGTGTTACGTTATACTTGATGCTGCTTATCAAAATGCTTAGGATAGTAACCCTTTGAACTGGGACACTACCATACCAAATCAAAGTATCTTATTCGATAGAAGAAAATTGTCTATCTATCAACTACACATTTCAACTAACAATAAGCGTATACACCATCTTAACCGTGAATTCCGACGGTTCCAAACAGCGAATTATTTGGCAATCAACGTGACGATTGTAATTATAATCTGGTAACAAAGCGGCCCGTTGTATTCGTCAAACCGACCGATGAATAATCAGCTCGCATTGAGCCTGCGAATAATATTCGTCCTTTGCGAGTAGCAATTAATATGCAATTATTTTACACGATAAGCGTATCGTATACACCAGTGTTCCGCTGAACCTGAATAGGTGTTCCGCGACAATTTGGAAAAGTCTGAAAAATGAATGTATAACAAGTGTATTTGTGTTCCGTTGCTGTTAAGCTAAGTGTTCCGTTAAAATTTCCGGGTTTGCGAAGTGTTTGGGAAACCCTGTTTTAGAGGAAGTCGGCGAACGGTGTTTTCGCGTTATTCCCCGGCGTCGCGGGCGTGATGCAAATTATTAAAAACCCGTAATCCTATTAACGTGTATTTTGCAGTGTTAAACTGGTGAGAGATCGTGCGCCACGATCCCTGTAACACGTCGAAATTTCCGGCAAACCCTTTTCCGAACCGTGATTATAGATTGAATCGAGAATTGTGCTTTTCAATGCGGCTCTATGCCGGGCACAGGATGATTACGAAATCATACGAGCGCATTGTGCGCTCGATTAAAGCAAACGCCTCACGGCGGATTCTTTTATTTCATTGAGTAAATGCGCGTACACGTTTGCATGCATACGCGACGATCTGCTGATTTAACCAAGTCGATATTATACCACCCGCGATCGATGCGTCCCAACGTATTCCCTCTGGGAAGAATGGATTATCGCGGCATTGTGTGCATTACGAGACGATACAAACCCCGCACAAATAAGCCCGGTAATGCACAAGGAATAAATGATACGGGCCGAAAATACCCCACAGAACTGTTTATCGATGATATCGTTATTCCTGGCATAGCTGTTTTTTTTCTATCAATGTACTAAATGGGACAATGCAGTATTAAAATCAATTTTTATAATCGATATAATTCCTATAACGTGTGCGTTGTTTAACCTGTTACAAGGACCACATTTGAGAACAAATCAGATGTTCTAGAACGAAAAAATTCCAAAGGTCAAGATTTGTTTCGGGCACCAGATCATCCGAATCAGTATTGCAATGTGTGTTTATTAATTGTATCTCTAATAAATAATACAAAGATTTTCACTTTAGATGAAAAACAACTTCTTAGGCAGGCAGTGCCATCCATGACGAAATCCTTGAAGCGTTAGATGAACGTTATCAATTAATGATAAAGTATAGTATTAGCACAGACGAGATACTGTTGAAGACTGCCAGCACCCGTGCTATTCAGCGATACCGGTAAGTGGGCGAAATGGGCGCGGGGATAACGTGGAATTAACAGAGATCTGAAATACCACATCGCTAAAAGTTCTACCACCGACGAGAATAGTATCAAAATAGTGCCAAAACATCATCTGAGATATGGCGCAGATTGTACCATTTAATAATAATCGATATGGTTTCGTGATGACTCGCCTTCTCACCGATGCGTCGCGATGAGAATCTCCTCGGTGGTCTTCTACACCGACGAAATGCCGTCGGTGGCCTTCTGTTTCTCTGGCTGGATCCAGAATATATCCTAGAGGGCGTAAGAGAAACCGAAAATTTCGCGTTTCACGTAGTCACCGACGAGATATCTTGGTTAGGTCACCGACGAAATACTGTTAAAGACTGCCAGCACCTGTGTTATTCCGCGGGATGGTAAGTGGGCGAAATGGGCGGGGAGATAACGATGGAAATTACAGTGATCTGAAAGATCACATCGCTAAAAGTTCCACCACCGACAAGATACAGTTGGTGGTTCAGCGCTCTCTACCTAAATAGATCATTTGTTCGTGAACCACGTAAAACTGCGTCAGTGGCGTAGGTAAATAGATTTAGTACCGCAGGTAATAAATAAATGTAGACTGCTGACATTACCCATTCTGTAATTCTTAGAAAAAAAATTACTTTTTATTGTATAATTTCA